>VXBX01003939.1:7577-104575 GCA_013400415.1 Scytalopus superciliaris | reverse complement strand
AAAAAAAGATTAATTATTTACTAGTACCAAAAAATCTGCTGCCTTTCAGTTTATAACTATATGAACTGAATATTATTTAATATTTAATATTAGAAATAATGCTCTTCAAGTCTTTTAATTATTGGTTTAAACCAAAAATATCTTGAAACTGAGGACTAAGACTGTCTGTCCTTTTAGAACAGATGAAAAATGACCACAAAAACAAACACAAGTGACTGAAAATTTTCCTTTTGTTGCAGGATAACTGCAGGATGCAGCCTTATCTCCTGAAGAATCAAAAGACCTGTGTGCATTAACATACAAGAGATGTTACAGCTTCTTGGCTAACTGAGGTTGTTGTGATAGGAGGTCTCCAAAATAAAAACAAAATACAAACAGAAGCTGTTAACACTAGAG
Organism: Scytalopus superciliaris; assembly: GCA_013400415.1. Classification (NCBI taxonomy): domain Eukaryota; kingdom Metazoa; phylum Chordata; class Aves; order Passeriformes; family Rhinocryptidae; genus Scytalopus; species Scytalopus superciliaris. The sequence continues at coordinate 104,179 of VXBX01003939.1, read as the reverse complement.
CAGAAGTAAATAGGAAAATTCCATCCTCATGAAAAACAAAATAACTCACTGTTTTTAAGATTCCGTCTTGAGTATGGACAAAAAGTCAAAATTCTGAAATGTACTGAGTTCCAAACAAATATTGTTTTGGAAAAAAGGACACAACCTTAGAGGACAAGTTACAGGATTATTTTGCTCTTTTCTTGCACCTAAATACAATTTTTCCCTCTGTCCATCCGATGGGCTTCCTGCTTCACTCTCTGGGCACTCCACTGCATGGATCAAAGGGCCATGAGCCTCTCACTGCAACCTGGATTTTTGCTCTTTCTCTGCCCCTTCTCTGCCCCTGTCAGAGCACATGAGCAAGCCACTGGTCTCCCATCCCTATGTCCTGGACAGATGCAGTGCCCTGGAAACTCATACCCATTGCCTCTTCACCTGCTGCTTCTCCTCAGTGATGCCTCCTGGGCTCAGCCACCATGACACAGAAACCAGTGGGTTCTCCTTGATGCTGCTGTGCTGGGAGAACTGCAACCCAGCTTTGAGGTCAGGACACCTGCAGCCCAGGATGAAAGCAGGGTGCCAATATCAGATAAGACAGAAGTTGCCTCACCACCATAGTCAGGAGGGCCCAGGGAAAACCAGGTATCCTGCCCTTTGGCCTGATTCCCACTGTAAAATTCACAAGGACTGACAAATCTTCACAGAATGTCTCATTTCCATGGAACCAGTATTTTCTGATGTGAGAACTGCTCTATCAATGATTCCTCTTTTTTTTTTTTCAACCATCTCTGACTGTGAGATAAATTTAATGAGGTTTCGTAGCAGCATCACGTCCTCAGCACATCAAGCACAGAGAGAAAGCTGCACCACTGACTCATCAGATGCAATGCAAAATATCTCTGCACAGCAGGGCTTTAGAAGAAGCTCAGGGAACAAGTGACTCTATTGCTTGTACCTTCTGTCATTACCAACTCCCAGCTGAACAGCAACTTCATTTTGTTAGTACAGAAACACTCTTTAGTCAACAGGACTTCCACACAAGTGACAGGGCTAGACATTAAATCAAATTTTTTCTTCTCCCTGAATGTGTACAATAAAGTAGTGTCTTCAAAGTCAGTAATGATGACAGTGGCACACAGGTTTGACATGACATGTCCTGCATGTTCTCACTAGAGACCAGAGATAAACTATACCCAAGACAGAAAACTTCCTCTTGCAAAAGTCATTAGCAAGTCTATTTCTTGTTTTAATAGATGCACCTCCCTTCCACTTATCTTTACTTTTTGCACTCCTTTCAAATATGTTAAATATCCAAATACATTATCAGCCATAGAAGGATATTACATGAATGCTGATTTTTAATCTGTGACAAATACATTATGTATAATAGCTTCCTCTTAATATTTCATAATCATCTTCATTTAATAATTGATCTGAGCCTAATTTGTAATGCTCATTACTCATATGAATTGAAAACGTTTTTCATCTCGCACCATAGATCCAGCACAGGCAAAGACCAGAGCTATGACTGCTGCTCACGTTGCGTTAATCAGGAGCTGAGCCTGGAGAGCAGAGCAGGTGCTGGGCGAGAAGCACGTCCCTTCCCTGGGAATGCTCAGGGACAGAAATTGCTTCTACTGAGTGTGCTCTGACGTATGCTGAGTGCATGTCAGCAAAGTGAAGGGCACGTCTCATGCTATCTGTTCAATTGCAGTGTCACTGCCAGCTCAAGCACATCTTTCCCTGTGTTGACATGCATGACAAATTACAGAAAAAGCTCTGACTGCTAATACTTTCTTCCTGCATCCCAGTTTTTGGTGGTGGTAAAATGCAGTTAAGTCTGATGAAAGGTTTGCACTCATGAATGTTTAGATATGTAATTTTTTTGCTGTGTGCACTTGGAGGATCTGTTGTGAAATACCTTGCTCCTATTTCAGAGTCCTGCAAGTGAGGCTTTTCATGTTCAATATATTGTGATATTTACTACTTAAGAAATCAAAGGATTATTTTTATGTTGTAATATTATGACATGTCAACAAGCTATTACTACTTATGAGGGTCTGTTGGGGGAACTGTAAGTGACTGTAGTCAATTTTTCTTGCTGCAACATGCACAAAATATTCTACAGTGTTTGGACTGTCAGAGCAGTGTTTGGACACAGCAGGTGAATTGTCCAGAGGTAACAGACAGGCAAATCCAAGGAAACCAGCAACTAGTCATGTAACAAGCAAATATTAGTAGAGGTATTTTAATTTGTAGAAACCATGAAATAAAATAAAATTATTTTAACAGCTGTTACTCAAGCAGTAAGTAACAATAAGCAAAAAAATAAAATCCAATATGATGTGACATTGTAAGGCTAAAATTAAAGTTCCTGCTATAATAGGCAGGCAGACAGGCAGACACAGTTTGCTGCACTTGTGTCCAGTACTAGATGGGACTGCCTCCTTTTCCTACATCTCTGAAATGCCTTAGACCTCACCTAGAGATACTTCAGGTTACGCCTTCCCTGAAAATAGTGGGATTTACTTCAACAAGTTATATACAAAGCTATTCAAAATTTTCTTTTTGAAATGAAGAGGAAGGAAAAGTTTGTTGAAGCAACAAAACTCTAGTCTACCTTCTTCCTCCTCCTCCTCCTCCTCTTCTGTGTCAGGACCAAAGCCCTTCTGAGCAAACTTGTGGTATTACCCACACATATGGTATGCACATTATAATATGCATGTTTTTTTCCAGCACCAAAAATTAGTAATCAGGACCAACAGTGCTTGACCCAAGCAGTCCTGGGAGTGCTTGCACCTGTTAAGAGCCTGAGCCAGGTGTCCCTCCCAGGGATTTCCTTTTTCTTAGCTGATCACCTACTTGAATTTGATCATAGTAATTCTGTATGGCAACTGTCTTTGTTGCATATAAAACATTAAAAAAAAACAACCCCTTGTTATACTTTAGATTGTCTGACACTGTAATCAGTACTGGTCTGAACTGTGAATATGACCAGTTCATGACTCCTGTCATCAGCCTTGACCTGTGCACCTGCATTAGATACCCCAAAATAGCTGAGATAGATCTGAAAATGGGGTTAGGTGTTCAATGGAATTTAAATGCCAAAGAGCATAGGGATGTCTCATAAGATTTTCAAAATGCTCTGGTTCTAAAAATGTCTTATGCTGATTAACTTCTTTTGTTTAAGCACATTCTAGACCTGGGTTGTTTGGGTTGCTAATGTAAAACTTAGGGAATTAACAACCTCCAATGCTGAATATGCATAGATGAATCCCACTGTTTCTGTGTGCAGTGCATAGTGCTTCCAGATGGCTTTGGTGCATGCTAAATGTTTATTATGTTTTCTAAAATTATTTGATTGAGTTCAACAAATTATAATCGAGTGTTTAAAAGGAGAGAGGAAACAAACAAACACACAACCAAAATGTTTCAAAAAGCTAAGTAATTGTTTGTAATTGCTATTCAGGGATATTTGTTTTCACCTGTGGTAAAATACTTCTTTTTTTGTGCTCTCTAACAAATACTTTGGAAAGCAGCATTCAGAACAAGGTGCTCCTATTCAATGTTTGAACTCCTGAAAAAATGAAGTCCTTAAAAACAGAGGAGGCAAACAAGATTCACCAGCCTGCCAAAATGCATGTATTCAAATTGGTTTGCTAAATCTGATAATTTCCCAATAACACTGTCTTTATTTATTTTTGAGAACTGCCTGTTGGTGTATAGTAAAGGATCTCCAAACACCACAGTGCTTTGTTTAGAATATTAACTATTCATGTCTAGCTCCTATGCCTTCTTCTTGACTTCAGGGAGAGGCAGTAGTTATCAGCCCTGAAAGGCAGGTCTCAGGCTTTTGTCATTCCTGCATACAATACCATGTCTTCATGCAGCAGTTGTCCCATTGAAGGTAAAATTTCAGGAAATGGTGTGAATATTGAACTAAATTACTTGGGAATTTGACTCTCACTGCAAATCAGTATGAATTATGTTCTCAGTGCTTATGACCCAAGTTAGTCAGACATCTCTCTAAGTCTGGGGTATTCAATAAAAGATAGTCACAAAAGTCTTTTTGCTGGGCTGGATCTGAAGTCTTGCACCATCTACAAATTTGTGTTTAAGTATATAAGTTTCCCAAGAAGACTTTTAATCCTACTCTTGATCTTTAAGTGTTGTGGTAACCTGTGAAGCTACTGGAAGTCTAGTGAAAAAAAAAGGTGGACAAAACAATTTAGAATGTAACATGAAGTAAAATTCAGCTTGTCTCAGGCTAACCAAATCAATCTTCACATAACCATCAAGACAATTAAAATTTCTCTTGCACCTCTTAAACTGTACTTGATGTTTGAGGTGATTTTCCCCTTTTCACCTCATGAATAATCTTTCTTCTTTTATAGGTGAAAAGGGGAAAATCACTTCAAATACCAAGCACAGTTTGGAATGGCATTTGCAGCTTTTCCCATTAGACTTCCAGAATCTTAGTAAATGAAAGATTTCTCAAGGATTAAATCAGGACACTTCACATTTGTAACTGTATGTTGGAAAAGGTGGTTTTATAGCACACCTGGAGATATCTCTCCCATGACCTCAGAACTTAGGGACAGGCTATGCAATGTCTTTGACTCACAGTCTTGAGTATTTTCAGAAACCAGTGTTGGATTTTCATCAGTAATAAAATAGCTATAACCAGACTCAAGGCCCTAGGAAGAAGTCCTTTGGAAAGCATCACAGTGAAGTACAGATGAATATAGTCACGGTAAGAGTGCTGAGGCAACAAATAAGGGATGAAGTCTGGAATAATAGGCTGTGTCAGAAGACCCCTTTGGGAAGCTCACAGAACAGGTTAGAGAGGTCTTCAGAAACTTAGCAAACAGCATTTCACATAGCCAGGAGGAAAAGCAAGGTATGGGATGCGATTTAAAGCTGGTCCCTCTGAGCTGTGCTATGCAGTCAAGACCTGCCAATCTCAGCCTCTGTGCTTAGGTGAGGTCATTAACTATTTCTTCTTAGTTTCAGACATGAGTGTTTTCTTAAGTTCCAACACTGAGAAAAGATTTGTTTGTATTTCTCCGCATAGCAAATATTCTACCACTGCTAATTCTGTGTATAGGTGGAAAATATTACATTATTTTGATTCCACAAGCTGTATTTTGTGCTAGATAGCACTCATACATAGGAACAGAAGTTGAAGCATTTTTGTTACCAGTGTGAGACTGGCAGACTACACAACTAGCAGCTCCTCATGACTGTACTGCAGAAGCTTAATTTTTTCAACTCTTCGCTCATGACAGATTTATTCACTACATTAAAAATAAAAAAAAAAGAAAGAAAAAAAAAGAAAATGAAGGTGAAAAAGAGACAGTGAAAGGCAGTTTTTTTAACTGAATAAGGAGCAAAATTTTCTATTTCTCAAGAATTTTCAATGAAACAAATGCAAGTGGAAGAATCTGTGGTAGAACAGTTTTCCCATTTGTTCTGCTTTCACCTAGGGCTGTAGATCCCTGCAAGTCCAAGAAGCATTGAAATATATTTTAAGCTGTACTAAAAAGGCCTTCCATTTTGAGTCACTGTTTACACCAAAGTAAAATAAGGCATAGAGGATATTTAGCATTTCCCAAATATGTTATTCTATATACCTCCCACTGCACAAGGATTTCCTTTGTGTTTTTTCTGTCTCTCAATAGGTTGCAATTTAGCAGTCTTCCAAATATGAAAATTTTTCTGTATGTCTGAATTCCATATTTCCCCAGTATTTTGGAGAATAAGTCAATGTCTGAAGAAAAGAGCTCTGCTTAAGCCCATGTTGAAAATTCAGTCTGTGTTGAAGTGTTTCACTGAATTAAGATCTGTCTTTGACTCATATATCTGTCCTAAAGCCATTGGGAAGTAAGCACTCACATCATTTGAGTATTTTCAAGTGTGTTACATCAGAAGTCTGACTTACTGTCTCCTAGAGGATTTTGTTTGATATTTTTATCTTTTCTCAGTTTCTCTAATTTTTCCTTTGTAATGAAATCAAAAACTTATGTTTTATTCCACATGCTGACTCACTAGTGCTATGAAAGCTACACTATTTCCTCTCAGGTTCTATATAGAATCCAGAACACATGTCTTTTGTTTACAGCGTGGATTTGTTTTGCATTATTTTTTATCATCTCCAGATGTTCCTTGGTGATTTCAGAGAATCCATCTTCAAATTTTTGTGGCATTTTTTCCTCCTTGGGATTTTACACAAATGTATGTCATATTCTTGCATTATACTGTTCTGACCTCTTTAGTCTTCTTGCAGTTTAACTTTCTTCTGTCTATTTGCTGATACCTTTATTTTGATGGAGCTGTCAAATTTGATCAATGACAAATGTAACTGTTCTTTTACAATAATCACAAGATCTTAAATACTAAGGGTCATACTACTGTTCTCTGCATTAACCTCAGCTCTCAGTCTGTCAGAGTTTCTAATCTATTATGTGATACTGAATGCTTTGATTCCAACATAAATCAATAATGTAGCACTATAACACATGCATTATGGAATTTATCATGTAAGGAAATACCCTTTAGCTTTCTTTTTTTTTTCTTTTTTTTAGCAATATGAGAATAGGTTATATTTATTTCTCATGCAATAGAATAATTTCTTTTACTGTTTCAGAAGGATAGACCTATTATAAATATTCACAGAGGTCCCATTTCATACTTTACCAAAATCAGTGCACTAGCTGACTAAACAGCATTGGTATTAGTATCATGTTAGTGTTTTTCATATGCTCACACCCTTATGAGCAAAATCTTGGGTGTGTCCATGCAGAATACTGTATGAAAATACCTATTCAAGTTTCTTCAAGTCAGCTCAACAACCAAAAGTAGGTACAGTAGTACAGTTCTTGAGTTTGGATAACTATCAAAAAGAAGTAAATATAAGGGTATAGTAATAGAATCATAGAACTGTAAGATGGTTTGGGTTCGAAGGGACCTTCAGAGGTCATCTAGACCAACCCTGCTGTCACAGGCAGGGTGTATTATAGCAGGTTGTTCAAACCCCCAGCCTAACTTCTAACACTTTTCAGGGACAAGGCATCCACAACTTCCAGTTCCAGTGTCTCAGTACCACACTCATTGCAAAAACTTTTTCTGTATAGCCAATCTAAATCTTACACACATTCAGTTAAAAACATTGCCCTTTGTGCTGCCACTACAGGCCCTGGTAAAAAGTCTCTCTCCATGCCCTCTTTATATATTGAAAAGCCGCAATAAGGTCTTACAGAGTCTTCTCCAGGCTGAACAAGCCCAACTCTTTCACACTTACTTCATATGTGAAATGCTCCAGCACTTTAATAATTTTTCATTGTCCTCCTCTGGACCCACTCCAACAGGTCCATATCCTTCTTATGTTGGAGGCTCCAGATCTGGACATGATACTCCATGTGGAGTCTCATGAGAGTGGAATAGAGGAGCAGAAATTACCTCCCTCGTCCTGCTGGGCATACTTCCCTTAATGCAGCCCAGGATATGGTTGGTTCATGTTCAATTTTACATATTTCCAGTAGTCCCCATACAAAACTTTATACTTTTTGAAAGGGGAGCAAGAAGAGGGCATAACCAAGAAACTGTCCAGGCTTCAGTACTTTGCTCAAGAAAATTCAAACACTTCCCCTTGGACTAGAGGAGCTTACTCACTCGCTGCTCCTCTTAACAAATTCTTATTTTTTGCTAAAACCAAAGTGATCATACAGTGAAAAGAAAACACAGACAAGGACTTTTCAGTTCAGGTCAACTGGTGATCCCCTAACAGCAAAGCTGACTGAGTCTGAGTGGTAGCAGGAGCCTCTTCTCTTTTATTATCTGAATCATCTTCCATACTCATCCATGGCTTTTCAGACAGCTGACAAGTGCATAAATCCTACAAGATGAACTTCCCATACAATTTCTCCAGCAGCACAACCATGATTACCCTTTGCACTGGAGCCCCATCATTAGTGTCCTCCTTACCCCTGAGAGTACTTCTGCATTCAAGTCTGCCATAAACATGGATCAGTTATTTTTTCATTGAGACTGCTCTAATTTACCTTTAGCATTCATAGAGCCCTGCCATCTCATTCTACTGTACCACCCTGCCAAATTGTTCACAAAGTACTGAGGTAAATAATGAGCTAATGCAATGTTGCTGTTGCAAAGTATTTAATAGTTTTGTTAGCCTTAAAGAAAGTGCTGACAGATGAGCTGCTAAATACTTTGCATTTCTCTGTGCCATACAATCAAATTTTTGTCTAATAAATCAGTTAATTTCAGTATAATCACACTTGGAGAAAGTTTGGACTATGACATTCATTGTTAGTCACTCAATATTTCTTGTTTCCTCGATCAGTAGTCCTCTTTATTGAACACTTGAATATAAAATTATGTAATATTTTTATTTTTACAATTCTTCATTGAGGGAACAATGGGGCACTTTTATTTTGCTCTTCTTTATCATGTATGTGGACAGTTCCTTATTCAGCAGTTCTTATACAGCATAAAAGAAATTACGTTTGATATTCCAAAGCTCACAGCCTGGCTTGCAGCACTGCCACAGAAAGGGTACCAGAAAGAGAAAGAGCAGAACCAAGGATGCCAAGGATATCGGAGGGCCTGAGGCATTAACTTCAATGTCTCATGCATATCACAGTCTCTAGGGATGGATATGAAATGGTGATTCGGAGGTTAGAAGAACACTAATGAGTGGAGTCTCAGCTCTGCCCACCTGACGTCATTGAATTCTTTGCAGCCTTGATCATTATCGTCGTAGCAGTTCTACCTTACACAGTGTCTGCCACTCTTCAGGTGAACCGGTAACTTACACAATAATTGCTCAGAAATGAATAATTGTGAAAACTCAGCATTTTGATAGTGTAAGGTGCAAGTCAGACACAGCAGAGCAAGGTCTGAAGTGCAATAAGATTTTTTACAGTACCTATGATGTTTTCAGTCCATGAGATAGCGGGGTGCCTTCTGCTCAGCTTGTAGGTGAAAGCAATCTCTCCACTGGAGAGAGAGGGGACAGAAAGCCACGTCACCACTTTCACTAACAGAGAAAATGAGATCATAGGGAAATGTGCAAAAGCTTGAACAATTTTCCATATCTACTCTATAGGGCATGCTGTGACAAAGTCTATCTCAAATTCCCCAACAAAAGCTAACAGAGTGAAGAGATAGGGTCTTTAAGAATGCCATGGCTATCATCTCTCTTTGCAACACTCAGGAATCTGGTGGGAGATAGCAATATGTGACTGTATCCTAGTTAACAACTTAACAGTAAGAGGTGGTAAAACCACTACACAAATTCCATAACATTTCTTATTCTGCTTCACACTGTTGAGCTAGCTCCCATGTTAAAGGTAATACACATTAAAGGCTACTGCAGATGCATGGTCTTGAAAAGGGGTGCCTGTCCAAGTGCCATGGTGTTGCTAACCCTCATAATTTTTCTTTAGGCTCTGACTAAACAACAAGGATTTCATACATGTAATTTCATGTTTACATGTTTCACACATCCAGTGCCACGTAAGATCAATTTTTCAGGATTTTATTTTGCAGGGTATTAGATGGACAAGGGCCACTTACTGCCTCTGTGGAAGAATACAGTAATCCATTGCTGAAGAAACTCTTTGGAACTTGGTGAAACTGTTATCTCCTAATGTGCCTCCCCAGATAAGATGCTGCATTTCCTTTGCTAGTTTGTGGTTAGCATGTGACTTACCAAGGTATCATTATATTAAAAACGGATCTTGGAAATGTGCAGTGATACCGCTATCAGTCTGCATGAGTATGTTAAATCAGACAGAGCAATATGTCCTCTAGGCATGGTGTCAGGTCATGGTGCATGAGAAATGCTATATTGCACCAGCAGATCATAAGGTAGATCTCTCCTGCTGTGCAATTTAGCTGTATGTCCAGCCTCAAGGAATGATTTTTAAGTTATCTAGGAATCTTTCCTGGGATAAGAGACTTTAATATGTCAGGTACCTAAGGCTGCTTAAGGTGGCATTACCTCACATTTTTCTACTTACAATTTTTACTTTATACATCAAACAAATACACTAAACAAAAGATATGAAGAAAGAATCTCCTTAAAAAGCTGGAGAGAAAGAAGTTTACACCATTGTATGATTTTGGCTGAGATCTGCTCTAGAAACAATATTTGCTAAATTACTATGATATAACTATTTCTCAACAAGAGCTCTAAAGTAGGGGTTACTGGCCAAAATGCACAGCATAGTCTACTGAAACTATCGGTCACACATCAAGTGTCAACCACCTCTACATCTTGCTTCCCCCTTTCTGCATTTGGAAAGAAAACCTGCAATTCAACATAAAAAAACAACTGTGTACAGCATTCATCCTGACATTGACTGAAATGGCTCAAATCTCCATGATCACTTGATATATGACTCAGATCCTGTAAGAAGGCTGATGATGGGTGGAAATAGGCATCAAAACTTTGGTCAGTTTTGAAAACTTAAGACTGAATTTCCTGATTTTGGTTGCTTTGAAAATAATTATTAGTCTCTTGTAGTTATTATAAATATTTTCATAATATCTACATTTCCTGATTCCACCCTGAACGAAAGCAGGAAATACCAACAATTAGGAGAATTGGCACCTACTAGTGGAGCAAATGATTTGCCTTTGTGTACGGTACACATGAGCTGCGTAAGTGAAGTTTGGTATGCTGATCCAAAGCAAAAGTAAACTCTGAATTTCCTGAGATTTCCTCTTTATTTAAATTTCCTCTCACATATTTCAACTGTAAACATTCTTCTTACAAACTCAAAGCAGCCTGTTGAACTGATAACCTAGTAGTGAAAACAAAAAGTGTATTTTGTTTAGTAGCTTATGATATCGACATGGTAGTGTGAGAGGGTAAGAAGAACAGAAGGGCTGTGTATTGGTCTAGAGACACAGGAAGGAAAAGTGAATGTGTGCTTGTCAGAAACAAGAATTTTATAAATACGTATACATGACGTGCAATACATACTTGAAGAAAATCTCAGGTTTTCAATGAAACTTCCCTCAGTTAAAGAAAAGTCCTCAGGTTTAACACTCTGTCAGAAGTAATATTATATATGTGACCTTAAATATTCATTGAGTTTGTGGAGATTTCATCTCCTTTTGCATTTATCAAGAATTATTCATAATATGTCAGTTTCTGCCATAATTCAGACACTTCAGCATTAAAAAAGTAGGAAAAAAAAATAAAGTTCCAAAAGAGAAAATGACAGCTACAGTGATGGAATGGGGATAAGTGATAGTTTTAAAGAAACTCACAGTACATCTATAATTTTCCCTTTTAGCACCTTATCTTTAAGCTATACTTCATTTAAGATGTCAACATAGCTTGAAGTGAAGTGCATAATTTATTGAATGCTGATTTTTTTTGTAAGATTTATTTCGTTGTTTTGTAAGTCAAGTACAATCTTGCAACTCTATGTCTTACTAGTAAAATATTAAAAAAACTCTTTGTGTTTACTGGAACAGTGATCAAAACATGAACATTATATGCCACATCTAGTTTAAAGCATAAATATGAGTGCCAAATTTGGCTAAAATGAAATCACTCATCCAGAAGGCAGAACATCAAAGAGTTTTGATTAGATCTGACAAGCTAGCACAAGGCACTTGGTAGGACATTAAACAAAGCAATGCAAATTTACTTTGCCTGTTGCATCACTTTATGTTTACTGATCAGGACTTCTTCCTTGTTTTATGAGGTGATAGAGTTAACAAAAAGAAGACTAGAGAGATCTAAATGGAAACCTGTACTTTGAAACTTGCCACTTTAATTAATATTTGTAATCTGTATTATATCAAGATGAAGACACATACTCCTTATTTTCAGAATGAGGTCCCTATATTTCTCTTTAAAATCAATTATTAGAAATCTTTTTTATAAATAAAATTATGAAGATGGATAAAGTGATGAAAAAAGATGGACCTTGTGACTACAGAAAAACAGCAAACTAATGGGCACTATTGTAAACCATTAAAAGTAGATTCAGAAATTTTCTGTGACACTGGGCTTACAATTCAAACCAAAGATCTACTCACATAAATTTGCTTTCCTAGGCTTATTATTAGCAATTACAGGCTTTATAATTACAAACTGTAGTCCTTTCATCTGAGGACATTTTTTACTGCAAGTGTATCAGTAGTAAAATAAGCCTCAACTCCTTTTATGCAGAGGTAATATGAAGAATACACAAAACCTTTGTATAGAAAACAGTACTATTGTTAGGGAATATCTTTTATACCTAGAAATATACCCACATATTTCTCTCTGTTCATCCCTCTCTCTTCCAGATGCCATCCACAAAGATACCTACGTACTGCATCTGTTGAAGTACCTATGACATACACTTCCACCTGCTAACAATCTCAAATGTCTGCTCTTCATGCAGCTCTTGTAAGCTATTTGGTACTTCTTCACTGTGTCCTTTTTGATGGCATCATGAGAAGTTTATATTTATGGAAAGAAATTAGATATTAGATAATTAGTTTGAAGAAACTATTAAATACTAGAAAATCAGTTGGAAAGATATTCATTAAAAGGTTCATGATACATTAAAAAGTTTAGAAAAAAAAAGGCAAAGTAAAACAAAACAAATCTGCATTCAGTCATTCAGCAGCAATAATTCATGCAGGAATAGGCTTCTCACCCCTTTTTCGTTGTTTTTTTTTTTCTTTTTTTCATTCAAGGAGCCCTCTCTGTGCTGGCTCCTGGGCTCCCCCAATTCAGAAACCCACCTCTGCACCCCACACTGTCCCAGCCTGGAGCAGGACCACACCTCCTTATCCCCATATCACTCCCACCCCAGGCAGCACTTTTCTCCGTTTCCCCATTCAGTACACAGTGACCACATGAACTAAAAGCCTCAGGTCTTTGGAATTTTTTTCCAACAAAATCAATGACTACAGTGTGATTAAAAGAATGAGCACCTATGATTGATCAAACTGATAGTTTTATTTCCATGTTAGAAGAACTGTTTTTCTACCAGCAAAGTCCAACATAGAAGGATGGACAATATTAATACAATTAAATGCAGGAAAAAATTAAACTGTATACAACAAGACATAAATAAGAAAAAATCTTTGTATTATGTATCAGTTCTTGCCAATATGAAACATCACTGGAACACAAGTATATATATTCTATAAGATAAAAAATAATGTGTAATGAAAAGGCAAATTTTTTATCTGTGTTTTGAAAGGTAATTATTCCACATCTGTATGTGATTGTGGGAATAAGTTAAAGAGCATGGAATAACAAAATATTCAGAATCCCCTTATTTAAGCATGAAAAAAGTAGAAGGAAATGGTTTAGCTGCTTTGTTCCTGGTATAGGCTGCTGGTCTAGCTTAGAGACAGTCATCAATGTGACATTATAACCAGGGACATAACAAGAAGCAGCTTGGACCATAAAAAAACCTCTCTAGACACAAGTTTTTCTCAAAAAAACCCACCAAACAAACAAACAAACAAAATCCACCTTCTTTGTGCACATGTGCACAACCTGCTGCTCTTTAAACCTTCAGAACACTGAAAACATGACATTTCCCTCTCAAAATCCAGCTGAGTTTGTCCTGAGAAATAGATGTATTCCTATACAAACAAGATTGTATTGTCAGTGACTGAGTTTCTTTGTTCAGGTAGGGCAAGTCTTGGGATTCTCAAGGGCATCACAGAGACACTGATTGCAGAAGACATGACTGCATTCAGTTGACACAATCATTTGTCCACTTTGCACAGTCAACTATCAGGAGTTAAGAATTCAACTTTTCTGGTCTATTTGCACCCAACAAATAGAGTATCTGAAGTATCTGGAATCAGTACATTGCTACTGTAAGAGTAAGGACCACAAAGATTTTTCAGTGCAATCCTGGCAAAGTGTTTCTCCCACTGCGTACTTTCAATGACAAACTAAGTTGAGCTTCAAAGCAGTCTGTGATTCAAACCAGTTGTCTGTAGCATCCCATAAAAGCCAACAGAGTTGTGCAGCTCACCCTCTGCCCAATTTTCCCTCAGACAAAAAGAAAAGGTTGACAACATGTGGATCCTTGCCTCTGGGAAGCAATCCATGCAAATCGATCAGATAACGGTACAAGATGGCACTGTGGTTAAATAAAGAACAGCCCTTGATTTCACTGTGCTTCAAGAGTTACCAATACATAAAATGTCTGAAACTAAAGCATCCCACTGTTCTAAAATCCCCACATAGTAACACACTCATGTCAAGAACTCCTTCCTATAACACATGTGATTATATGAAGCATTTTTTATTTGTATCTAATTTCAGATCAATTAAAAGTTCCCAATTTCCAACTGACCGTAAATATCTTTTCTCAGGAAACCTTTCATTGCTGAGTAATATTGTGTCAGTCAGACAAAACTCAGTTAGTCAAGTCATTTTTATTAGATGTGAAATTTCAGCTTAAATATTAAGCAATTAGCATTTTCATAGATACACCAAGGATTCAAAATACTTTACATTCTTCTAAAATTCCATAAAAAAAAGGAAAATTTTGGTCCATATAGACATGAAAACTTTATCAAGGACACCTCAGTTATTAGCTTTACCCTTTATCGAAATGACAGAAAATAGATATGTGTTTATAACACAAGATATTTGTCATATAATACAGCACAAGCCATGCAGCATTCTGTCAAACAGTTCAGATCAGAAAGGTGGTTGAGGAGAGAAGGGGGAAGCAAAAAGTCCAAAAAGTCCAAGTCAGTCAGGATCAGAGAATGAGTTCTTTATTTTGCCCTATCTTCTATTAACCTATCTTCATGACTTCCTAGAGACTGAATGTGCCATTATATATAATGCTGCATAGTAAAATGTAAATCTAATCAGTTTCATATGAACATTTCACATATTGTATTTTAAATACCAATATCTCAGTACTAACTAGCAAATACTGTTAGGGGGAAAAAAATCAAAATATTTTTTTCTGTAGGAGGAAATGAACCTCTCACCAACATCAAGTTCTACTCTAATTCATTAATCAAGATATAATTAATTAAATCTTTATCATTCCTGAGAATGGAGAAAGCAATACCTAACAATGGTCTGCTGAGCTGTAGCCATTAATCTTAGGTCACGGTCTATGCAGAAATGTCCTGAAGAGGTACTTTAATTAACAAGTATTTTTTACAAGTGATTATCATGATTGTTTTAGTATATGCCAAGCAGGAGATAAGACTGATGAATCTCTTGTGGTTTGAGTATTGATTTGTAATTTATATGAGAGAAAGATATTTAAACTGAAGAGAAAAGATATTGAACATTCAAAACAGAGGTTATAATGTCTTACAGGTCTCTGAGAACTTCTCTTTTCTTTTGAAGAACATGTGTCTTATGTAAGTCATCACTATGTACCCCACAGAACATAATAATGTTCAACATATTATGATATGGCATCAAGATTTACAGATTTGTATATACTATGTTGACTTGCTTCTTTTCATACAGTATGAATAGAGTCCTAAATCTAAATATTTGAGCACTTGCTTTCAATGCTTTAATAGTTTTGTAGGTCCAATCTTAAAAATGTCAGCATCTGTGAAAATCAAATTCAGGCTGCACATTCAACAGTGGATATCCAAGGTCAGTGACTACACTTTAAAACTTGTGTCTCATGAATAGGCTTGTAATCAAGTACACTTTCAGAAGTGTGGCATGGCAAGGTTCTAAGATAAATGAAATAGACACTACAAGTTGGCAGGTGACAACTCCCCAGATTTTTTGAAAGGTCTGTGCTCTAAATCTGCATTATCCAAATTACCATGAAAGATACACCAGCCTCAACCTCCTGAAACACTTGAGCTTTCTCTTCTCCAAAACACAGGGACCTTCTGCATCTGAATTATTTCTGCCTAATGCTATAAAAAAGCACCTTTTCCCTGTACCAAGAATCTCTTTTCCTTAAACCCTCAGAGGCCCTTGATTATTTGCTCTGCCAATTTTCTATCCCTTTAGTCAACTAAAGTGATTTCTCTTCCACAGTGTCACGTTCCACAGAAAAATTTTGGAGAAAGGAAGAAGTTTCCTTTGAGTATCTGCAGGAACAGCAAAAATTCTACATTTAATCAACTAAGAAAAATACAGAAGACACTAGTAACTTCAGTGAGCTACTCAAGGGATTCTCTCCATAGCAGCTGCTAAAGTATACCAAGTAAAATTTTTGACATCACTGCTTTGCAGAGACAAGCTGCCACGAAGCTACGCTGGTGCAGAGCAGCTGGTAAGCATACAGGCAGGTTTGCTTCTGTCACTTATCACTGGACTGTTTAATTTCTCAGTGAAACCAAAGAAATTACATGCATAACAAAGTTTTACTCAGTGGGGGTAAAACAAACAAACAAACAAAAAGGTGCTGTGTTTCTCAAGAACTGAAAGTCTGAAAAGCGAAGTTTAGCAACTAATCTAAGAATCTTTAAATTATCCCATCAAGTTCTTTTGTTTTGACAGGTGCTTTAATATATGACATTTGATATGTCACATTTTTCTAAAGTCATTAATGTACAAAGTATATGTGAATCATCTGATGGGCCTAATGTACTAAGCAGAGGCAGTAAATCCAGCTATCTCTGGGAATATTGGTTTGTTTTAGCATATGCCAATTCACAGTGAACTTGAAAATAATGTTATTCCCTGTTGTGCTGCTGCATCACTTATGGACCTTCATAATGCTTTCACAAGTGAAGGAAGACATCATTAGAATAAAATCTGTGAGCATTTTAAAGGACAATTCTGAGATGATGAATGAGAATTTCCCTGTGGTGAAAAAGTAGTGACAGAGTCAGTATCTTGATGGACCTTAAGTGGCTGAACAAGGCAATGAAATTAAAGATTTATGCTTCTCACATTTGGTAATACTGTTTAGAAACTTGTGGGATTTTGCTACAGTTAAACATCAAGAAAAGTCACATATTTATGCTCACTCAACCTGTCAGATTTCAAGGGCTTTAAAATATAGTCATCTCAACAGCTCCTGGTTTGGATTTCAGTGAGAGTCCTTAGCACTGCAGAAAACACAATCACTTCGATCCAAGCATCCAACCTTTTATCCAACAGCCAACATTTCAGTTTGAACTTTCTGCCCCATGTTCATGGTCCCATTTGGGAGCTGATCTTTTCAACATGTTTGCTGTGTTCAAAATAGGCAAGTTCCATCAGAGACAAGAAAGTACAGATGCATTAATGGATGGCACCTCTGTACAGGAAAGCAGGGATGGAATGTGTCAGGGTACACAGAACAATAGGAGGAAATCAGACCTGCCAAAGAAAAGGGTCACGTGGAGAAACAAGAGTTTGACAGTTTAGGCTGCATTAAAAAGGATAGCTTTGAGCAGTCAGAAAATTGTCAAACAGTCTGAATGTCCAGAGGTTGTTCTAAGCAAAGCAGCCACAGGAAGCTGTCACCACTATTGTCCAGTGAGACAGGAACAGAGCATGGCATGTTGTACTCTTATACAACTGTACTCCTACAGTATACTTTGAATAGCTTTCCACCTCATTGTTAGATCAGTTCTTTCAAATTGCTTAGCAGCCACAGGAGATATTTTCTAACCTGAAGAAACAGACAAATGAGATGAGAGAAGGTGAGCTCACAGTATCTGCTTCCTCAGAAATGGTGACCAACAGCAGACGGACTTGCACACCGTTTAGGTGTCTGAGTTTGTGCTTGTGTTTAGGCTTACATTCTCCAAGCTGAGTGGTTTGAGTCAATTTCCTCCACAATGCTTGAAAGAACAGAAAACAAATATCAATGCATTCTCTTGTACAGCTTTTTTCCTGCTTGTGATGTCAGCTGACCTACTCTAAATTTAAGCTAGAGAGAAACAAAAATTAAGCTATGTGGATGAAATGAGGAAAGATCAGAACTGCATGCCCCAAGCTTACACATAAGGGCAGATTCTGCTTCTGTTTTTTGATATAGTCTGTGCGGAGGATTTAGGTGGATGAGAAGAGCTGCAGCAGCAATTTCAGGAAGAGTTCATCAGAGCTGTATTTTTCTACTAAATCTATGATCAAAGTACAGGAAAAATATGCTCAGGCTGAAAAAGAATATTTGGCAGTGAGGGTAAAGTGAAGAACTCAGTATGCAATTGCACAGATCCAAAATACTCTATCTACTCTGTAAAAAGGTAGCAAATGTACAGTGTCATTGATGAACAGCCAAGGTATAAATCGCCACTCTGATCCATGTGCCAATCGGTTAAATTTATGAGATTCACTACTAAGGTGCAACTCATTCCAGGGAAGAAGCTGATTGTTCACCATGTTTGCTATGTACTTACAAAGCCCCCTGGATCAGAAATATCATAATTAGAAAAGGTGCATACACACAGTTAGAACTAATTATGTAAGAAGGCATATAATATTTTACCACACACCATATTTTAAACAATATTGTAGACTGCTCATATTCCACCTTACAGATGAGAACCACACACTAGATGAGTCTTTTTCTGTAGTGAGATTACAGACATTTTCTTGCTGAAATGTATAAAATTCCTCTTGTGCTTTCATTAAACTGACACCTTTCAAACTACTTTTTTCATCCTCTGGCAAGGATTCATGCACTCATAAGGTCCTGAAACAACACTTTGAGGTCCCAAACCCTCAGCACAGGTCTCTTCATGTACTTTAGGACAGCTCTGACTATGTGAGATGTTCTAACAATGTGGCAACACCTGGGGAAGTGAGACTGCAGTCTGCCCCATGACAAGTAGAATCTGGAACAAGTTTATGGCAATTCCACAGTCAGCTGCATCAGCAGCAATTCCTGTATGTAATTCAGAGCTGTGGTTGCCTTTCTTTTCCATGCATACAAGGTAAGTCTCAGAGAACTGTACAGTATTAACAAAAATGTCACTGCCTTGCATCAGTTTAAACAGCCAAGTGAATGTGGTTTGTGCATGTGCGTGATGATCATATCTCACATTTTCCATTTAAGTTATGGAAGTTGTGCTTACTAGGGGAAAAGAAAACTACTATGGATTATTCTGCTCCAGGATGTGAATACCATGATTGATGACATGGCTCTGAGGAATAAGCCTCAATGACATCTGCAGCACAGGTATGAGGTTACTAATAACCACAACCTGTGAATTGAGAAAGAAGCCCTTAAAAATGACTGCTGACAAACACAATGAAAGAGATTTATGCATTGCCTACATCAAGAGTGTCCATCCCTTGTGAAGTGAATGGCTTGTCTCATTCATTATGTTACTGTGACATGAAAATGTTTTTTTTTTTTTCATTTTCACTGAGTGAATATCAGAGACTCCCTTCCAGGGAAAATAATAAACATGAATTATGTAGACACTGAACTTTCAGAAATTTTAGCCCTTCATTCCCTTAATGGTTCAGGAAAACAGAATATCTTTAGCTCTAAACAAATGGGATATCATATCATCAGCAGCAGATTTTAGCAAGCCTATTATATGACTGTAAAGACAGAACCACTTTTAAATCCAATTATCTGCATTCTTACTGTCTTTATTCTTGCCAAGTGTTTATACTAAATCATTAAAGGTTGATATCTTCAGTGTTATATATACTTAAACATTACTTAGTTCACAGTGGTTAGGGTCTCCTCTCAAGTGTGTTGTTATAAAATGTAGTCAGGAATAGTCTTCAAGACTCTTAAATGAACACAGACAAGGACACAAAGGTTGTCACTGTATTACACAGTAAAAATAAATATATGAAGAATAGAAAAGACACAGTGGGTCAAATATTTAAAAATTAAGAAATCTGGTTAACAGGCAAGGGTTATTCTCAGAGCTACTCATAACCAAAAGATCTGTACAGGAAGAACATCTTACAATTAACCCTAGGTCTGACACTACGAACTCCTGTTTTGGTGGAAAACCATGCAGCTGTGAAAGCTAAGCTGGAAATCGATATGCTTCTTAGAACAGTCAGGGTTCCTTTGGTAGTATCTTGCTATTCAGCAAGGAAGAACAGAAGATTAAATTTGGAACTGCATATCCAGTAATTCCTGAGATCCACAGCTGACACTAAATGGAAAGGACCTTGTCCACCTTTGAAGACTTTTCGTGTTTTAACATCTTCAGCTGAGGCAGAAGTTCTACGGAGGCCACAACTAATGCAAACGATAAAACAGCTAATGCAAAAGTGCTGTGTTGCTAATTTACATCAAGCCAGCAACTTTCAAAATTACTGAAACGCTGTGGAATACAAGAGTGATCAAGGGACTGCTGTTAGTCTCTTTTAATATGGGGTTCTATCAAGTTAGTCAAGCTCACTATCTATTTGGAGATTTTACATTGCCACCCATTTGTATAGTCGTATGCACCTGCACTGCTCTGTAGTGTGCCATGTTACACTACTGAAGCCTTTGCTTGCTTTAGTAGAGCCCATATGCTGGGACAAAATATGAGATAGAAACATCTTGATACATGTATTTAATCTACAGAAACTTATGTGGATAACATTTGCAAATATTGGTAACTCTTTCATTTCTAATGTTTAAACATAACAATTTTCTCTCTAGAGAGCATTTAGAGAGCATTTCAGAGCCAGATATAGAGCCTTTTTAGTTGTTAGTAATCATTAAAGAAGCATCTATCAAAGGGTTACAGAGAAGGTACAAATACTTCTCTAACCTGGTCAGAGAAAAAGAAATCTCAAGCTGCAAATAAGTCATAATAGATTAAATAATTGCAAGATATCACCTAGTGAGTAAGCATGTGTATGGAAAACATGACACAACGTAAAAAATAAACTGGCAAGCAGCTGGAAGATGGTAGTCTGCATTGTGAAAGACAAGGAAATTAGTGGACCTGGTGTATCGTGTGAAAAGACTGGTATCACCCTGGGCTTTATTATCAGAACCTTCTTGTTGATGTAGACTGGTTTTGCTTCATACTGGAGAGTTTTCTTTTAGTGCCAAAGCCAATCAAACACGACTGTCTATACAAGTGATGAATGAGCAACATTGATATTATACATTACTCAGAAGCCCATGACTTCATTCATTGTGTGGGCCAGGATAGACTGCTCCAGCTCCAAGTATTTTCATAATAAATGACATATTGTCTTCGTCACCATTTACATAGCAGCCATTTTACTGTAGTTTCACAGACATTCAGAAACAACAACAACAACAACAAAAGTCATGGCTTTGAATAATATAGAGGAAAAGACAATTTAGTCCACTAACAAAATTTCCCCTGACAAACAGATTGCTCAGAATTAAGTAAGTAACACATTAGTCTGAATAAAAGGTTCACTGTGTTCTGCTTTCCATGTTATTGTATCAATATATGTGTGCTGCAGAATTCAAAGGCTTCTAAACATTTGTCTTCCTGGACCAATGTCTCCCATACATTTTACAGTGCCATCTGAAAATATCACTGCTTCTGCATTGCTCATTGCTGCCCATTCATTGCCAAGTTCACAGCTCTGCAAGGAGGAGGCTGAGTGCATCTTAATCGCCACAAATAAAAGTCAGATGGACTAGTGCTAACCTCCTTCACTGACTTTTGAAACTAACGCTGCAGATTTCCCTGGGAGTTGCACAGACTCTGACGACACCCCATGTTCTCAGAACAGTGCTCTCCAGCACAACAGGGACAGCAAGCAGAGCGAGAGTGGGGGAGGAGGTAAAGAGGTAACAACTTCAGCAGAAATCCCACTTTACACAGGGAACATCTGCCCACAAAGAATGCTTACTCTAACACTGCCACAAATTTCTGCATCTCTTCCGTATTTCTATATTTTACTAAAAAATTGTTTATTGTTAAAAAATATAGACATATTACTTTCAGGTGAAAGCTGATTGGCATGCACAGGATTTTTCCAAGTTAAAATATAACAAGTCTATAATAAAGCTGGCATTTACCTTATGAAACACTAAAGGAGCTGTTGTGATCTTCTAAAGTCTTTATTACTGACTCAGAAATAATTTTGAAAATCTTCCTAAGGTCACACTAAATGAGGGAAAAAGTAATAAATGTTAATTATAATGGCAATACTAACAGCAGTAGCAATAGCAGTAGTAATAGAAATAGGGAAAATCAGTTATGAAATACAAAAGTATACAAAGATATGTAATGTCTGTAAAGGCAGATATGGGTTTGGATTTTTTTATTTTGTGTTTTACTTGCAAGTATCTGTGTTATTTCTATTCTGATCTTGACAGAAAAAAAAATAGATGCTTGAAACATATTTCACTACAGAAATCACACAGAGCTTCTAAAATAAAAATTTTAAATTGCTGTTCTTATATTGCTTTCCACATAAATTCCCAAGAGTAAGGTAGCAGCTTTCTCCTCTGCACAGCCGGAACTAGCTTATGTACAGAAGAAACCAGGAGAGATTTTTCAGTTGACTAATTATATAATCCTGTCAATTTGCATCCATTTTCATTAACAGGACACAGAAGACCTCAGGGAAAAAAAAAAAAAAAGTCTCCTTAATTGCCATTCAGTCTTCTGGTAGATAGTACTCTCTCCATCTAAAAGATAAATTATTTTAATTTTAAACAAGTCAATATGGAAAGAAATATCAAACCAGTTTAGAATAGTTAATTTTAACAATTTAAATTTTTTATAAAGTTATAGAGAAGTCTGAAGTTGTGGTTAGTTGGATTCATTTAGACTTACCCATAATTCACTAGCCACAGATCCACTTGAGATGCTGACAAAACTGTAGACCTCTCATCCTGTTAGTCAAGCCCAGTGCATGTAATCCTAGTTATGGGAACTGGAACAGAACTCCATCCATGAGTCCAGCACCTCTCTTAAAACATGAGCAGCATAGGACCATGCAGACTGGGAAGGATTTCAGAAGGTCTCTTGTCCAGTACCTTTCTCAAAACAGGATCAGTGCTGGGGTCAGAGCAGGGTACTGTCAGGCTGTGAAGTTCTCCAAGGATGGAGATGACACAACATCCCTTGGCAGCACGTTCCATCCCTTGGCTGCCTTCAGGATGAAAAAGCTTATCTTCACAGCTGTTTGAACTTCCTATTTCAACTTTATATGCATCTTCCTTTGTCGTCCCACCATGTGCCACTGTGAACAGCCTGGCATCATCATACCCCACTGGTAGAGAGTGGGACACTGCTGTTAACCCCCCACCAAAGTCTTCCCTTTTCCAGGGTAGCTGAGCCCATATTACCCAGCCTCTTCTCTCAGGGCAAGCACTCCAGACCCCACCATTTTGGTGGGCCTCTGCAGACCACACTCCAGTTTTCCCATGTCTCCATTGTACTAGAGGATCTATATGTGATCTCACATCCCTCACCTTACTGTGGGTACTCCTGCTAGCACATCTTGGAGTGTGGCTGGCTGCCTCTGCTATAGGGAGGTCTCAGTTCACAGGGTTTTCTGGAGCACACTGTGGACACTGATATCCACACTAACACCAAGCCAGTCTGCTCAGCTGAAGAGCAGAGCACCATATGAAAATTTCTTTGCCAAGAACTTGCTAAGAAGCAGGAGGAATCAACCTAAGTGGATCTCCATGCTGCAGCAGTGAGCTGATTTCTGGTACCTTCAATAACTTGCTGAGAGTTAATGGTCAATATACCATGGCATAATTGGCAGTGTGGTTATCTCCTTTCACGAGGCAAGAGAATAAGATGTGACTGTCATAGCTGTAGTTGTGATGGTCTGAAGACACTAAACAGCAGGCTTAAACCATCTAGCTTTGTGTTGGAAATATGAAAGTTCTAGCACTAAAACTTAGTCACCCACTCAGCTTCTTGAATGCCTGTGCTTTCGTCAACAGTGATCTTAAACTGACTCAGAGCATACTCAGAGCATCTACCATACGGAAGGGACACCCTCGCACTCAGCAAGTAGTACATAGCACCACACACATATTGGTTGCTTCCTGATACCATAACTGCAAGCTACAAGCATCTGATGGTAGTAACTGTCTTTTTGTCCTCACTAAAAATTTTATTTATCCTGAATTATAAATGTCTCTTTTTCTTTTTTTCCTCAAAAATAAATGCAAAATCCCATAAAGAATATAAAGTAAAAACTGTACATGTGTCAGGCTAAAATGCAAAATGAGAAGCCACGCAGTCAATTGTTTAAGACTCCATTAATAAGGTATTAAAATATTGAAAAATGGCTCTTTATAAAGTCAGGTTTATAAGGGAAAGGGAGGAGGACAAGGGACAGAAAAGTATATGCTCCAGAGCTATGAAACAGTTGGATGGAGCAGAAAGATTATATTGCCAGTAAATATGCAGAGCAGATTCTCAAATACCTTTCTGACATGCACTGCATTTTATTTGGAAGAATATATGAGAGGTACTGTCTGTGTCATTATCTAGAAGGCACACTGGTTGATATGGTACATCAATGTTCATTCGTTTAGTGTATGTTTGCTTGGAGACAGTACAATTCTGAATTTAGCACTGTAAAATCAGTCAAGTCTTATGGAGCACCTCTTTAAAGTTTATTAAAAATTTAGACTGTTCACATACATGAAGAACTATCAGCCTGGGCCAGAGAAGTCAGTTTGGGCTGATACCCTGCTTCTCATAATTGGTAGATATGCAGGGAAAATTTGTGAGATGCAGAGATTCTTTCTGGAAATATCCTCTGAACTTCTTATTTGCAGAGATTTAGAGCCATTCTGAGCTGGATACTGTCTCCAGACCACCAGTTGTATTCTTAAACCTAGGTAAACCATGTAATCACAGGACAGATTTCAGTTTTTTCTCTCTCGTGCTCAACTGCCTTAGCCAGTATTTTCCTACTACCCAGGATTATAAACAGTATTTGTATATAATTAACAAAGAAACAAATAACAGAATGAAAAAGGTATGCTAAAATGTTTCCTTCTTTCATGGTAAACCTAGAGCAGTAAAATGTGGTAGTACTACACTTCCGAACTTAGGGATTGTGGTGGAGATCTGTCTCTGTGCCTTCAGACTTTGCCTGATAATTAGGGTAGCAGATGTGAAGAATACTATTTTCCCGAAAGATTCAAAGAGCTTTTCTTTTCTTTGGAATTCTGTCAAATTGGTTTGGCCAACTTCAGATGTTCTCCACTCAGCTCTGTTTAAAGTCGAGTCTGATAATTTTTGTCTCAGTAAATACAGCAAAGTAATCAATCATTCCATTAGGTCATTCAAGACAGCAGGGTCTAAAATTATGAGCAGCAAGTCAAGCAGTCTGCTGCTGCATGAGTACATCTGTTAATGGAGAGTTGGATAGAGCTTCACCAGGCCTCCCACTCTTTCCAACTGTGCCTTGTACAATACACAAAGATTCCTTGAAGCGTGGAATGGTGGTCATACTTTGAGTCAAAAAATTCTGAGTTATCACATACTCATAGGCAAAGGACAGAAAGCTGGGTGATATGGGACATACAGTACCTGCTCAGGACCAGAAAGGGACTCTCATGGAAATCAGAGCTATATTACAGTGATAAAAAAGTCACTCAGACAAGAGCTATCCCAGTGGTGTTTAGGCTCCAAGTAGGTCTCTCAGACATAACACCTAGCTCACTTTTTGGGTAAGGATGAGCCACACCAGGTGTTTGGGCAAACAGGGTGTCTTCATTGGGTGTATTCTGAGATCTTCACATACCATGTCATGGGAAACTTGTACAGTCAGTGTATCTGTACACCCTGGATGCAGGACCTGAGAAGATGCTGCTGAAGGTCTACATGGAAAGTGGAAGTAAAGAGAAAGCAACAATGACCACTCCTGGTTGGCTCAACTGAGTAAAACCACCTTGTTTCAGTGAACAAAGAGAAACCATAAATACCTTTTCTTACTTTTGTGCTCAACAGTTCATCCATGAGAGATCGTGGCCTCGTAAACTGGTACAAAGCAGGACTTTGATGCTGCACTTTCAGAGCACTAACCCACAGACCAGACAGCACGCAGAAAGGATGGAGAACTTGTTGGGGTCTCCTGATTGGCCATTGTGGTTCTTACCCTGAGCCTGGGTTAGACCACCTTCCATAGCCCTTCTCCCTGGCTGTCCCTAGAACAATGTTATATACCCAGAGTACCTTCTAATGAGGTGATTAGTTCCAAAAAAATTCGGTATCCAGTCTCACAACCCTGTCCATCCTTGTCTGAGTTTCACCTTCTGACTGATCCTCATTCAGGGTGTGCTAAAATCCGTTCCACCTCCTGATCCAGACCACACAGACAGTCTGGGACAGGTTTCTTTTCCTGTGAAGACAATCTCGTCTTGCTCACTTGCACACACTGGGTGACATACCTGGCAGCTTTTCCAACAGTTTCAAACTTGTGAATTATTGATCTGGCTTTGGCTGTCTTGTAAATCCACCTTTCCAACAACATTTGTATTATCTCTGTGTTAGTGGTCACATGTTCTAGCAAACTCGAGCTTATCATGTCAAGTCTTGTCCCTAAATATAGTAACATCCTTTCTCACAAAAAATTCCCTCAAGAAATTCTTTGCTTCTCTGTCCCCACCAGCATTCTGGCTTATTCTTTGAGCCACAGTTTACTGGAGAAAGTATCATAGATCATTCCCAGCTCTGAAACTATAAATATGGAAATATATATCTTACTCTATATAATTACAAAAATATCCAGTAATCAAATAAAGGAAGACTGATAATGGAGGCTGGATTCTTAACAAGTCCTTCTTGATGAACACTTTATAAACATACTGACCTCCTTCAACTACACAGAAGCAACTCTTCCTGGGCTGTTTTTCATGAAAGTATACTGTTCAAAGAACAATGACTCATTGTCATCATTCCTTTCAGCAGTCAAGGAATATATTGGTCATCCTGGTCACATGATTTTGAATGAGAAGGAAGGGAGAAGACTAGTATTCTACACCATTTTTCTAAAAATGACATGAAGCCTGTTTAAATATTTGCCTTAGGTTTTACAGTTGTTTAAACCAGGTCCAAATAGGAAAGGACTTTTTCCTGTTTTCTTATTGTCTTTTCACCAAAAGGTTTGAAACTATTTTGCTGTGAGGCACACCTCCAGCCCAAGCAGTCTGGCTAGCACAGCAAGACACTGCTAACATGCCCCACTCAAAAAATGACATATTAAATGTGGTGTCATGTAGCAGTGAACAGGAGATCCACCACTAGAAGCAACATGATCCTTGAATACCTCATGGTCAAAAGGTGTCTAATCACCTTGAACATTCAGGCAGGTTGATCAGATTTGTTTCATTAGAAAGTATTTTATGCTATTGTGATTGAAATGGCTTCCACACATGCATCATGTAGGTAGTCAATACAGAAGGGACAAATGATCTTCTGTATTATCATTCATATTGTCATACAGAAGATACTTTTTTTGCCATTCACACTGTTGTAATTTTCAAAACATCCAGGTCTACATTTTTAATCCTTTACTCTGTTGATAAAATGCAAATAATTTTTCTTTACTCTGTATGCACACATGGCTATTTATTACTGCTTCCTGTGCTCATCAGCAACAAAATTCTTGCTGTTTTATCAGTAAGAAAGTCTAAAACAATTTGTGGATCATATTTTCCTCTATGAGAAAAGTGAATTATGTGGTCAATAGAGCCTTCAGCTACTTGCATCAGTATCTGTTTCCCAACTGATATCTGAGATGGTTATCTAAACTTTCATTACCCCAAAACTACAATAATGCCATTCAATGGTGACTGGTCTGCCTTATAAAGCTAAGCATAAACCCAGGCTGATGCAGAATGTGACTGACAGTTTTCACAAGAAAAGCAACAGCCAGGAGCCCGTCACCTCCCTAGAAAAAGCTGCATTTGGCTGCCAATTAAATATGTGAATTTTAAAATTGTTACATTTGATAAGCTGCATTGAATTTTACATGATCTCATTATAGTCTGTACCTGAATGTCTGCAATAGTCATCTGTCAAGTCACAGGAGCTGAGGTCCATTTCCTGAGTAAAACTTGTACGTTGGCAATGAGTAGGGAGCAACACTTCCAAGGACACCATCTTCATAAGGAAGTGGAGGAAGAAGGGCAGGAGAGAAAATCAGGATGTTGCTTCAAACCTGGGATGCAGAGTGCAACCTAATAGCTGTTGTCACACAACACACCATACCTCTTGAGACATAGAATTCCAAGGCAAAAAAATGCTTTTTTTACGTTGCACTGAATGTAGCAAACACAAGCATCAGATTTATTTGGAAGGTAAGAAGAATATGGACAACTGAGCATGAGACTATTACAGTCACCATACCAGCCGGCAGCTTATTTTAATTTATTTAATTCTCTCTACTTCAATTTATTCCTACTTTTTTCACATTTGCTGGGCCACAGCCTTGTGTGTTGACAGACTCAGTCACATTCAAGTCATTGTCATAAAAATTTAGGTTTCAGAGGCTAGTTACAGTTTGGTCTTTTGACACCAAAGTTGACTGAGAATTGTCAGTGAATGTACAAATAACCAACACATTTTGAAGCTGGGTTGTGATCCAAATCAGGACAAAATTCTGTTTGGGACAATTAAAAGAGGCAAGATTTTTTGAAACAGGAAAAAAGCTGCTCATTGGTAGAAATGTTTTGCTTCAAAATTGTCATAACTTTTCGACATTTTAAAATGTAAAATAGCGATCTCTTGAAATAGCATTGCTGTTCTCTGTATTGACATATGGTTTTTTAAAAAAGTCTTGAAAGATACAAAGTTATTCAAAACAAAATGAAATACTTTCTGTTCAATTCCAAATGAATTACTAGCAATATTTTTATTCTTTCATATTCTTAATTTTCTAATAATCTTTAAAACCTTGCCTTCTTTTACCTTCTTCAGAGTCAGCAAGTTTATCATCACGTTCATTTCTTGCTGCCATAAAAACATTCAAGTTAATAGAATACTGGCCTAAACTTTTGGTGATAATAAAAGTGAAATGACTATGAAATGCTGGCATTATCTTCAATTTGCCACAGGAGATGAAGGGCCATTCACTCAGAACCAGTTATAGGCTGTCTGCCAATTGAAGCTATTGTGTTGTATGGTCTACACACCTCCCCCATATAATTTGTTCACTTAATTTGAAATCCTGTGATCCTTTGCACTTTCATTTCTCGTTTCAATTACTTGACTTGTTCTTTTCCTAAGTAGTCACCTGAAATTACACATGGACTGCCTACATGCATTTAAACCCTTTCTTTTTCTTTTACTTTCTTTTCTCCTTTTATGCAATCTTTTCACTTGTTTGAAAGCAAATAAGTCTCATCTAAACCTCTTTGTTTCCTTCCAGTGTTTCTTTAACCTTAACCTTTTCTTATCTGGTTGTCTATTTATTTACCACTTGTTTTGCTTCATATTAAAAGTCCCTGAACACCCTTTCTTTCAAATAAAGAGGGAAAAAAAGGGGGGGGAAGAAGAAGGCGGTGGGGGGGGAGGGGGGAAGAAGAAGGAGGCTCATTTGCTAGTCTTAGGCACTCATCCCCTTAATGGCAGATAATTCTCTTACCTTCTTTGCACCATCTGTTACTGCCTATTTGCAAGCAAAATTGAAGTAGTACTCTATCTGCATCATCATAAGACCACTGAAGACATCTGCTCAATGAGCAGAGCTGGTCAGAAGAGCAAATGAGATATGAGACAGTGGTGAGGGTCAACTACAGAATAACATTGTCTTGATTACTGGATGTGCTGAGAATTTTTTGATCACATGGGACTTCTCCTTGCTGAGAAGGGCTTTGGCACAGCCAGCTGACAGAACGCTCTTCAGTAGACCACAGAGCCCAGATGTGGCCAGGCCTGTATGGGCAGTGAGACAACTCAGCAGACTCAAGAGGTAGGAAATGTCTCACTTTGAGTATCTTGTCTCTGTGTGTGCAGGCTGTCCACAGACTTCAGGTGGCTTCAGCTTCAGATGGCTGTTTTGACAGCTGATATTTTTATAAACAGAGCAGCAACAGAGAAATGTCCATAGCAGGATGAAAAAAAAAAGTTATTATTCCCACAGAGGCTAAACGGACACTTCTTGACCAGGAGGAAAGAAGCTGTTGCTGGCCTAGACCTCCCTTCTGGATAAATCTCACCTTTGAAGTGAAGTCCCCCACTGCCACAAGAACTGACATTTTTCCCATAGTTGAACTACATATATTCTAGCTTCCTAGAAACAGTTTTGCAGACACTCATAGCTCAGTCATCTTCCAGGTTTATTTCTCACATACTCCAGCTCTTCTGTCCTCCTGCCCAGAGTCTGGAAGCTTTCAATGCCTGCAGTCAGCACACTGCAAGACACGCTAACATAAAAATGAGACAAATTTCTCTTAATGTTTGATTCACTCTGCTGGCATGTGTCAAGGGAGCCATGTCATGGTGACATGTGACATTTTGTTATAAAATATTATCTGTCATATGATGCAGTCATAAGTTACCTCCTACTTTAAAAAGAGCCTGAAGTGAGGTAAAACCATTCTCAGTTTTTCAAAAGAGCGTAGTGAAAATGTTCCCACGAACAAAATGGCAAAAATCTTAAAAAAAAAATACTTTTTCATATATTGTCCCACTTAATGGAACCAGGTATTTCATTGTTTGAGATAGCAAGTGCAACAAACAAGATGTATTAACACCACAGAGCATTGGCCCCAAAAGCCTTGCCAATCATACCAAAAATAAATTACTTTGCTTATCTTGATTTTGTTGGGGTTTTTAATCTTTGTCAGAAAGGCAGTAATTTCAATATTGCAAATACCCTGTTACGTAAACTCAGTTCTCAAGTTTCTTTTTTAAATGCTTGGAACAGAACACGAGATTTGAACAACGAATAGAGGTGGCTTTGGGTGTCCCTCTGCCCTGAGCCTCAAACAGAAACACACACATTCCCAAATTTCTGTGCAGACTATTAAATCTCTCTCTGTAAGAATGCTGGGGCAAATTGACACTAACTACCAGGTTGCTTCCTGGAGCAGATTGTCAAGTAGGGCCAAAGAAAGGGCAGGCTGAGGGTTATGAGTCTCAGCCAAGAGTGAGGGAGCTGAGATTCTGGTGATTTCAATTAGCAGCTAATTACCTCCCTAGGATTGTGCTCTATGGTGAGCTTGCCACCGGCTGCCACAAGAGAGGAGTCCCAAAGAGGAGATACAAGGACTCCCTCAAACAACACCTCAGCCTTGGCCATATTGGCCACCATCAATGGTCCACTGGCCTCCAAACGAGAGGCATGGAGGCACACCATCCATAACGCTGCTGCTTCCTTTGAGAGTGCACACAGGATCAGTCTCAAAGAAAAAAGGCAACACAGAAAGAACCGTGTCTTGCTAATCCTGCCCAAGGAGACTCCACTGTGCCTTTTGTAACCAGGCTTGCCGGTCTCGCATTGGCCTGTTTAGCCACCAGCGCGCTTGCAGCAAGCGAAGGAGAGCCCTTCCCAAATCTTCGTTTGTGAAGTCCAGCCATGATGATGACTGCCCACTTGTGGCAAAATGACAGGGGCTTGATTGGGCAGCTTGGAAATAACCTTCAAAGAGACAGCAGATAGTCAGCTGGGGCTACACCAGGTCTCTGTGATTT
Organism: Scytalopus superciliaris; assembly: GCA_013400415.1. Lineage (NCBI taxonomy): Eukaryota > Metazoa > Chordata > Aves > Passeriformes > Rhinocryptidae > Scytalopus > Scytalopus superciliaris. The sequence continues at coordinate 72,685 of VXBX01003939.1, read as the reverse complement.
GATGGTGACCTGATGGTTTGCCTTCTCTTCCTCCATCAGGAAAGATGTCATCAGCAAAGCAAGGAGAAAGGTGAGTAGCTGGAAGACACCATGCTGTATGAAACATGCTTCTGCAGGAGAGACTGAAACAGTTAAACACTTTGTGCAGCACCAGCACATAACCTAAATACAACCCTGCAAATAGAGTAGCTTACACCAAAGAATCCCACAAAGAGTTACTGTGTAAATCCTGATACACATATGTATTTTTATCTCTTATTTACAATGTAAAAGTGAATACAGATCCTAAGTGAAATAAGTTAATTGTGTGCTAATGGATAATCTGCTAACAAATACTGTTTCACAAATGGTGGGTCTGTATTTTTTCCAGTTAGCACAAAGGGATGAATGATTTATCCCTTTATATATTACTAAACCTAAAGCAATTTTATCAGCTTAATATTGCACAAGTGCTTTGGGATAGTAGTACTAACTTCTCCCTGCAAATCAGGAACCTGAAAGCTCTAAAAGCCAGCTTGTGAAATATAAAAAAAATTTTACAGCCTGAAATGTTAAAGTTTTATGAAATGTGCAGCCATTGCAGACTGATTTGTTGTTTTAAAACCTGCTTCATGAGATCCTGCTATTTGCAGCAGAGTATATCAAGGACCTTTTAGTTCGGAGGCTTGAAGGAACTAGAGCCTGGAAAAATTCAAGGACAAAGGCAAGATCAGTAATGGGAGGGGTATGGCATTATATCTATCATTCCTTGAAATATTGCATCTGTTATGCGTAGCTAAGCTCAGCAAGGGCAGCTTTGCCAGAGTAGTTACTATGCCTTTTGTATTTAAATAGACATTTCAGTGCTCTTTACAAACAGTGAGTTGCATCTTGGTTTTTTTTTTCTTCCTCATTTACAATAGGGAAACTAGAGAACAAACAATTAGGAAGCCTACTTTCAAAAGTGTTGAGCACACCTGCTCCAGCTAAAGTTAATGGGACCTCTGCAAACCAGACTGGAAATGGTTAAGTATGAAGTCATAATTGCCTGCTCTATTGGCAACAGGAAGAGAATCCAGAGCTCCTGTCCCCTAAGTTTTGCTTCAACTGGCAGTTCTTACTCTTGTAATGACAAGTTTTTTTTATTTTCCTGGAAAAATGGAAACATTTAACTTGGGACACTACATTAATAAACGATGCATGTCCTCTTTGATCACATCCCTAGCTCTGCTTTGGCAGAAAAGGGAAACATTCTTCACAACAGTACTTCGATGAGATGGGCCAGTAGAGCACAGTTATTAGGGAGAGTCCCTAAAATTGTTAGCCAGATAACCTTACATTGTGCCCCCATTATGTCTGCCTCATCCACTTTTTTTGTCATGTCTGTCAGCAATTAACAGCTAAACCAAGTGTATTTTCTCCAACTTAATTCACAGTAAAATACATCTTGAAAAATCTACAGAGGAAGCATGCAAAGTGTTCATGTACTACAGTGATAAATGTACAAATTTATTAAAATACTATTTTGCAGCTGTGGGGCCAGTCCTAGCCCCTATCACTGGTATGGACTGCCCACTGAGAAGTTTGACTGGCAAATGTGAGGATTTACAAAGTCTCTGTGACACAAACTAACCATGCAGAACTTCTATTGACTTTTATGTGTCTGAACAGCAAGCGAGAGCTAGCTGCAGGAGTGTAAGGCAAAAGTCAGTCATAAAGGACAGTTGTTTAGGGAAAATATAAATTAGTTAAAGAACTCTAAGTCAAAATAATGATGAAAAATACTGAAATAGAATATCAGAGAGTCAATATTCTGTCAGAATCACTGGAGTGGAAGCATTTGCATGACCTAGCATTTTATAATAATACAACCTAAAATACCTTATAATAATGAGCCATAATAATTGAACCCAGCTGTAATGAAAATATGACTTACTATTTCTATTCCAGTCCTATTTGGCATTGGCCTAGATTTAGGAGTGATAAAAAGGAGCTGTAACATTAAATAGAAAGTGTTGAACAACCAATGATCTATAGGAAATGCAACATCCATGGCACCTGTATTTGAATTTGGTCTGATTGTGCTTTCAAAGCTTGTTACTGTAGATGGGATTGTGTTCAGTGAGTCCCTGAGGCTGAAACTTGAGACTTGAAACTGGACTTGAGGATGAAATGGATCCCAGTGGGAGAGGGGAAGAATCCAGTCCTTGCCAATGGGAAAAGCTATTGCCAGATTTCAGCTGGAAGAGAACAAGAATGATGATGCCAGACCAAGGAAGATACAGGGCCACAACTAATCTTCAGTGGAATATTTCTGATCTGCTAAAGGAAACTTAAGGTCTCTAGTACAGACTTCATAGGATTGGACTGGTATGTGGATGAAAACATTTGCAATAGAATTTAAGAAATAAAGTACCAACCTTTTAATTTTATTTTCTGTAAGGATCTGACTTTCTAGGTATAGAGACAGAAGTTATAGTAATTTGGGTACAAGTGTGCCTGGACACAATAGCATGTGGAATTTTTTCTCTCAGCTACTACTTGAAAAAGATAGAAAATTTAGTTTTGGCAAGTAATGAGGATAATGTAGAAAAACTGGCTATAGAAAATTTACTCAAGCAGGGTGATCTGGACTTAACTTGATCTAAGCAAAATTAAACAATAAATGTAAATCTGTAATTGAGATTCTTAAGCTCAAAAGAGGAAACTGATAAAAGAAAAGAAATGTAAAGTTAACTATGCTGAAATAGTTAACTATATGAGAAACTTTGGGAGTTGAATGGAAAGGCCACTTGCAATTTTATTAGGACTATTATTAGCTATCCAAAACCTGAAGCTTGAAAAAGGAAAAAAAAAAAAAAAAAGAGAACAGTTCAAGACTTGTATACAACAAAAGAATGTAAATAAAAACAGAAAGAATAAAACTGTAATAAATAATAATAATAAAAAGAAATCAGCAAAATAAAGTCAACCAAATATTGGAAAATGATAAACAGGGAAACAAATGAGACTTTCTAGAATGAGTTATAGACACACCAAAGAGCACTAAAACAACAAAACAATGTATCCCTGAAAAGAAACAAATACAGTCTCCCAAAGACTCTACTTAGACAAACTATTTCTACTAGATATGTGGATGCCATTGAAATATTTTATTAAAAATTGATAAAACCTTAGCCAGGAGTTTTTACAAATCTCCAGGTCCTAGCACAAGCCACTTTCAAACCAGGTAAGGAAAGATAAAGTTTGTAGGATGATCTTTTGAGGAGAGGCTAGGAAAGCTCAACTTCTTTAGTAAAACAAAGACTGAGTGAAGATCCAAGAGCATCTTACGACCTTCTCTGAAGCACAAACTGGACACCTCCCCCCACCCCAAAAAAAAAAAAAAAAGACAAGACTTGTCAAAGGGATAAACACTGTCCATAAATAAATTTACATTGGAAATGTGGAGCCAGTTTTCAGTCATAAGCATGAAAGTAAGAACAGCTTCCCTGTGGGAGTACTGAAGCATAAAAGCTGATGTTTATGACACTTCTAATATCAAAAAGTGGGAATCATTGGATAAGATGAAGAAATGTCCTGTAGCTTGTCTGTTCCTGAGTTTCCTGATGTTCCTGATATTATATAGTTTTGCTGTGACTCTATTTTACACGAATATTTATAATGTACTTATTCAACATGAAACAAAGACCTGTCACTTTAACATACTGCATAACTAGCCTATAAATATCCTTCTCTGACATAGGAAGGCCAAGAACTTCTCAAGGGTCAGAACAGGAGACATTTATGAAAATAATGAGCTCAATCAGTGCTGCTGTAAAGAAACAAGGCAGGTGGAAAAGCAATATGAAAAAAGGGGGCTGAAAAAATAAGGTGATTGAATACCAACCTTACTGCTTCAGTTTACAAACCAACTACTAATTGGTCGTTATTACAAGTTAGTTTATCGTTATCTAGTTTCTCTTGCATCTTCTTCAGAAGCACCAAGGCTTACTCAATTTCTAGCAAAAGGGTACCAGTTTTAGATGATTCATTGAAGTAACTTGTTAGAACACATTTTATGTAGTTTCTCCATCATCTTTATTTAAAGGCAGAAGACCTGACTCTTCTGTGTATCAGTTGGATAATTACAGAACAGTAGGAGATTCTGGCAGTTCTGGCAGCTGGTACTGAAAACAATGGAGAAATAGTGAAAAACAAATAAAACTGAAGTCTGATGTTCCTGTGGGCTTGTTGTGTTTGGTTTTGTTTTGCTTTTTCTTTTTTTCCCCCTCGTTTGTATGTGCAGGGTTGAGGATGTAACTCTCTTGCTCTGACACAAAAAGGTTAAGCTCTTATGGTGCACAGATATAATTATTAGTAGCTATGCAATGCATAAAGCAGTGGAGAATGAATGTTACAATTTGAGGTGAAAAAATGCACTGTCTACAGAGTGAAATAAAAAAATCAACAATGAACATTGTTTCCCCTCCATATGCTTCTGGAATTGCAGCAGTAGGCATAACATAGGAGACAAAGTTAATTACTGACCAAACTAAACAATAAAAAGGTAACCATAGCTCAACACCCATGACCAAGAAGTTCATAAATAATGCACAAAGTAATTCAGAGCAGAATTTCAGTGTATGTAGCTTCTGCAATAGCCAAGACTTCTTTGTGTTTTAACATCTTGGAATTCCAAATGGGTCTCTGCCTTAGTTTTTTTGCATTTTTCTCCACTTAAATTAAAGGCAGAAGCTTTTCCTTGACTTGGTGAAAGATACTCAAGAAAGAGTATCTTGGTACTCAAGAAAGATATAATATAATGTTTAACTGAGAAAATAAGAGCATACTAAAGAACAAATCTCAGATTTTAAATGCAAATTTTCCAGAAGCAGTTCCTTTAAATCAAACTGAAAACAAAATAAAACCAACGAACAAAATAAACAACAACAAAAACAATTAAAAAAAATCACTGGCTGCATGGTCTAAGATAGTTTTCAGAGGATACGCTATGTTGAAAAATACTGGGGAAAAAAGAACTAGAAATCACTGCAGTAAGTTATGGGCTCATTTTCTATTCAGTAAAAAATATATAAAGCACAGTATGGAAATGATAACTAACTCTAAATTATGTCCTTTTATTGTGTGCATTGAAACAATTCATTATTCATATAAAATGGTGGGAGAAAAACCTGTCACTCATGCTGCCTGTGTGAGAGCAAAATATCTGCTCACAAATAATAGGAGGCATTACTATTAACAATTTCCACAGAAACTTAGAGAAGTTTAAATTTGAAACACCTGTAAGCATGACTTCAAAGGCTAATATTTTTGACACATGAGAGTATACAGGAAGATATTCAGGTGGGTGCACCTATTTCTGTTAAGTATTTCCGAAAGCCTCACCCTTCCCAGTGTTTATCAAAGCTCAGACTAATCTGTGACTCAAGAAAAGGCTTTAATGTATGTTAGTTGTTTCTAATGAGAGAATTCTTGATGACACTTTTTTTTCTCTTTCTAGAAATATCTGTATTCCTTTTTTTCCCCAAACCTACTGAGCCAGGAGAAATATAGGATACAAGTTTTATTCTGTTCTCTTCTTCCCTTTAACTGATATGTTGCTGAAGGTTCCTGCAATCCTCACTGATGACCCTCATCGCTAAGCAGATCTCCAGTTGCTTTTTTCTTCCCTGAGATGAGAGTGCCACTTCTTTTGAAACATGAAACAGGAGGGAATCGTGTTGTGATTGTTGTGGACTATAAAAATATGCTACAAAGACTGTTTCTGAGAGCTGCTTGAGAGCTGTTATCTTAAATTATTACTTTTACACACCAACAACAATAATGTTTACATTCAAGGAACTTCAAAGCCTTGGGTTGTTCTGAACAGAAAAAAATAAGTTCATCTAAAAATACTCCAATAAAATGTCTTGACTCATTTGGAAATGGCATTATTTGAGGGATACTTTTTCCTGCACACTTTGGCAAAAAAAGAAGATGGAAATTCACAACAAGCATGATTTTTTCTTTATGGTGAAAATAATATATTCTGAAAATTTCTTAAGCTTATAGCTATTGTGAGGAGAATTAAATATGCTGGCAGTGGTTTTCAGATTGACAGAAGCAATTGGCTGGAGCAAGTGGAGATCTAAATGACACATATTTAATGAAAATTAAGAAAGTGTTGATGAAATTATTGTTACAACAAATGAGATGGATTGTGATGATAATTTTATATTTTAAAGATGCAATGCAAGAGAGTAAGAACCTAAGAAACAAAGCTTAACCAACAGAAGTTAATATAGATTTTCTATAGATTGAACATAATTTCTAAGGGATTCCACTGGGAGTTGAGCACAGTATAGCAAAGGTTACAATCATAACTCAAACAGCAGCTTCCACCAATTAAACTGTAAAGGCTTAAGGCCAGTGTTCAAGATCTTTGACAAGGATATTTCAAAAGAGGTTGACCTCACTGAATTTTTTATATATATTTTTCTGTGAAGAATTTATGTGGTCAGCACTGCACCAGAAAATGAACCTGCATGAACGTGAGGGACTCTCAGCAGTGGACATATCCAGTGCAATGATGTCTAAAATCATATATGCATACTGAAAATTAATGGCATCCTAACTCCAGCCCTAGCTGTTGGATGAGCCTTACACATGGCCCTCAAACCATTGCAGAGCCAAAATATTTTCCTATATCTCAGTTCTCTTTGCAGCCCATACTTTGCTACAGCAGGCACTTTCCACCCCCCACTCCATCTGCAGTCCTAAGCTCCCTGTTGTAGCACAGAACATGCAAATTGCCATTGGTTGTAAGAGAGAATAGACCCCAGGACTGAGGCTGACTTGTCTTGAGCTGGGTTTAGCTTGTTTAAACTGCAGTAGCAATTATCTAGCAACTGGGTATCTGTTCCCCAAATTGGTTTTAGCTTTGTGCCATGATGTGCTTAATGGTTATTGTTAACAGCTATACCCAGTAGCTGTGTTTTGTGGCATAACTTCTAGAATAAAATGTTCTGGGGAAGAGTACCAACACCAGCAGATATCAGAAGTCCCCTACAGCAAACGAAAATCACGGTGGCAGCCACTTGTCACAACAGCAGTGCAGTGCCACAAATCAGGGAGAACAAAGACAACTGAAAAAATAATGAAAAACTGAGAAGCAATGAAAGGAAACAACATATAAATACATATAGAGAGAGAGAATCATGTGAGGAAACAAGAGATTAGTAATCCCTAAGGAGACTGCAGGATCAAGACAGAAGAAATCACTGTGACAAGTATCATACCGCTTCTGGCAAAGCATCCAGGGCACCAATGACTCATAATATCCTCATTCCCTTCTTCTGGAGCAACTCTGAAGTTGTGACATGGTGATTCAGAGAGGGAGTGACCATAACATCAGTGAAACAACCAGGGAGGTAAGAAGAAATTTGGACTTTGCAGGTTTGGGTTTCTTTTTTCAATGAACATTTTAACCATGTTGTTAATAAGGTGGTTTGTGTTTGATTGTTTGTTTTTCCTGTGTTCCTTTGAACTGTGTTATTATTGTTGTGCCTGGGCTTTTTAACAACTCTTCGTTTTATGTGTCAAGACTTTAATGAGACTAACAATAAATTACTCTGTCTACATGTCAGTTTGTTCCCTGTTTGGCCATAATAAGATTTTGAGAGCAGTAGGAACAGGTGTATAGATTAGTTTTGTGATACAATGAAATCTTACTGTGGAAGTAATCTTCTTCTAATGGCAGTGTAGGTATCTTCAATGAGACTGCTCCCCTTAGAGTAATGGAATTGAGAATATGATTCATCCAGAAAACACAGACATTGACTTTTGGATAAGATGGATTGTATTAGAGACATTACTGACTACATAAACCAGATATACATTGAGTATTATGTGGTAAGACTGGCTGTAAGTCTTGTATTGGAGACGCTCACATTTAGTCACAAGGATAGGACCCTTAAAGACTCCATTGGTCCTCACCTAGGAACAGGCAAAGACGTACTTGCATGAGATGCTTCATCTGGCTGATAGAGGAAAAAAAATTAGCAATAGCTGCTTGCAGGAGATAGAGCAGTGAGTGGTGAAGTGTGCATGAAGACTACTGCTGTTGGGTATGCCTGGGTTGCCCCTGGAGGAATGGTTGAGGCGCTGTTAGCCCCCACATTAGTTACCACTGGATGAAGACACAACATTTTCTGTAGGCAGGGTCACATGTATCTCTGGCAAATTATAAGATCCACCATTCCTTTCTTTTGAACAAAACAAAATTCAAAAGAGTGAAGGCTGGAAATTATTTGTGGAAACAAATTTTAAGAGTGAAAAAAACCATACATCATATTTGAACACTAACTTTTTAGTCAGCGCTCCTGATGATAAGAACTTTTTTGGCATTGGTTTATGAAAACAGATTTTGTTCAGATACATCAGTAGAAATGCATGTGGAATAACAAACCACTGAACTCTTCTATCATTAAACTTCTGGAAACTACTCACAAGATTACAGTGAACTCCATTATGATTAAAGACCTGAGTTATGCCTGTGTGCTAATATAGCATGTAATGAGTTGATGTCTCTCCCAGTAGGGGAAGTAGCCATGCTCCTAACACACTCCTCACAGAAAATCACTAATTGTATTAAAGAAGGGGAAGAACATCTTTCTAAGAAAAATAAGAAAGATGAGGGTTGTTTTTCAAATCCACATGCACAGTGTGTGATATTGGATGCTCTTGATTCCTGTCAGTACAAAATGGAGTCAAATAACAGTCAACATTTTAAGACTTACGTATCATTCTCAAAATTGTATCAGTTTTCTCCTTTGGAGAAAGTGGTCTCTGGATGCAAATTTTATCAAATAGGAAACAGATTCTGAAACCCCACATAAGATGCACTGGAGCCTATCATGCTGGTTTGTAGCCTTATTTTCCTGTCCATAGGACCACGCCAAGCCAACAAAGTGCAATCCTCATCAACATTGTCCTTGCTGCTCTTATCTTCTCTCACTACTGTTCCATAAAGGAGCTGGCAATGCTCATTTATGGAGCTTTTAAAAATGGCAGCCTTAAAAATTTCTAACTCGTTCAGATTATATTTTCTTTCCTTTTTGGGAGGCATAGAGGAGGGAATAGGTGGAGGAGGGCTGTTAGGCCTTCTTGCATTGTTTCATGTTTCATTCAGGAATGGCACTTACTGCAGCTGAAGCAGCACTTCTCTTTTTTCCCTCTAGGTTCATTTTACTCTTATTGTTTGACTGCAAATATTTTATAGTACTTCCCATAACTTTCCTGACCCACATTAGTTTCCTGTTTCATTTTTGACACCTAGATGGCACTGTAATGAACACAGAGGATATCGTGCTCCCCGTCTGTGCTTTGAATGCCTCTCATTCCTGTGCTGCATGTTTCCTCAACAGTCCTTGATTCTAATCAGTTTTTATCAGCTCATTTGTCTTTCCCTCAAAGATTTTGGCATTCAGGTCCTGGGTGTTCCCTGCTGCCACTTTCTCAAAACATCTTCATGGGTAGTTTATTCAGTGAGTACCATGATGGACTAGTTTTTATTTATTTACCAAGATACATGAACACCTTATGCTACCTTAGTGTGTCAGCAGATCTAAATTTAAGTCAGACACAGTAACAGAGTTTAGGAAAACACTGCAAAGAATTCAATAGGACAAAATGCTGAATAAGGAATCATTAAAAAGATGGGATTTGTAACAACAATTTTCAAGCATTTCCATACCCAGGCCTGGTTATCAAATCTGCAGTTATTCAAGAAGTTAACTGAATGGTCAAGAAAGGTTTTTCTATCATAAAATAGACCACAAAAGTACAAACCACAGGAGATCAAAATTATTACCATCTACTTTTCCTTCATAAACTGATTTTTTAACAAATCAAATGCAAGAAAATTTTCATCCCTTCTCCTTGGCACAAAGTTATTATTTGCAAATTTCCTACCATTGACCTATGAAATTTTCATTTCAGGAGTGTTGGAATTGTTTCAGAAGAAGTTTGGTATTTTGAAAAAAGAATAAATAAATGGAAAGTAATTTAATCTTTTATAGTGTTCTCCCACTTTTTTCCACAGTAATTATTTCCAGTACAACAATCTCTGATAACATTCTCCAAAATGAAACCCCGGTTCCAAAGAAATATTTTCCATGCCTAAGAAAGAAAAGAAGATAGTGAAGGGAAATTAATTTGGAAACAAACTAAAGCTTATCCATTTGTTATTATTCTGTACATATTTCTAAGTGCATGGTGGCATCCAAGTGGGCACAAGGCACCGTGGGTGACATACCAGCCTCTATACTTAACTTTTTTAATTATCCTGTGTTTTATGAAGCTTAGCCTGTTTTTTTAGTGAGAAGGAGTTTGAAGGCAAGTACCCAACTCTTCAAGTTACAGGTGAGTCTTGTCCTCTTGTGCAATACTTTCGTTATTCCAGCGTCACAGGGTTGTCTTGAGTGGCTACACTCTCAAGCCAGTTGACTAAAGGCTTTCAGTAGCAGTACTCCTTCTGCAGAGTACCAGCACCAACACAGAGGACTGGTCACACAGTGATTCAGTCCTCAAAGCCACAAACTTTTCCTCTGTTTTGAACTCAAGATGATTGCCTAGTAGCAAGAGCATATCAGCAGTGAATCAGCAGGAGAGTGTCAGTTTTGCTAAATTACTGTTATAGAGTAACACCTAAGATTGCTGTTACTGTCCTACATTTTTAAGGTAAGTGGTGGTTCTGTTGAGACTTTTTTGCTGAAAGTCTATCTCAAGGGAGACAGAATTTCTTTTAAACCAAAAAAGGCATAAGATATAAAACATCCATTAAAATATTCCTGCTTTGATGCTATTTTTCTTTTTCTTCGTTGTCTTTCTTTTGATTAAAAGTTTCACTGTTTTCAAAAACCAATAAAGTTTTCAATTTTCACTGCAAATAAGTTTTTTTGAAGTAAAATGAGGGAGAAAAGAATAGTATTTCTAAGAAAAAGTGTTTCTCTAGCAGAGTCCAAAAAGGGGCTGTTCACTCTGCAGAAAAGCACACACAATGCCTATGCTTAACAGAATGGAGTCTCATTTTCCCTTGGAGAATTGCATTATATTGAATTTCCAGTCTGTACACAGTGGTGGTCCCATACAGCAGTCAGACGTCACTGCACTCAAAGGGAGAAAATAGAAGGTCATTTTCACTATTATTCTTTCCACCTTGAAGATTTTTCTACAATGGAAGCAGTCCACTGTAGCTAAACTACTGCAAATTATCTTTTAAGAATTAGATTTTAATTAAAGCACTTACAAGAACTATCTGTGTTAACCTCTAAATACAGAGTCAAAACACTGAAATTGCATTACTCAGTCCTTAACAGAGGTCACTTTCATTCCAGAATGCAAAATAACTGGCAATACACCAGTGAGGTGCTAAGTACTTCCTTCAAAATGGATCTTGAAAATACTCAGCCTATGCTATGTATGAGCCTTTCCACATAACACATCCTTTACATACTTGGCTGTTACCTTGTAGCAACCAGTTTGATAATGGCTGCATATGGGTAAACATGGGCAGTTTAACTTCCAAATTCAGAGGTTAATCAGGACTGATTTAAGACACAAAGGCCCCTGTTTTGAAACTGATCCCATAACTGGTCTAATATCTACATACTAGTCCAAATCTTCACTTGTCAGGCAGTGACTCTAAATATAGTTAACTATTCCCAGGATCCAGGCATGCAGAGATACTCACAGTGGCCTGAACCTTACCCTGATATATGTGCATACTGCTGTTCTGCCTAATTCAGAACTCTTGGAAATCAACAAGCCCTAGCAGAGCTCATCTGCTTTTTCAGTTCACGACTTCTTCAGAGATCCTTATTTCTGTAAGTGTATTTATTAGCTACTGGATACCAGCCAAGAACAAGTTTTGCAAGCTCTGACTTACAACCAGATCTGCTCACATATGCACTCTCCATCCCTTGTGGCTTCATGTGGGCACAAGCTCCAGAGTCAGATGCAGCACAAGACTTTTGAATTAAGTCTAAGTCTGTCTATAGTGACTAGATAGAAAATTTCCAGCAGGGTGTTTCTGTGGTGCTAGTTATCTTCATGCATAATTTTCTGTAACCATATTTACTCCAGGTGAGAGTAAACTTTCAAATACTGTTCTGCATCACAAACAACAGGGATAATCTAATTTCTGCTTTTTGAATAAGCAGCAGAAAAAAATGTATAACGAGGATAGACAATAAAAAATGTCTAATAAATAGTTATTGCAGTAACATTTGAAATTCGCAGACCTTTCCATGAAGAACCAGAGACTGTCTGCATTTTTTTGTGCAATCATGCGCTTGATTCCATGAGTTGGAGAAAGCTACTAACTATTTCAGTTTTAAATTCATTTTGATGTTATTTATTGTTATTTATTACTATTAATGATCAGAACTGAAGAGAAGGTAATATTTGAGGACAAAAGAAAACTCTTCCTACAGTCCGGTTTATTAAAGTCAGGGATTAAAGAGACAAAAGATCAATGGAGTTGTGATAGAGACCTTTAAAAGAGTCATCATAATTCACTTCAGTGCCTCTAAGCAGGCTGTAATTTTTAATCTTACAAATGTAACTTTTCACCCTAAAGCCTGAGACAGCCATCTAACGTGTCAAAAAGGATTTCTCATCTTTCTCTGAATCCTAAATTCAGTGCAGCCACTCACTTCTTATGGAACAAGCAACTGCAGCCTCACAGACATGCTTTAATATAGGCTCATAGCTCAGTTGTCATTCCTGTGCTCTGCCACTCCTGCACTCAATTAGTTTGATATTCTGTTAGATTCAAAACTTGCAGGCTGTTTGCTTCTTGTTTTCTTATTGTCTCTCTTCGGATGAGAAAACTGTAGGCTTTTTCTGGTATTTCAGAACATGTTTGGAATAGAAGCACTGTATGTATATTACAAAGAAAAATAACACCTTATTAGAATAATAAGGAAATCATCTTGTGAATTATTATTAAAGCAGCAGACAGCAGCAGTACCAGATGATAACACTATTTTGTCCCATGGGGCTTGTTACTGAAAGGTACAACTGAAAAAGATTTATTACCTGTACAGAGTCATTGTTTCCTGCAGCTAGCCCCAGAGCTTTCACCAGCCCAGGCACTGGAAATTCACACAGGGTTAAGGTGTTTTCTTCCACTGCTACTTGAAGTGGTGGCTCAGAGTGTCAGTCAGACATTAGGCAGTATTCTCCCGGTAATTCGCTCACATCACATCTCAAATGCAAGCCGGGTCACTAAAAAACCTACAATCTATTTATCCTCTAGTGTGCCATTTCTGTCTTGGAGCCATAAAGAGAGACAAGTTCTCACAGGGAAAGATCTGAAGAACAATTTGATTTGATGCAGCATAGAGAAACAGAAGACATGTCCACAGCAATGCCAGACTCAGTAATGTAAAATCAGCATTGCCATTTCCAAACAACTGCTCTTCACAAAGCTGGCTCAACCCCACCATTCAGGTAGTGCTGAAGAGGAGGCATTAAATGATGACAATTCACCTCTGGAACACTTCACCTTGCATCTCAGTTGCATGAGGGTATCTCTAGGCTGTCCTTTCAAAGAAGGGAGAAATGCTGGTGACACCAGCAGATACCTGGGCCTTATCTCAACCTTTTGCAGCTAGACAGGGCAAAAAAGAAAAGAGATAACATGGGAATAATCAAGTGTTTGCACTTCTGTTGCTGTTGCTTTTAAGATTCCAATGTCTGAGAGTTTTAACTAACACAAATATACATAAGAATTGCTTGTTTGAAGTAGAATGCAAATAACAGTTAATTAATTTTTCTCCAATTCCTGGTTTTCTTTACTGAAACATAAAAAAGAGTAAAAGATTTATCTGTAGTGCTGTGGACAACAAAAGGGTTCAAAGAGGCCCTGCAGAGAGACTTCAACAAATTAGAGAATGGGCAATCACCAACCACATCAAGTTCAACAAGAGAAAGTGCAGATTCTGCTCCTGGGATGGGGCAATTATGGATGTATGTACAGACTGGGGAATGAGATGCTGCAATGCAATGCCATGGAAAGGGACCTGTGGGTCCTGGTCGATGACAAGTTGAACATGAGTTAGCAGTGCCCTGGCAGCCAGGAGGGCCAACCGTGTCCTGGGGTGCATCAGGCAAAGTATCGCCAGCTGGGCGAGGGAGGGGATTGTCCCACTCTGCTCTGCATTGGGGCAGTCTCACCTTGAATACTCTGCAGTTTTGATCACCATAATATATGAAATATATGAAATATATGAAGCTCTTAGAGAGTGTCCAAAGGAGGGCAATGAAGGTGGTGAAAGACCTTGAGGAGAAGCCATATGAGGAGCAGATGAGGACACTTGGTCTGTTCAGCCTGGAGGAGACTGAGGGGAGACCTCATTGCAGTTACAACTTCCTCATAAGGGGAACAGACAGGCACTGATCTCTTCTTTGTGGTGACCAGTGACAGGACCCAAGGGAATGGCCTGAAGTTGTGTCAGGGGAGATTTAGGTTGAATATTAGAATGAGGTTCTTCACATGGAGGGTGGTTGGACACTGGAACACAGTCTCCAGGGAAGTGGTTGCAGCACCAAGCTTGCTCAAGTTCAAGAAGCATTTGGACAACACTCAGGCACATGGTGTGACTCTTGGGGATGGTCCTGTGTTGGGCCAGGAGTAGGGCTTGATGATCCTTGTGGGTTGCTTCCAACTCAGCATATTCTGTGATTCTGTGATACAATCAAGATCTGTTTCAGGCATCATATCTAGTGATCTGTGTAAAATGCTACCGAAGTGTAAAAACCTTTTTTATGAATCAGGTGAAATAACATGCTAAGTCTGCAGCAGTGTTCTGGCAGTGTGCTTTTGTGGTGCCAAGTAGGAAAGAGGGCAATCTGGCAGAGTCAACTAGAAGAGACACAATGTCATGTTCCTGAGTTATACAGGAAAAACACAGTGCTCTGAGTCTTTGGTCACCTCATACAATGGGTTGCATATCTGCCTCACTTGAACTCCTGTTTAGCTCAAGGACTCTTTACAAACAGCCAGCACATCACTGCAACATATCATCAGTGCCAATGCTCTTTGTGTCTGCTTGGACTTGGCCAAGCTCTCCCTGCAGCTCGTTGCAGTGCTGACATTGCCAGGGACTGTTTATTCTTTTGCTGCTGAAAGTCTCATCCAAGGCATTCACTGCCTTTGCCCACAAATCCTCAGAGATGAGGACATCTCCTATTTCTGGTATCAGCATGAGAACAAGAAACATGAGTATTTTATCAGAGCCATGAATATTCTCATTCTGTCCAACATTCTTCTGAAAAACACATTTGCACAGCCTGTTGCAGAGTTAAAAGGATGTATATACCTGCTTAGGGATACCTTACATGCAATAAACAGGACATTTATATAGCATTTAAATTCTAACATAAACACTGTAGTGATATATCAATAAGGACTCAACTTTGTAATCATTCTAGTTGCTGAAAACAACTTGGAGATGAGTGCCATAAAAGCAAGGAACTAATGGTGCGTGTTTGAATGCAGTGTTATGTAAAGAGGAGATAAGTGAAAGAGCTTACATGTTTATAGAAGAGAATATACTAACCTTTGTGTAGGACTCAAACTAGTGAGAATATCCAGTGTTACATCTAAACAAACAAGCAAACACAAACTGTATTGAAACCAGGTATCTGAAGTCCAGGAATTTACATAGTGAGTGAAGGATGAAGAAAAAGAATAAGCTGGTGGACCAATAAGTGTATGACAAAATAGTGGGTATAGCCATAATAAAAAAAAAAAAAAAAAAAAAACTAATAAAAATCCTTTTCTTACATTGAGTAATTTTATTTATAGATTAAAATTATTGTTTACAAGCTATTAATAATATTTAAATACATTTCTCTCTGCTCATAAAACTCCTACAGATTTCCTATGCAAGACAGATTTTGGATTGCTATGATATACAATATTTTTTAATCCCAGTGATGTGTTGTACAAATGTGCTTACTAGAGCTTCATTATACAAAATGCTACAACCCCAGTATTAGTAGAATTAGCATTCACTCTTCCTAAGAGTCATACTGAATATGGTAAGACTCTGCATGACTAAGTTCATCAGACTTCCACATTCTGTGCTATCCTAAACTAAAAACATTGTCCACAGCTAATCCTGGATTTTTTTTTTTGTTGTTGCCTTTTATATGATTTTCCAGTACAAAACTAGATTACTTTCTTTTTATTTAATCTTATGATTCCTCATTGTATTTTGAAACTAAACCATTTTTTATTCACTCATAGAAAATGACAAGTACAAAAGGCCCTGTTTGAGGCTCTCATACCAGTGTTTATACCAACATTTTCAATTGCAATGGAGCTTAAGTTTGAACTTTGCAAGTTTTCAGCTCCCCTATGAAGTTGATACTAAATAATAACTCTAAATAACTAGACTTTTAAAAAATAGTAAAAAAAAAGTGTGTTGTTTTTCTATAAGACTTCAACTAAATGTATGCTTTGGTCAGATATGTATGAAGACAGGTGCCATTCACTAGATAAAAGATTAATGGATTGATTGATTGGAAAAGAAACAATATTTTTTTAAATCTTTTTTTACACTGAGAATCAAGGACATTTAATTCCTAACCCTTTAATCTGTGTTGAAAAATGAGAGCAGTTTGCGATAATTGCTTATAACAGAAATGAGAAGCTGTTCTGGCAAAATCTACCATTTGGATGCCACCAGTGCCAGCAAGCCAGGCAGCTCAGCACCACTCTTGCTCCAGGGAGGATGCCCATTCAGGCTGGATGGGGCTGCCTTGATGCACACCTAGAGCATTTCTGATGCTTTATACATAATGGTCTGCTTTGTGTTAGTGCACACAGGATGAAAAGGAGCCCTGCAGCTCACACCAGGGTGTGCCTAGGTGCATCTGAGATGAGGTTATGAGAATGAGAAAGCCAAAATCAGCTACAGAAAAAAAGAAGTACAAAAACACAGCAAAAGCATGTGAGACGAGCAAGCCAAACATCTATATGTCACCTTCAGAATGTCACTGTTGATTTTCAGAAGGCTGAATAGCATATTAAAAAAGGTAGTTTGTGAGTATTGCAGGATTGGGAAAAATATTCCCTGCATTAACTGTAACCATATAACTGATACAAGATTCAGTTCAGTGAGAGTTTGTCAGCAGGTTGTGTTGAAAGTTGAGAGAGCAGAGGAATTAGTTTATCCTGTCAACTCAGCCTAAGAAGTTATTTATATTTTTGAAGCCAGAAGAGATTAAGTAGAACCATTAGATGTTATGTCAGTAAAATTAAAGAAAGTTTCTCACCTACACACAATTTTTTATAAAATATAAAAATTTTACCAAGCTCTATCCCCCACAAAGAGTGAAAATATCTTGCTTGTATTGAAGTTCTATGAATCCAAACTGAGTTTCAGCACGTTTGATAACCTCACTAGTGTTTTATATTTTCGTGGTAACATATGACAATAGAGAGTCTCTTTATTAAAAAGGTATTTTTCCAGTGATGACACATGCACATCATTTGGAGGTTCTTTCTTTCTTCCTTTCATCAAGCATGCTAAAAGAAGTATATCTGTTCTATAAGTGATAGATTATTATCCAAGAAGGGGGAAAATAGTAGTAGGCAAGGACAGCTGTTTTTTCTTACACCAGCCAATGCAGAGAACAGTATATTACACTGTTAGCATTCACAGAAAATGGGGGGGTGTCCAGCAAAATGGATAAACAACTGATTTCCTTAGTGTTGGAAAGAAATCAGGTAAATTTCTGACACATCATTTTTTTTAGAAGGCTTCTTGCAAGAAAAATGTTTATATCTTAGATATTTTGCCCTGCAGGTGAGTAACTTCTAACAGATTAGGTTTATCATTTACAGGGTCTTTTTCATATCAGGGTAATGGGATCTGTTTCTCCTGTTCAGTCATAACAGAACTTATCACAGGCTGTTAGTACAGAGAGTAAAATGTTCTTTATATGAAAATCACTGATCTAAAGGAACTATAGTTATAATTCACCTGACAGGGAGCTATCTGCTCTTCCAAAAATTGTGTTTTGTTGTTTCATTTTCCATTCTTTTGGGGATTTTTTTGTTTCTTTTCTTGTTTTGTTTTGTTCAAAAATAATTTCTCATCAAATTTTAAGAATATATATCATTTTTGGGTAGGGTGTGTATTATGGGAAGTATTGTTGGTCTCTGCAGGGACTTCTGGGGATGAGGACACCTACCAAGTGATGAGCAGCTAATGAAGGGGGTCCTTATAGCTCAATACATGCTAAAACCTGTAGGCTGGGGCAGAAGAAAAATGAGTCCAACAGAAAACCTGTCTCCAGACAGGAACATCAAATGAGCTCCTTCCTGCATGGTAGCCTGAGCCAAAGCAAACACAGCCATGGAAAAGCAGTCCCACATTTTCTTGTTCAGTCTGCTGGGAATGATGAGCATGGGCATTCCTGACTGCCTGGAGGCCAGTCCAGGACTACCACATGGCAACATTATCACTATCTAAAGATTTTTCACTAACAGTACAATAAGCAAATTTCTGAGCTTAAACTCATTCTGATCATCATTTCGTCTCACTATTTTTCTGTCAATGTCCAAAACTGCTTCAGCAGATCAAATCCCATCATTTGCCAGACTAATTGCTGGTTGTTAAAATAAGAACTGCAATTTACCACTTACTATTGAATACTTAATTTGGCAGTTTATGAAGTTTAAGAACACATGAAAGCACATCACAGATGAAAGGATGGGTGTTTAATTGCTTAATAGAACTGCTGCTGTGCAAAGACTGCAGAGCTGCTGTCCAACAGTGATCCCTTGAGCCTCTTCCCTCTCACTTTCAGAAATGATAGCTATCATTATAACAGATCACTCTCCTTCCAAGAGTTTTCCAGACTGGTTTTGGTAACGGGAAATTCATACTTATTGGGTAGATTTAAGAGCAAATCAAAGAGATCTTTGAGAGTCCGGTGCTCCTGGCTGTGAAATGAATGGCTAATCTTCCACTGACTTTAAAGTCAGCAGGAGCAACTTCTAAAATCACACAAAAATGCAAGACTTGAATTCTTCAAAAGTGAGATGTGTCACTACTGGTAGCATCTATGCAGCACGTGAGCCCTTCAGGTGCTGCTGAATCTGACCTCAGAGACGCATAAGCTGTGAGCTGGCAGTTTGTATGAGAAAATACCACATATGTTTGTGAAAAGACACACTGAAGACTGAAGGCAAACCTTTCTTCTGTTTTCATAAGCACGGTCTAATTGGATATGATAAACAGCATAAATGTAACTGCCTTCATATTTCTGTAGATAATAAAGTCAAATTCTCATTTGCTATTGTCCTACTTCTAAAATTTTAATGAAGCATTATGATAAGAACCAATTTTCTCTGTTTAATCTAATCTGAACATAACAGGCTCAGAAGAGCACAATTACTGTGCAATGGCATATATAGAAAATTACTCATTATTACTGAACTCCAAAGTACAGAAAGAGAAGATTTCCAAAGGCATAAAATGTCTAAGGCTGTAATTCCTTTTTACGCTAATAAGAAACCTTCCCAAAACCATTAACAAATTAATTAGCATTTCAATATTTTAAGGTGACAAAAATAAAAGTATAGAGAAAAACAAATAATTTAATGTAGTATTTTATTTTTTTGTTGTTTGCTCATGCTCATTTCCAGCTTCATATCTTTATATTAAAAATTTTATATTTAAGATCAGGGACTATGATGTGTCTTGTCAAAGTGAATTTAGTCTGAGAAACAGAGATAGCAAAACATATATTCACACACTCAAGTAATTGATGGATTTTTGCTCTTCATCAAATGAATTACCAAAGAGTATTTGATCTTATGTGAGTTGATAAATATACTGGATCAAATATTTATAGATTAAAAGATTCAAGATGAAATGTCAAATATCATGGCTAACAGTTTCAATGCACACCTCAGTGCCTCAGCCTGCAGGCACAGCATCCTGCCCAGGTCTCCATCTAAAGTTAATGATACCATTTTCTTTTCTACTCCATCACTTTTGATCCTCAGTGCCATCTACTTTTATTATAAGTATGACTGTGATAAGACAATATTTCTGGCATGTCGTTGTTTATTCCAAAGAGGTTTTAAGACAAGGACAAAGGGTAAAAAAAGAAGCAACAGACCAGTATGGAAACCAAACAGCATCCTCACTGGAAAGAAGGGTCTGCAGAGCACATTATTAGATCTGATCACAAGTGCAAAAAAATGACATGCAACAAGAGGAGACAAGACCCACTGCCAGCAGCTTGTATAATGACATATAATGTGATAATGACTTCTCAGCTACCAGGTCATCTCAGCCTCATGACTCTGCTTCATTCCTCCATGAATCATGTCATGGAGTCAGTTCCCCCTCCAGCAAGGAACAAAACCCCACTGTCCACATATTCCAAGTCGTGACGACTCTAAAGAAAAAAGATCCCCCTTTTCACAGTGTGCATTGTTTCCATAGGTTCTCTTTCTACTGCTTTGCATTCAAGTTGTAAGAAATTAAAATAATGAGAAGAAGCACAGAATAAACCATGGATCCTCAAATAAAAACCTTTGGTTATAGACACTGAAATAAAAGTAAATAGAACAGAGAATTTACACAGGTAGTGTTTGAGAGTTTGCCATTTTGCAGCCTCTGAACCACAGAATCACACAATCACAGAATATGTTGAGTTGAAAGGGACCCACAAGGATCATCAAGCCCAACTCCTGCCCCTGCGCAGGACCATCCCCAAGAGTCACACCATGTGCCTGAGTATTGTCCAAATGCTTCTTGAACTTGAGCAAGCTTGGTGCTGCAACCACTTCCCTGGAGACTGTGTTCCAGTGTCCAACCACCCTCCATGTGAAGAACCCCATTCTAATGTTCAACCTAAATCTCCCCTGACACAACTTCAGGCCATTCCCTTGGGTCCTGTCACTGGTCACCACAAAGAAGAGATCAGTGCCTGTCTGTTCCCCTTATGAGGAAGTTGTAACTGCAATGAGGTCTCCCCTCAGTCTCCTCCAGGCTGAACAGACCAAGTGTCCTCATCTGCTCCTCATATGGCTTCTCCTCAAGGTCCTTCACCATCTTCATTGCCCTCCTTTGGACACTCTCTAAGAGCTTCATATATTTCATATATTTCATATATTATGGTGATCAAAACTGCAGAGTACTCAAGGTGAGACTGCCCCAGTGCAGAGCAGAGTGGGACAATCTCCTCCATCGCCCGGCTGGTGATGCTTTGCCTGATGCCCCCCTGGACATGGTTGGCCCTCCTGGCTGCGAGGGCACTGCTGACTCATATTCAACTTGTCATCGACCAGGACCCACAGGTCCCTTTCCACGGCATTGCATTGCAGCATCTCATTCCCCAGTCAGTACATACATCTGGGGTTACCCATCCCAGGAGCAGAATCTGCACTTTCTCTTGTTGAACTTCATATGGATGGTGATTGCCCATTCTCTAATTTGTTGAGGTCTCTCTGCAGGGCCTTCCCACCTTCAAGAGAGTCAACAGCTCCTCCCAGTTTTGTGTCATCTGAAGACTTGCCGAGTGTCCCTTCCAGTCCTGTGTTCACGTAATTTGTGAAGATGTTGAAGAGCACAGTGCCCAAGATGGAGCCCTGTGGAACCCACCAGTGACAGGTCACCAGTCTGATGTTCCCCCATTCATTTACCTTATGTGCTCAACCCATGAGCCAATTGCTCACCTGCCACATGATGTGTTTATCCAGCTGTGGGCTGGACATTTTGTTCAGAAGGATCCTGTGAGAGACAGTACTGAAAGCTTTACTGAAATCCAAGGAGATTACATCAACTGGCTTCCCTTGATCAGCTAGGTGTGTTACCTTGTCATAAAAGGAAATTGGGTTTGATAAACAGGACTTTCCTCTCATGAAGCTGTGATGGCTGTGACAAGTGACTGTGTTGTCTTTCAGACCTTCCAGAATAATCTTCTGCATAACTTTACCAGGCCTGTAGTTTCCAGGGTCCTCCTTCTTGTTCCCCTTAAAAACTGGGACAAGGTTCTCCAGCTTCCAGTCAGCTGGGACCTGTCCAGATTCCCAAGACCACTCAAAAATCGAGAGAGGTTTTGCAATGACATCAGCCAACTCTTTGAGGATTCTGGAATGAATCCCACCAGGCCCCATAGATTTGTAGGGATCTAGCCGGAGCAGCAGATCCTGCACAATTCCAGGGTTGACTGGGAGTTGATTATTCTCACAGTCATGGTCCTCCAGCTCAGGGTACTGAGACCCTCTTGATCTGTCATCAGTGTTGAAGACAGAGGCAAAGAAAGTGTTAAACACCTCTGCTTTGTCTCTGTCCCTGGTGAGCTGACCATCATCATCCTGCAATGGGCCAATTATATTTCTATATGCCTGTTGCCATTAATATATTTTTAAAACTCTTTTTATTGTCCCACATTTCTGGCCAGCTGAGCTTTGGTCACATTAATTTTCTCCCTTACAGCAGCAAGCAGCATCTCTGAATTCTTCCTATGTCACTTGACCTTGGTTCCACTTCATACATACATCTTCCCTTTTTTGCCTTATTTCCAAGAGAAGATTCATGCTCAGCCAAGCTGGCCTTCTACCTCACCTGCTTGACTTCTGACATTTGGGAATTTCCTGCTCCTGTGCACTTACGATGTGATGTTTGAAAAGTGACGAACACTAATGTACCTCAACACTTGCAAAAGCATTATATCAGGGGACCTTACTTACTAATTCCCCAAGCAGCCTGAATTCTGCTCTCCTCATGTCCAGAGCTGAAGTTTTGCTGGCATTTTTCATCCTGTCAACAGAGATTTTAAACTCAACCACTTTGTGGTCACTGTGGCCAAGACGGCCACCAATCTCTGCTCATGAGATCCATTCCATTGATAAATGGCAGATCAAGGAGAGCATCTTTCCAAGTCAGCTGCCTTAGGACCTATTTCATAAAGTTGTCCAGGTTTTTTAGGAATCTTCTGGCCTGGGTTGTACATCAAACAATAATTTGTTG
This sequence comes from Scytalopus superciliaris, assembly GCA_013400415.1. Taxonomy (NCBI): domain Eukaryota; kingdom Metazoa; phylum Chordata; class Aves; order Passeriformes; family Rhinocryptidae; genus Scytalopus; species Scytalopus superciliaris. The sequence goes on along the minus strand of VXBX01003939.1, from coordinate 49,655 downwards.
GTGTCATTGTCCCAGCTGGGTGGTCTATAGCAGACTCCCATGATGATATCCGCATTATTTATTTACCCCTTGATTCTTACTCAGAGGCTCTCAACTGTGCCACTGCCAACTGTGAGCTCCATACATTCTGACCCTTCTATTATGTACAGTGTTACCTCTGCACCTCTTTTGCCCTGCNCAAGTCAGCTGCCTTAGGACCTATTTCATAAAGTTGTCCAGGTTTTTTAGGAATCTTCTGGCCTGGGTTGTACATCAAACAATAATTTGTTGGTGTCATTGTCCCAGCTGGGTGGTCTATAGCAGACTCCCATGATGATATCCGCATTATTTATTTACCCCTTGATTCTTACTCAGAGGCTCTCAACTGTGCCACTGCCAACTGTGAGCTCCATACATTCTGACCCTTCTATTATGTACAGTGTTACCTCTGCACCTCTTTTGCCCTGCCTGTCTCTCCTGAAGAGCCTGTAACCATCCAACAGGGCACTGCAGTCACAGGTCTCATCCCATCAGGTTTCACTTATGCCAATGTTGTCAAATCTCTCTGACTGGGACAAAGCTTTGAGCTCCTCTTGTTTGTTCCTCATGCAGCATGAATTAGTGTAGAAATATTTCAGGTGGGGTGCATTGTAGCCAACACCTCCTGAGGCTCTGAAGATCATGGGAGAACAAAGAAAGCTTCAGTCACTGTTTGTTGAGAGGTATGAGATTGTGTTCTGCCTATCCTCACAGGTAAGAGCTGGAGGAAATATGTGATTAATGGTTATTATGCAGTCTGCAAATAAAACTGTATTTTCTGGGGGGATGTAAAATAACACTTTTCCTTCTGCTCACAGTGAAAATATGTTCTGGTAAGTTTAAACATCCTTAAACACCCAGCTGCCTTCTTGCTTTGCTCCTGATTTGGTCTCTGTTGTGGGTAGTACAGACAGCCAACACAGACATGGCTACAGGATTTTATGTCTCTGTGAGATTATTTGATTCTGGCATCAGCAGCATCCTCTCTCACCCTCTCAAACATATAACTATTGCACCAGGAATAACAGTAAGGGAGGAGGCAATGAGAGCAACTGAAAGATGTAGCAACAAAGAGAACACTGGGAAAGAAAACAGAAGGAACAAGGGGAAAAAAACAGCTTCTTAAATGTTGTTCCTCAGTTTCAGTATCTTTGCAATGGGGATAATTCTATACTGGTGAGAGGAGATGTTCAAATTAACTCTTCCTTTCATGCTACCTTGTCCTACAACAGTCTGGCAGACACCTGCAATCATACCCTGACCCTGCAGCTGTGCAGCCAGAAGTATCTACTGCAGGGGCTAAGCAGCCAGAGCAGAGCTAGAAGCAGCACAGCCACACACATATCACATCACACAAAACTCCAGGGCAGCACAAAAGGTGGCAAAGCTATGGTACTGCAGATTAATAAATGGGGCAGGGGGAGCTATTTCCCCCTACCCCCTAATTGCCAAACCACATTTTATTGATTGTGACAAAATAGACATGTAGGTGACATGGAAATCCCATCAGCAACACTTTCTTCTGCTCAAGGGCACTGGAAGCAGCACCTCGTCCTGTGACAGTGCACAGCCATCTGGCTGCTTACAGATACACTGAACCCTCAGTGATGACACCACCTAAATGCAAGGAAAATATTTCACAACGGGAGCTTATGTGCCCTGAGCATCTCACTTAATTTTTGAGGTCTGGCCACTCAGCCCTTCATGGTTTGCAGTTCTGGGCATGGTCAGGAGCAGATTCCTTGGAAAACTTTACAGGTAGAGATGCTGTTACCTGTGAAATTAAGGAGCACCTACAGCAAGTAGCAAGTAATAAGGTGCTATGGGAGCAGAAAGATAGCACTTACACAGTTCACAGATGAGACTAGCTAAGAAGGTTCTTAGGTGGCCCCTGAAGTCACCTTGCTTGGATTAGACATGGGAGTATGTCAAAGACTTGCAACTAGACAGTCTAAGAGAATATATATGATGGGGAATTTTCATTCAGCTCTCCATCTTTAGATATGGTGGCTATTTTTACTATGAGATAATCCCGAGGAGACTTTAAATGTACTAGTTATCTAAAAATTTGACATGCAGAAGGGGAGAATCCATACTCAGGAATTTCCATCACTTTTATCAGCTTATTTTGCTGTTTGCTTTCCTTCTCACATTTGCTCACATAGAAAATGTTGTTCTCATACAGAAGATCCACTGCTACTTTATTATTCCCATTTCTCAAAGGATTCTGGTTCTGCTACAGTGTTTGGAACAAACAAAAATCTCATGGAAGTGTGCCATGTAGTCTTGTTACTATATTTCAACAGATGGTAAGCAGTATTGTTCTGAATACTTGCACAACAAGCAGCTATGTCTATATCCTTGCAGGGGTTTTTTCCTGAGGAGTTGGGAGCTGCGGCAAAGCAACACTCGATGTAATTTTCTCCTATTGTTCCTAGTTCCACAATACACATGTAAAACTAAACAAACAAGATTCTCATTTTTAATGTGTTAATCACGCTTGCAGTTTGAGAACAATGAAGAATTAGATTAACTTGTATTTATAGCTGTACATGTTAATCTGTACAAAACACACATGTTCAGTTGCACAGATATAGGAAAGTCGGGTACCCATTTTTTTCTCTCTTTGTATATGGTGCCTATCTGCAGTGGAATGCAGTGTAAGAAAGGTCATGTATCATGATCATCAGATACAACATAGTAGCAATTCACCAGGCAAGCAGCCATTGTGATCAGTTCAAGGGAAAAAATGTAGAAGAGGCTCCAGACAGAATTAAGTGTGACCAAAGCCGATGATTACAAGTTTTGACTAAGTATGTTCCTAGCAGTGTTATAAAACTGCAAAGCTGAGGAGAGAGATGCCTGCAATTGAACATTAGGAATAAAATGCAGAGCCTGTTTCAGAGTTATCTGCATCACAGCACCAGCCATCATTTTCAGTGAACACTGGTCTGCAGAACACTTCTGTAGTCAAAGGTAATTGAGGAAACAAAATGTGTTCCAAAACCCTACCCAAATACAGAAGGGTTTTTTTGAGAAATGGTCAGTAGTTTCTTTCAAAATGCTTGGATGGTCTATGACCTATCCAGTAAGGGAACAGCAGCAACAACAAACACCTTAAGATACTAGCCTTATAATACCTACTATATAGCATATATATATATATATATCTCATATATAACTTTTTATATATGATTTCTGATAAAAAATTACAGATTAGCAGGAATAAAAAGTATTATATGAAAAGTTCTTAGTCTCAAGTATGCCAGCAGCACTGAATAAATTTGAATGAAATATTTTAGGAACATAAATCAATTTAAGGACAGCATCTAAACATTGAAAGCAACTTAAATGATTTTGATATCCTTTGTTGTATAGAAATAATTCAATTCTTCTTCCAAGGGACAAGAAAAGCTCTGCACATAATTGGTGTCAGATGAGATGTTGATTAATATATTCAGTGCAGGTAGCTTAGTGTGAAAGCTCCAGATTGAGCTCTGGGTGGTGGAAGACAGGCAAGAGGTTCTGAACTGGCACCGACCTTTTGCACAACCAGGGGCACAGGGACATGTGACTCCAGCCAGGTGACCATACACTGAGAGACACAGAAGGAGCCAAGGACTCTGAAGGAGAGCCCAGACTTCTGTGTGGGTGGACTATGAATGTCTAAAACCCCAGGGGTTACTTTGTTGGGTCTCTTCTCAGAGGCACCCAACTTGAGCTACTTCTGTGTTAGTGTGTTGTGATTAAATTGCTTTAAGGATCCAAGAGAAACCCAGAGTTCAGCCAATAAGGAAACATGACCTGACTGTGTGAGTGTGGTGTGTGTAGGGAGTCAGGTGGGGCACCTGTTGGCTCACTGGAGCCATACACTACAAAAAGGCTTCAATCCCAGCCCTGAAAGTCTCTGGTTGTGGGAGTGTGACAGTCAGAGTGGCTCCTGAGCGGTCAGACAGGAAAGTTACCTTAATGTGAGGCTTTGCAAGGTAAGGTAGTAAAAGTGATGTACCACACAGTCTTGTAAAATGCCCTGGGCCAACCCAAGCAATCTCTTCTGCCATTGCAATCTGTGATGCTATGCCAGCTTGGTGCACCTTTTATCTCTGTCTCACCTTTTATGACTTGAAAGGAGAAACATTACTGAGACGCTGGCAGAAGAATTTGGAAGGAGAAAAGAGTGAAGGATCTGTCTTTCTCCATTTATGTATTTTTCGTGGGGTGGAATGAGACATGATTGGATTCCTATCTGGGTGTGTATCTTAGTTAATGTATTAACAGACGTTTGGGATAGCAACTCTCTGCATTGAACCAGGTCTATCTGAATGAAAGAATTCAGCATACTTTGAATAAAATCAAGACTGCCTATAAGCAAATTACTGAAAATACTGTAGGACTGGAAGAGGTCTTTTAAGCATCTGAGTCCAGTTTCTGTCATTAACGCTGGCATTATTGTAAAATTAATCTTAAAACTAGATTTATTTTTTTTTTTTTTGGCCCTACTATTCCTTTTAGAATATGGCTTCATACTCTTAATCTGCAGATTTCTTTCCAGTTTGCAGCTACAACTGATTTATGGCTGATTCATCCCCAGTTATATCATAAGCACATCATTTAGTTAAACTAGTTCTTCCCCATTCCCACCTGTGTCCTCTGGGACACGCATAATAGGAGACAACCACCCTCTCCACCCCCATCAGATCCATCATTTTACTTTGCTAACTGAGCCAATCTCTTTTTATTTCATATAGTAAAAGATGTTTTCCCAAATGTCCTTTCCCACCATTGAGATCCTAGCACAGACTCATGCCATTAGCCCCAAGATGTGTGTCCTTGGCCTGTATACTACTGTACCCATTTCTACCTTTCTGGTCCTCAAGATCACCCCATGTCAATGTACAAGACTCTGGTACTGCCATACACCACAGATGCTTCCTATGCATGTCAGCCAATTTCATTTTCATGCTCCTGTCTGTTATGTCAAGGTTTTTATTGGAAATAGTAAATAAGATTTGTCCAGAGACCAGTCCTTGAGAAAATTGTCTAGTAACCTCTTTCAGCTTGGTCATTTGCCTCACAGTATGACTCATTGTCATCTCTCCTTCACAAAGCTCCTTAACACATCTCAGTTCCTGTAATAATCTCCATCTTCACCATTTTAGCCAATAATTTCCCATGTGACACTGCATCAGATGCTTTGCTCAAGGTCAGATAGATTTGATCTGCTGCTTTTGTCTACAAAACCACCTCTTTTCTTTTTTTCTAGACATATGAATGAAGATTCTTATCAATCTTTTAAAAGACAGGCATCAGGATAGCCTGACACAATGTTCCTCTGATCAAGCCTTACTCCATTTTACTCCCTTTTCCATTTATGTGCAGTTTTAATTAGTGTCTCTTTCAAAGTTTCCTACATAATCCCTGCACACAATTGAGGTCAGTAAAGCTCATAAACCATAATAAGATATTATAAAGCCACTAGAAGATAATGTTATAATTAAGACAAAGTAATAATGTGTTCTTGATGCAGCTATGGATGGCAGGGGGAGGCAGAAGAACCAGTTAACTTAACCCTAACCTTGAAAGTTATGCACATTATCTCTTTCTCTACCCAAAGAAATCAGGAGTGGCAACATCCAGTACAAAGTGGAAAAACAACAACAAGTAGAATTAAATTGATAAGATATAGCTGTACCAGATCAAATCAGTAGTCCCTCTCCTACAGGGCTGTCTCCATCAGGGACCCATAGCACATCCCTAGGGAAGAGTACAGAAACAAGAAAAGTCTACTGTACTGTTTTCCCACTAGTTACTCCCAGCTCCACAGGTTTGTGGTTAATGGATCCTTGAGACAAAGGTGGTATCTGGCTGTTAAATAGTCCTTACTGGATCTTCTGTACTGGATTGCTTTCCACAAGTCAATGTCAGCTTTCAGCATTCACACTGTCTGTGAAGACATTGCTTATTTTGAGTCCATTATCAGCTGATTTTTCTCGATGACCCTTAGTTCTTTCAACAACAGGAGAAACACTGAACCCTCACATCTCCTCACCTTCTCCCCTCCACAATACAATTCTTCTGTTTTGTCCTTCGGCTTTGTTTTCTGGAGCTGAGCAGCCATACCCATGGAGGTATTCCCTGGGCACAAGACATGGAACACCTTCAATCACCTTTGTTTCCCTCCATTGGGCTTTCTCTTGCCTTTCCTCTGCCTCCTCAATGTGCAGCCTACTTTTGCCCAAAAGTCTAGGGCCATCCCCAGAGGGGGAAACTAGTTTTAAGACCTTTCAGAAGGAAGCCAGGTCCATCACTCCCTATACCAAATGCTGCTGGTCAATTTCCACACTTCTGCTCCAGCCATCTCAGAAAAATCTGACCACACTTTGTGGACCCCATTTTTAAGTGTCTACTTCTGACTCAACAGATAAAGAATACAGAATCCAGAAGCGTCAAGTTAGCACTTGATTATGCAATGTTTAAATCCTGTTCAGCATTTTGCCATCACACTTGTCTGACACCATTCATAAAATCTTCCTGATTTACCTTTAATTTCTATATAAGATATATGTTCATTTATGAGGTATAATTAACCAGTTACAGAAAAATCACCACTCCCACCCTGTGTAATAAAGGTTAAATAGACATTCACAGCAACGTGCTGCAGGCAGTGGTGCTGCACCACAGCAGGGCTGCCCAGGAGGGCTGCCCATTGCCTGGGGCCTCGACTCTGCCTGAGCACATTCACCTTCCCAGGGGCTCCAACAGGCACCAGCACAGCCCGAGTCAGGCAACCAACAGTGCCTTCTTAGTTTATTTAGAGGAAAGGGAGAGATTGCACCACTTCAGTTCCCTTAATTTTGAAGCTGATAAACCCACTGTGGAAATGGCACAGAGGAAGAGGGGGCATGCCTGTTTTAACACTTCTATTAAAGAAAAGCATAGCATTACTGACTTTTTAATTTCTAATTCAATGTCACATATTTAGAACATTAATTTTTATTAAACCACTACCCAAGTAATCTGTGCACTGATGAGATTGAGATTTTCAGCTTTACTTGACATTGCATATCTTCTGACATTGCACATATGATCCGATCTAAATATTAAAATTGATTAAAACAAAAAGCATTCTACATAGCCAGTACCTGTATGTCTTGCAAAGCTTCAAAACTGATAGTCTAGCTTAGCACACTATGCTTTGTAAAATGTAAACTTCTCTTTTTCAAAACTTGGTCTTTTTTAAAAACATGCAAATTTTTTCAGGCTTGTGGTTTTGTCCCACAACCGATATTACAAGAGAACATTGCCCTCTGGTGTTACAAGCTTTGTGCTTTTGAGGACTCCCCACATACATTTTCTTTCTCACCCCTCTTTTTTCTTCTCTGTATTCACTGCACTGATGGCCAAGCTGTGGTTCACAGGTAAAAATCAGCAGAAGGTATGGAAAAGGGGTGCTTCCACTTCCATAAGAAAATTTTCGCAGGGATGTAATAATTCTCATAGGTGTGAAAATAATCTTTCTATAGTACTGACAGCCAGAATTAGATCCCTTGAGGTTGGGTGATGCTGTTAAATCTTAGCTGATTCTTTTTTCTGACTAATCAATCAACTAATTTATTCATTCTCTTGAATAGGTGGGGGTTTAGGGCTTTAAAGTGAATTAAAGCCAACAGAAGACTGAAGAAAAGATGTTACCAAATTCTTTATTATCACCAGAGTTTTTCTGATCATAACTGAGTTCTCCAGCCTGCACTTGGACATGGATGAGCTCTGCCTGATTGCTCACAGGTCTGCCCTTGAGCACACACCAGCATACTAGGATAAAGGAGTGGCAGAAAACAGCCAAATCAAACACAGAGAAGCCAAACAATGCCTGTGTGTTGGATGGAAGTACCAAAAGAGAGAGGAAGCTCTACTGTTTGAAGTAGCTGGGAAAGGGACAGGAGTGGTACCATGGGAGTAGTACAAAGCTTAGGCTTCCCTCCTAGCCTTGCAGGCTCTGGTCTCAGGTGGTTTGCACAAAGCAGAATAGACAAGGTAAAGTTCCAGATTTTTATTTCCTCAACTCCTAAAGCTAAAGATCCTTTTTCCACTCAAATATTCCAAGTGTTTAGTAGCTGATGTTTTTAAAGGGATGGTTACCACAATGAACACATATTTTTGCAGGCTAATTAGTCCATGCAAAATGCATACACAGGCATTTTTCTAAGCAGCGAATGATGGTTCCAATGGGTGATCCTGCTTATTCCATCTGTGACTCGCAGTGACTCTGAAAACCACAAGGTGTACACCCTAAAAACAGAAGCTAAAGACAGGCTGCAGGGGTGGTCAGATGGTATTCTTTGTTAGACAACTCCCTGGATATTGTCTAATCATTTACCTTTTTGCTCCTGCATGTAGCTTTAGCCTGCTAACAGTAAATGATCTAGGTTCAGCTCTGTGTAGGATCATTCACAGACCATGGAAACATATCTAGGAGTTATTTTTTTCTCCTCTTACCATAGGTATTGGAGGGACATGCTTCTCTCCTTCCACTAAGTAGAGATAATTAGCTGACATGGATTTCTATCTGTCCTGTCTACTTTTCCACAGATGCAACAATCCAGTTTTTCAGCCTGGCTCTCCACTAGCTCACAACCACTGAATTAAAGCCTTGTTGATAAGCTAAAAGCAGAGATTTTCTTCCCAGCCATTTACATGGCTGTTCACTTTTGAATTATTAACAAACAAAAAAACCCCAAAAACCTCACTCCTTCTGGTCTTACAAGGATATATAAATTACCCTATAAAAGAATTGAGGGCTGACATTACTTTTGTGCATCTCCTCATTTGTAAACGGCTTTTACACAGGTCGTTGCTATCAGGATTGAAAGAGAGGAAATTGAAGGCTGAGACTAGACATGAAGTTTACTTTCAGAATTAGAGAAAAAAAATCCACTACAAAATTGAGGTTTGAAAGGAACTGCAGTCTAGACTTCATGGAAAAAGTTATAGAAAAAAATAAAAAAGTGTTTTCCTTTTCAGAAAGAAAATTAAATGTAGATAAACAAGTTCTGAAAAATCTTTTGAGGCATTGAAGAAGGAGGGAGGTAGGTAACAAGAAAGATTGGTAATGAAGCCAGAATGCAGTCTACAAGCACTCCTCTATGAAGCTATTTTGAAAAGCAAACAGTAATAAAGATGTGGCATTTTGTTGTGCTTTTAATGTCCTTAACACTGACTGTTTACACTTCTCCTTATGCAGAGCTAGCATAAGCTTTTGGTGGACATGTACCAGAACAGACCAAAAAAGGTGGCGCGATCTCACCAAGATCAATGACTACACTCCCACACCAGGGAGACCAGGCATTCACTTTACCTTTGAGATTTATTTGCAGTGAATCATGCCATGCATACTGTCTATGGCTGGTAGATCAAATTTCTCTATTTTTGCAAAACAAATATTTCAGTAAAAAATTCACACATTGGTTGCCAGGTGTGGCAGCCAACAATCTGGAAGGTGTTGGTTTGTCCGATACGTCAGAAAGCCAAATTTTTCCTAAGCTTCAGCTTGTCTTGCCACCTACTTTGTTAGTTTTACTTATTTTTTTAGGACTTCAAATAAATCCAAGGAGATTGTTACTTGTCACTCCTGAAAATCTGCTGAACTGCCTTTTTGATTTCTCTGCCATGAGTTCAAGCCTATCACTACACCACTATTGGTGGAGCAGTGGTTTTCAGCAAGTGATTTAAATGCTTGCCACGTTGCTTTCCAAGCATGCTGTTAGAAAGCATGATTGAGATTTCATTGAATTGAAGTGTTTCTCCTTAGCTTGTGCATAGCTGTCTCCAGAGGCTGGTTAGTTAGTCTTTGCAAATTACTGAATCTGCAAATTACTGTTGGCTGAAGATGGCACTGAAGCCTCTGTAAACTGTTGTATGAGGCAAACTGTGGACAGGCTGATTTGAATAGGCACACATGGGAAGAAGGTCTGCGGAAGACAAAAGTGTGCTTCAGGGACAGGAACGCAGTGAGGCTGATCCACACCCCTGGCTCTGGAGGTGAAATGGAGGATCAGTCCCTCAGACATGAGACTCAGCTGCCTATCTTTGTATGCAGTGCAGGCTTCCATCTGCATTTGAGCTTCATGCACAGCAGATGCAAAGATCTTAGAGGCAGACACTGCCTCTTACACATTAATGTAGCACCTGGCACAGTGGAGTGCTGTCAGTGTTAAGGCTTTAAGCAACACTACCATGACTACAATGAATGGTAGAGAGAGAGAGACAGATAATTAATTACTTTCCAGAAAATCTTACTCCGTAGTATAGCGTTCAATACAAGTATTGACTGGACTAATTTCATTTCAAAGTTGCAGAAGAAGCCTTAGAGTTATTTTTTATTTTAGAGTTAAGTGTTTATCAAGGCTTTGTTTATGCCAGACAACAGTCTCTGGGACACTCAGAACTAAACTTTAACCATTTATTTGCATCCAGACCCAGTACAGCCACCCTAACCCAATCCAACCATGCTAACTGTGTGCTGGGAGGCTGTGGGTGTTTGCCCTGGATCTGACAGCTAGTGTTGTCACTGCTCCTTTTGGAGCCTCTTCCACACACAGTTGTACTGCAAAGATAGATTCTGTCATGCCCCATGTACATCCTATTTCCTGAGACTTATCCTGCCTTTCTGCCAGCTGCTGAGACAAGATGACTCCCAAGCTCACTTTAAGTTCTCACTGGTCTATTGAAAGTAGTAAGTGCAAATCTCATAAACTGTTAGAATTCCATGATTTTCAGTGGACCTATGCCCACATAAACAAGATGCAGATCCAACTGCCTTCCAAAAGTACTGAGACCACATTACACTTCGGTTGTGTCTGTTTAATGGTTTCTGTAGTTAGTTACTGTTACCAAGACACAGGCTATTCTTCAGTCTAAAGCTCCTTAGTGAACTGGGACAGCCTCCTACACCCTTAACCAGGATGGTGATTTCCAGTGTAGAGCTATAAACAGAAATGCAGGAAGTGACAGCAGCCTGCCTTTTGGGAAAACCTGGTTTTTGTCGTCTGCCTGTAAAGCAATCACTTATTTTTAGTGAGTTTGGATTTTTTGAAAATGTTGCAATATTATTTAAGGCTATTATTTTACTGGAAAAGGGGAAAAAAAGAAAAAAGAAAGAAAGAAAAAACAAGCCCAAAGCATGTAATCAAACAATAGATACATTCATCTTAATGTTCAATGCCTATTCCAACTATATTTTGGTCTCCTGGTAACATTACTAATGACTTGTCATCATGAAACAGAGAAAGAGTGAAGCTATTTCACTGGTTTCTGAAACAGCATGAAATCAAGTGAGAGTTATACTGATTTTGCAAAAACACACTGCTGGTAGCAATTCTCTCTGTGTTCAGCAAACCATGAAATAACACTATATCAAATTTCTGGCACTGGAAAACAGGGAAGCAATCCAAAGACAGTGGCCTATTGGCAATGTCAAGCGGAAAGGTGAAAGTGCTGAAACATAGGACTTCCTTTCTTACCCCTCTCCCCATGTTCAGATGTTCATAAAGAATCAATGTAAAAATCTTTCAGAGCCTAGATCAATGGAAACATGGAAATTAATTGCTGCAGTCACCTCATTACTCGACTGTCAGTGTTAATAGATGTTTAGCACTGCAATAAGAGCAGCAATGGTGTACAAGTTTATCATTGCAGATAAATGCCTTTCACGTAACTCACCAGAGCAGCTGAGCCAGGTCCTGGGCACTGGCAATACAGCTCAGGATACCCCTGCCCTACTGCTGGGGAAGGAGGGAGGGATCTGAGCTTCACGGCTTCCTGCTGCTGGCTCACATGAGCAGCTTACTTATGGCAAACTCATCTCACCTGAGCAGCACAGAGTAATCACAGAGAACAATAAAGTCTGTATACTATAGCATAAAAGTGAAACAACATTTAGCAGAATCTACTATGTGCAAATTCTTCTAAATTTTGAAAGGACTATTTTAAACATAGCATTGTCAACACTCTGTGGCACCAGCAAGCATGAAGACAGTCCTGCACCTGCAGAGCTGTTCGGAGAAAGTACTTGTGAAGAACACGTCTGCTGGGCTGGAAACACCCACCTCACTACAGCGCTTTCCTAAGTCCACCATCAAGCATTGAAGTTCAGAAACATTCTGTTTATAATATATCACGGTGAAGCAAGAAACATTCTTTCACAACATTGGTAGCTTCATCCTCAGACTTCTCAACTGTGCCTGTTTTGGAAATAGACTGAACTGGGGGAAAAAAAAAAAGAAAAAAAAGTCAGTGTGAATCCAATCCTGAACAGAATGTCTGTGTTGATAAGGCTGAGGATATGGCTGTAGCTGTGTAGCTGATCAGAGGCCATCCTGGAAATACATTCTAATGAAAGCTGGGAGAAGATTCCTTAGAGTTGTTTCTTCATGTAGAAATATATCCCTAGGGAATAAAAACTAATGTGCTCAGAAAAGTCCATCTAATTCTATCCTAATTGAACAAGATAGTTCAAGTCCTGACAAGACAAAGGACTAGGCTCTTATTTATATTGTTATATTGTTTATTGTTGTTGTTGTTAAAAATATAATAATGATGATGGTGATTATGATAATAGTAATAATAATAATCATCATCTTATTTCTATAGGAGAAAGTGCATAGGGAAAATTATCTCACAAGACAAGACATTGCATTTGCTGCTCAACCATTTTTTTCCAAAACTTGAGTAATGCTTCAGAAGCAAGGGCCAGATTTAGTCAACAAACAGTAAGTAATTGTTATAAACTCACAGATGTCAGAGCTTATCTATATCAGATGAAACATTTTACTGACCTTTGTCAAAGTGACTTTACTTTAATGGCTGTTAAATTGTCATCCAGACACGAAAAGTATTTGATTTGGTGTTTCCAATGCTGAAACTCTGTTTGCCCGAGCTAGTTTCTTTGGTCTGTTTCTATGGATTTTTTCTGCAGAGCTCACTTTCTCCCTCTCTTTCTGTGCTTACAACACTCAAAACATCAGTCGAAAAGGAACTTTGAGTATCTGTAATTCACTGCTCAAACTTTTCAGGTTGCAAAGGAGACAGATGAGACACTAACACTGACAGTATCAACAAAATAAATCCTTCAGCAACAATAAATTGTATCAGTGCTTGTTTATTGAGCTTGGGTCTTTTTTCACCTGTCCAAACTGATGGCAACTCATCAAGACAATGCTACATAGGTTTGATAGTATACTTACTAGCTGACAAATTTGTAAAGCCACACAAAACTTCAAGATTGTATAAGATAGTAACCAACTGAGTCAGGCTTATTTCTGCACAGAAAAATCCTCTTGAACAAAGAATACCCTTTTTTTTTATGTCCTGTGGCTGGACATTAGATACATTTTTTGGTGCAGATGGTAAGACTGAACACAATTCACTGCTTTATTGTTGAGCCTTGAATCTTCTTGAAAGTGAATTCAGAAAGCTCTCTGAGTTTTATTTCTCTGTGGGGAACAGAGATGGCATAATGCCTGTAGTCTGTGATGAATGTCAGCAATGCAAACTCCCTTAGTACCTCATGTCTTTAGAGGCTTCATTTTCAGATTTTCATGCTTTGGCTAAATGAAGCCAGAATTCTGGCTACAGCTAAACTTTCATATGATTCAGCTCTACCTCCTGTGGTAAAATATCCCCTGACTGACAGCAGTTGGACAACAGAAAAAGAAAGACAGAAATGTGTCTGGTATTCTTGGTGCTGGGAGGTGTGACAGCATAATGTTCTGAAAATTGTGCTCCTCTTCTGCAGTCTTGGGCATTGAAATTTGTCACTAACTTAGTGTCAAATATGCTGTAGCATTCAACATGGAAAAATGTTACATCAGAAATTACTAGTTAAATAGTGGTAAAAATTAAATAAAACCATATGCTGCTATGGGAACAGTCAGCAGAGACTGCTGACTTTTGGCATGTCAAAACCCACGAGGTAGATTGTGTCTTTCAGAGAAGGGATGGTGTTGGACAACCAGGACTAGTAATTTTGATACACAGCTGGGACAGAACTTGTTGCTTCCACCACACCAACTTATAGAAAGGAATCATTTATTCTGTGCTATCCACAAAAAATTAGTAGTGTGAGGAGCAGAGCTCATGTTAAAGTATTACCTCAGAAACTGGCTCCCCATAGTGCATTGCTTCTTTAGTCTGAGGAGTTCTTAGAGTGTATGCCCTTCACCAGAAAACATAGAAATAAAATTCTCTGGATCACAAGGTCCAGAAGTGGACCAACGAAATTAAAGAGCAGCAGCAGTGAATTTGGGGTGATAGAAAGGGATCTGACTCATCAGTCACCTTTCTGGATGCTATTAGTTTATACCACAATATCATGCCAATCTTATGCCAAGGATTCCTGCAGTAAGCAGAAAGTCTCCTCTTTGGCATCTCTTTACATGCAAATAAGAAATAGATGTTATAGCATTGACAATTTGGGAAGATGAACTTACCAGAATATATTTTAAAATTCAGATTTGCTCTTCAATTATTCCCTCCTTTGTTCTTTGGATTTGTTATTACATCCTTACATCTAAATGCAATTTTCCTGATTTACTGGATTAATTGATAGTTTTCATAATCTCTTGTAAAGAAATCAGTTTTAAAGATAATATTATGGTTAGTGGGGAAGATTTGTGGATTTGGTTTTTGGTAGTTTTTTTTTTTTGTGTGTGTGTGCTTGTTTTTTGTTTTGTTTTTTGGGGTTTTTTTTGGGGGGGGGGGGGGGGGAGAGGGGGTATGCTCTTAGTGATCCTTTAGACATTTTGACAATTTACTGTCCTTGAAAAGAAATTCTCCTTCTGACTGTTTCTAAACACTGTGTATTCCGTTTTTTGTTACATAAATATTGGTGGTTATTAGCATTCCAGAAGAAACATGCTTCCCAAGCTGACTGCAACAAGGGTAAATTATCTGGTTTATGCTGCACAAATTCTCTTCTTTATATAAACATACACATCTATGGAACTATCTAACTTCATCACCCTAACATCAGATAGCTATGTAATCAACTTATTTAAATTAAAAATTCATTGGGAAAAAAAGGAAAAATCTTTTATTTCTTAACTGTATCCTGTCTGAATAAAAATAAAATATAATTACTAAGCTTTCTGTATACAAATTTTCCTAGGTGGTAATTTCCAATGAACTACATGGCAGCATTTCCATTAATTTCAAAGGTGAACAGTTTTGATGAATACTGTGGATTTTGTAAATACAAACCAGACACAAATAACAATGGCCTAATAGGCAAACGAATGAACCTCTAAAGGTAGGCACCTTCAGGCGAAGTTATGAAATTACATTAACAGCTAATTTATGGTAAACATTTGCTAACTCACTTCAATATTTGCATTTCAGGAAAATCATTAGATTTAACAAAAATTCTAGTCTTGTTTTGTGTGACTGACTGAGACTGAAGATGAGGAAAGTGACTGTCAGCTTTGTGCTCCATCACTCCCTGGGTACCAGCAAATATGCCGCTTTCCCCCGGCCTTGGGGGGCCCCACTGTCTGCAGGGGCTCATCACAGGAGGGCCATGCTGGGCATGCTGCCCAGCCTAGGAACACTCTCTGCATAGGAAAGAGAAATAAGGAGATACTTAAGGCATAGAAGTATCAGTTTTCCAGATAGGACTAAACATAGACTGATACTCCTCTGTACCTGCACAAGGTTTCTTAATATGCTGACTTAAAGATGTCACATTAAACCTGGCTTGTGGTAATTAATCAATTAGCCTAAATTAGTCTTGCTCATAGAAATTTTACCTTTTTTTTACCATCTCTGGAGTGTTGTCACATTGCATAACAGAGAGATATCTGTTACACACATACACATAGGCACACAAATACGTATGCTGTGTAGTTATAGCTCTGTCCATATTCCCACTGTTCTGTAGCTTTGATCCTCAGCTACCTGAGGTTTTGGTATGGTTGTATACTCTTTGTATTTCTGAACTGCAGCCAAAAAATCAGAAGTCATTTAAAGCATAATTCCTGTCTGTACTCTGGAGAAAGCAGGGAAGAAATTAAATGGTTTAAGCTATCATTTGATGTTTCCACATGGATAGAGCATAGTTTAAAAACTAGACAAGAGTTTCTAATCACTCAAAAAAAATTTCTGGATTCAATGCCAGCAAAAATAATGAAACAACACAACCTCCTAAACAAATGGAAGATAATATGAAGCTTCTGACATTGCTGGCAGAATTTTGTCATGTGGTAATGACAGAGTTGAGCTGGACTTCATGATACAGATCTATTATAGTCCTCAGAGTGAGGTTCCAACATGTCAACATTAAAACAGAGATACTAATTTGTGCCAGGAAGGGCAGACAGAGACAGCTATGTGCATACACCAAAGGAAATCTCACTTCTATAGATCCACCCCACCGTAAAAGGCATTACGTTGACATTCATTAAATTGTTTTGCCTCAGGACACCTATTTGGTCCCTTCCTGATTGTACTATTATGCTTATTTAAATATTATTTAAATTCAGATCTCACCATCCAAACATAACAAAGCCTACAAGGGAATTTAAGATGACAGAGCAAGCTAAAGTGATCTTCAATTTTTAATACCTCTCTTGCCATCCAAAAAAAAAAAAAAAGATGAATCTGTCTTCAGCAAGTGAAACATTGCTGTGGCATTATCAATTTCCAGATGGTGCTAGCAACAACTGAATGACTTCATATCTCTGATGTAACTCCCATCAAATTAATGGTACTATGCCAGGAGTTAATTTGCCCTGGATCTGTACAAGTCAAACATAGAGAACTGTAGTAATATCACTTTTCTGCACTCTATTCATTAAAAATATAAAACACAGAAATTTCTTAATTTACACAAATTCTTTTTGTAAATCACTTCAGCAGCATGTAATACATTTCAGCTATGCATTTAATATAATTTAACAGCAGCATATAACTATATAAAATTATTTTACTGCAATATAACATATGATCTTACATGTCATCTGAATTAAGTTATACGGTATTTTCACCTACAATATAGAAAACTAGCCACTCTAGATATTATGGGATGTGTGTTTTTTCTTTAGTGACTGACCATTACAAAAGAATAGCATTAGAAGTAGAAAAATAATTTGAACTTTGTTAAATTATCTAAATCATAGAACCATATGGTTCGGGTTGGAAGGGACCTTAAAGATCATACAGTTCCATAGGCAGGGACACCTTCCACTAGACCAGTTTACTCAAAGACCCATCCAACCTGGCCTTAAGCACTTCCAGGAATGGGACATCTACATCATCTCTGGGCAGCCTGTTCCAGCGCAATACCACCCTCACAGCAAAGAATTTCCTCCTAACTTCTAATCTAAACCTACTCTCTTTCAGTTTAAAGTCATTCCCCCCTGTCCTATCTCTACATGCCCTTGTAAAAAGTCCCTCCCCATCTCTCTTGTAGCCCTGCTTTAGGACTGCTATAAGGTCACCCCAGAGTCTTCTCTTCTCTCAGTTTCTTAACAACAAAAGAAAAAATCAAACCTGCAAGAGACTATAAAAGTAAGAAGTCACAGAAATTAAATATAAACTGGAAGTTATAACCACAAAACAAGAAATCAGATCCAGATTACAAGAAGAAGGAGCAAGAACATGGAAATTACACGCTAGAAATACTAGCATAAAGAATACCTTTGATAATAGTAGCTGGAAAAGTCACTGTTCGCGGTAATGCTTCCAAAACTGTTTTTGCTGACAATTTAGAGCAGAGTACATTTATTTTTTTTCTCAACAGCTTATAATTTTGGAGGAAGCCTAAGAAATCTGTTTCTGGTATGACATGTTCTATTCTCCCATCCCTAAAAAAATCACATTAGGCAGACTTTATGTGAAATTCTGGAAGCCAGAAGTAAGCAGGAAATTCTGGAAGCCAGAAATAAGCAGATGTGGCTGGAAAAACCATCTCTGGAGTCTTGAAAAAAGCCAGCAGATGTGCAGTGTGAGCATTATGAACGTGTTTTCAGCAAAATTTGGTGCTGTTCTAACCCTGTTTTCACATAAATTGTTGCAAATTTCATACCTCTGTTGAAGCATTTTGAAACTCATGGCTGGAATTTTTGTACAGTTATTTAGAAAGGGCAGGAGAGACTTTACTTGTAAGATTCAAAACTTCCAGTCTGCTTCATGGCTGATGCTACCTCTAAAGGCACGGTCATACTGCATTTCTGTGCTAAAGACAATACAAGTGGCATTAATCAGACATGCTAGCTGTCTGAAACCTGGGCATCTAGTCTAAGCCCAATGTCAGTACAGCAAGCACACAGACTCAATAAGGAGAAATTGAGGTTTTCATTACAGTTGCTTGAACACGTGATGTGTTTTCAAAATCAATTCATTTAAACATGTATAAGGCACATGAGTTATTCTCTAAAGTTTTTCCTCTTTCTCAATTTTTCTCAATTGTAGAGTGAGAAGTGACTTTCTTAGATGAGACACCTATTACAGTCTGAATTGGGCAAGAGGAATTGCACCTTTAGTATCTAGCAAGACAAGGTTGAGAGTTTTCACTGAAGGAAGATATTTGCACATCTCTATTCTCTTCACACCTCAACTGTAGTTTTTATTAGGCTGTTACTTGGGTAACATAGCTTTGAACCATCTCCAGTTTTCAGACCTAGCGTGTTTTGTTTTGTTAAGCCTATTTCATTTGAGATTTCACAATGCAGATGTTATTGCTTGTTCTCACAGGCTTCCTAGAGGAAAGCTCCACAATGCACTTGGCTCAGTTCACACGTGTTAACGAATTCCCTAATCTCAAGAATTTGAACAAAATGTACAGTAACAAGCAACAAGTGAAGATAAACACCAAACAGGAAAAAAAAGCAAGGAATAAAAAATAATTCTATCTGTTATAATAACACCTTAGCCAGTACTGGATCTGAAGAAACATCATGCACTGGTTTTGTGGATCAGTCCAGCAGGTTCCTTCATATGTAGATGTTGGCAGAAAATGCCGAGGAACTTAAAGGAAAGCTGCTATTGCAGTTGACTTATTCATCTTCATAGGAAAATGTGGATTTCTTATTCATTCTGACAATAGCTTAATGTAGTTCAGGGAACAAAAGAACCTGATCTATTCCTCATTCTTCTGCATAATAACGTTTCTTACAGGACTGAAAAAAAGTTACACACACAGATTTTTATCAAGTTTTTCATTTTCATTCAGTTTGTTGTTCTTTAGGGTTCTTTTTCATTTTCAGGTTGTCCTAAGTCTTAAAGATACAATATTAAAATCCTGTGAGATAGATTGACATGGATGGATGGACGGATGGATGGATGGATGGATGGACATATATGCACAAAATCTATCTGGAAAGAAAGAAATCTAGGACATATTGCCAATATCTATTTAGAGTAGGTTGCCGGCATTTTTATGCAGTTCTGAGTTCTTAAATCAAACTTGACCTCTAAATCTTTCTAGGTATGGCTAGCAACATGATTCAGAAAGCTGGCAGCCAAACACAGTCTGTTATAATACATGTTTTTCAGTCACAGCTGAAGGCTGAATATGCAAGTCTCAGGATTGCACAGGGATGTGATTATTAAAATTAATTTAATGAATATTTGTACACTGGAAAAAATAATTGCTTACTTCATGAAGTGCTGCAAATGATGAGTAACTATGCTAGTGAACATTTATAACAGTGGATAATTTTGCAATTACAGTTTTTTATGACATTATTAAAGCTAGGGCACTTTTTACACTAAACTCTTCTCTTACGTCTCCTGGTATAATTACAATAGTTCTTAACTACAGTGCTTTATAAAGAAATTATGCCCACCCTTAAATATTTCAACCTTACCTATAATGAGATCAGCATTTACAAGCTGCTATTAGTAACTGTGGGAAGATTTGATCAACAATGAATTACAGCATTGAAGACATAAGTTACAACTTTAATTTCTTTTTAAGAATTCTTTGTTTTTATCTTGTAGATGGTTAACAAAACAGTTGTTTGAAAAATATGCAAAAATAGGTATCAGGGAATAGTAATGTGCATCTTCTCATTCTTCCTACTGTATATGTACAGTAAATTGCATCTGTCCCAGCACATTTGTTTGCAAGCAGGAATACTGTTGTGAACATAATGTACTATATTTGAAAGTTCATATACAAGGTATAGAAAAAAAGCCCTTGAAAGACATTTTTAAGGAAGTAAAATGAATACCCAAGGTGAAAGATCCAATCAGATATCAAAATTAGATAAACCAATAGAAAAATATAATAATAATCATATACCCTTTGCAATAGCATGAAATGGATGCTGCATTTCTTTAGGGATGTGTAAATTGTAGTGCATGAAGTGGAAATGCTCGGCAGGAGCAGACTCCAAAGAATTAAAAAGTCCCAAAGAAATAGGAGAGGAAAATATTGATATTAAGGTTAATAAAAACTCATTCAGGGTAATGATTCACTCCAAATGTATTGAATGAAATTGAGAGACTGGGCTGTATCACAGCAAAAGGACCATTAATGTCAATAAGCACATAATTTGAAACACTCTCTGTATCTCAAGTTTTATGAACTCTAGGCTAGTAAGATCCCTTTAGAGCAACAGATCAAGGAGTTTGCCTACTGAGGTTGTATCAGGAATTAAAGAAAATTGCATAGATTCCTTCAGGTGAGAAGAAGAAAGGTAAATTATTGTAAGGGTTACAAGCACTGGTGTTTCTCACAGTCAGTAGGAGTTATAGAACATGTGGAGAAGAAACTTCAAAAGGAACCAGATGTGGGCCAGGTGGTTGCTCTAGTGAATCCAGTTAGTAGTTCTGCCACCGGCTCCTTGTGAGACAGAGACATTCTATACCCATTTTCATTTGCAATCATGAATATCTATACAGCAAGAAATAGAGACTAGTATAATTGCCCAAGGCTGACAAAGTTCAAGAAGTGTTTGGATGATACTCTCAGGCACATGGTGTGACTCGGGAATGGCCCTCTGCAGGGCCAGGAGCTGGACTTGAACCTTGTGGGTCCCTTCCAACTTGGCATATTGTGTGATTCTAGGAAGAAAGTAAATGAAATTTAAACAATGAGAACATAAAAATTAATTATCCTTTGCTTTTTCTCACCTCTTTATTTAATTTGAGGCCCTCAGTGAAGTTAAAACTCCATATACAGGAGATACAGAAGGTTTCTCTACAGACCAGAGGAGCAAGCTCTGTCATTAATTCATTTCCTTTCTCGTTTCTCTTTCCCTCACCAGCAAGGAGATACAGAAGAACAGGGAATCCACTCACATCCAACCAAGATATATAGTGTGAATATTCAAACAATCTCAATGGATTGACATCAAGCATTGACGGTAAAAGATTGAGAAACTCTGCTTTACAGTAAGTTTTTGTAATGGAAGAACAAACGGTATATTAAGTACTCCTATATATAAATTAAATATTTTCAAAACTGTTTTTAAAGGATTTTTAAAGATTTTCAACTTCATAAAGTTAAGCTTTGCAGGACAGCCTATGCAAACAGAAATTGATGCAGCCTTTGCCAACTCTTGCTAGCCCAATAGACAACTCAAAATTGTCATTTGAGTATTTATCACGTATGTTTTGGTCAAAGATTCCTAAAATAGCCTTCCCTTGTTAAGAAAATGTGTGAAACTACTTCCTACAGACCCATTTCTACTCTAAGAAGCACATATGAACTCTCTGTTGCATTATATTCACCTTCTTCTGGTACAACCTGACAGATTTTTATGGGCTTTTCATTTTAAATGCATATGAAAAGCTATAGAGGTGTATGCTGCAATGTGAGGGGGAAGTCATTGAAGTCACATAGAGAAAAAGTGATACTGTGGACTATAAAATAAAACAAAACCTGACAATCTTTCCAGAGCAAGGAAGTAATGATTTCAGTCAAAGCTAGAAAATTACAGTAACATAAAAATGCTGTTACTCCAAAAACACTCAGCTCCTCTAAGGCACGAAAACAAGACTCTATGTTTATTATGAAATATGTTGCCCTGATGAGACCAGATATAGAACTTAAAACAACATTTTGTGCAGTATTTAAGGAGAAAGTGTAGAACATAAGTGAAAACAGTCCTTGTGCTTTGTCTTAAAAAAAAAAAAAACCAAACCAAACCAAACCAAAAAACCAAAAACAAACAAAAAACAAAAGCAAACAAAAACAAACAAACAAACAAAAAACCAAACAAAAAAAACCCACACACACAAAAAAAAAAAAACCCCCCTAGCGAAAAAAAAAAAAAAGCTAAATTCAATCACACAGAAAACTGTTGTTCTAAATATCTCCAAAATTTGCCTTCAGCCTTTTAAAAGACACTAACATGATATACAATACCAAAATGCATTAGGTTCAACTATTTTCCCCTATTTTCTCCTATGTTTACAGAGTGGGCAGGCATTTGAATTGATTCTCTTTTTAAAACCTCAGGAGATAAAAAAGCTTTTAAAGGAAGCTTTTTGCACACTTTCTAATATCTGTTTTCATGCCTCCCTGTGCACCAGCTACTGTATATCTGCACTGTTTTTTAGTAGTTTTTTTAACTGACAGCCACCTCAGGACTACTTCAATAATAAGGTGAAAAAAGAATGGTTACAAAAATCTGACTTCACACTTGATCTCCCATCTCTCTTTATATATGTCCAATGCCTTTTCATGTGCATTTGATATTGAGACAAGTACAAATTCTGTGTGCATTCTAAGACCTTGTCAAATCCTTCTATATGGATTGCAAGCCCTTCAAAGAAAGAAGGACTAACAAACTGGAGAGTCATTTAATTCAATCCTTGGTATCCCATTCCAGGAAACTTTAATACCAGTAGATTTACTGCAGACACAATGATCCACAATTTTTCAATTTAGAGACTGCTGTTATTATTATTTTTCTGTCTTGCACTTTTATTACACACAGCTCCAGCCACCATATTTAAGTGCCAATATTATTTGTCTTAGTACACTGAACATAAGAGATCAAGATCATTTCCAGTACTTTGTGTTTACTTACTGTATATCCAGGCATCCAGCCAAAGTCACATGTACTGTCAGAATTGAAGACTTGCACCAAATTGCTTCTGAGCTATCAATTCATCAGGAAAATTGATGCTGTTTTCATAGCATTGACCTTCTAATGGTGTATTTTTTTTTTCCTGCTTAAAGAAGTGCTTTCCAAGGAAATAATTTTCATAATTTATTAAGGAAAATATTTGGAAATACAATTCAATATCTTCAACGCATTTCATATAACCTGCCAAGAGGAAAGTGCAATAATACACATCCATATTGCTTAGTACTCTGCAGTCCTGACTGCTTTTTCCTGGTCTTTAGAGTAAAGAGCAATTGCCACTGTTTTATCAGGTACAGAGACAAAGGATATACACAGAGGCAGGCAGAATATACATACTCTTTGAATCACTGCGACTGTGGAAACCTTCCTTTGTAAGGGGGAATGTGAAATGGTAGTAAGTCAATATTTAGACATTCACTTAAGCAATGACTGTTGATGGACATACAAAGTCTGACTGGTATGTTTTAATTTTGAGAGATGCTTTTGGTAAGTTAATCTTAAAAATGGAAGGATTTATAATACTGATACAGTCACCGGAGAGCCTTAACAAACATTACGATGTTATCTGGTGAATTTCTCCAAGTAAAGGTTAATTACCTATTGACTTTGTGGGAATCATAGCTTGGCTCACCACATGTTTCAACATTTTGTATTAATACATTTTTTTGAAATGTAATGCACACTTACTTCTGCTAACACTGTTCAGCCTGATGTATTGAAGCAGATTTTAAAATGCCATGAATCTAATACTCAGTTCCTCAAGACATTAGTATGTATTGACAGTACATACTGTCATCAGTGTTTTGCAATTGATATTTTAAGAGATACATCATCTTGCAAGTAAATTCTAGCCTTTTCTGATTCAAGTCAGACAAGCATGCAAAAGTAAGGATAAGTTAGACAGGGAACATTCCTCTAAGAATATGGTTTTATGCAAAAAATATATTACCCTTGTGTTCCTAATTTGGCATTCAGTTTGCCACTGTTTTCAGAGTTGACTCAGTCCTACAATTTGCTCACATCTTGAAAGGATGCTTTGGGAATGAAAATACAGCTTAGCTTTGAGTAAAGCAAGGATATCAGCTTCTAATAGTCTTCAACATAAAGCCATACAGAATACTCGAAGAAGTGGGACCTATAACTCTAAGGTGCTCAGGACCTTGAGAAGTATAAAACCAAACAACTGCATAAAGAGAAGCAAAAGAAATTGAAATCTTTGTCTCTTAAATGCTGAAAATGCCTCTTTCTCCCATCCTGAAGTACATTTCCTCACTGTGCAAGGCCACCACCCTAAAATATTTCCTTATGTGTTTTAAAATAAGAGTATTTCCCATACTGATATTTGTTTTCATGTCACTTAACAAATAGGAAGAGACAAAGATTTAATAATCCTTTAGATAAGCTATCAGCAATTTAATTTTCTGGCACAATTTGTTTATTCAGTTGACAGTCTGGGCCAGTTAAAGACACCCTCTGCCAATCAGTATGAATGCACAACCTTCAGGTTTGTCTGACATAGAGGTAGAGTTTCTGGCAGACTAGAGCAAAACTTTCTATGGTTTTTTCATATATTCTATAACTAATTCAACAGAAATTGTTGTGAAATGAAAAAGCTGAAAGCCACTTACCATATCAGCCTGTGGGCACTCTATAATGTTTTTCTATTATAGGCTGAAATTAAGCATTTATAAAGAAGCAGTAATTTCATAGTTAGTCACCCAGAAACTTGGCCATGTTAAAACAGCATTTTCGAAAATTACAGGTAATATTATTCCTGAATGCAAATTAATGTCACTTCTGTTTGCCTCCTGGGATAGGAATGCTCAAAGAATTTTTCAGGAACCAATAGTCACAAAGAGCCATCATCATCAGCCTGAATCTCAGAAACGAAGGTGTGAAATGAGGTAAAGGTACATGCAATTCAACACAGGAACACACGCACTGATAAATAAGAAATGAATGGTTGTTGTGACATTCCATAATGACTGTTCACCCTATGATTTCCTGAGGAATGAGAAGAGGGAACATATGGTTTTACACAGCATGTGAAACCTATCCCATCAGCACTGAAGCCTCAAGTGCCTTCTGAAAGTCATGCCCCAGAAATGAATCCACATTAAATAATGCAACAGTCACATACTCCTTTTTATTTTCTCCATTTATCCATGATAGGTTAACTTTAATACACTTACTGATTTTAATGGAATTTTATTGGATCCACTTTTGCGCCTGAACTGACTGAGGCATAGGAAAACCAGTGATCTGGAAAGAGCTGCACAATTAGGCAGTGAAGATGCACGTTTTATGTCCTCTCCTCAAAACAATGATACAGCAATAATGCTCTTCCTACAGAAAAACACGCACCATCCAACCAATAAAGATAAATTTACATCAAGAGCAATAAAACTAAATAACTCACATTTTTAGAATAAACCTCTGATCTCCATGACCTGAACAGCTTTACTCCTGAAAGGACAATGTTAAATGTGACCCTGAGCCTTCAGGTCTGCTATCAGTCAGGTATAGAAGGTGACCAGGTACTGTCATAGTGAACACTGGCACAACAGCATAAGACAATTAATTCACTGTGTCAAGCTTCCATGAGCTATCAGTTAGCAAAGTATTTTGCAGGAATTGACTATCAAGTATATATTTACAACACAGTGAAGTCAAGCTGAATATATAAGCACTCTTGAAATCCTTTCCAAACTGAGTCCACAGTATTGCTATATTTATCAAACAAACCAAAAAAAGAAAAATTTAAAAGAAGTATATTAAATGCAATTGATAAATTTTAGATCCAAGTATTAGAGTATTTAGTTAATTTCTCTGTTTTTCTAAAACATTTAAGGGCCTTAATTATGTAGCAATTAAGCAGCACACTGAAAATAGATTGTGTTGCCAAAACTCCTAGAATAGTGTTACTCTTGGTGAATATAAACATGATCACAGTTTAATATGTAATCATAAATTGATTTTATTTATGTTACTATATTTTGAAAACAGTAATTTTGGAATACTGCTATTTTTAACCCTTTTCAGACACCTTTTCATTTGGATTTAGAAGTTTATAAAGACATAGATCTTACACAGTGTAGCACCTGACTGGAAAAGACACTTGTTTTCAAGTTTCAGTTCCAACGTCTTATACCATCTCACATTTTCAAAGCATTTTGTACCTTAACGGTTCATCCCTACAACCCACAGACTCATTTCATGAAAGTGCATTTCAATTAGCATTTTTAACTAAGTGTTTAGGTATTGGCCTGTCCACTACTACACTGATCTTCTGAAACAGCTATTCAATTTTCTGGCTCACCAGTCAGGTCAGAAAATACGGCCATATGATGAAATAGAGCCTTTCTGATAAAGCAGCACAAACCTTAACATACTGACAAACATTTAGAGCCTTGCTGGTTAC
This sequence comes from Scytalopus superciliaris, assembly GCA_013400415.1. Classification (NCBI taxonomy): domain Eukaryota; kingdom Metazoa; phylum Chordata; class Aves; order Passeriformes; family Rhinocryptidae; genus Scytalopus; species Scytalopus superciliaris. Next base: position 23,123 of record VXBX01003939.1, on the reverse strand, counting down.
CAGCTATCCACAATAAGCATTACCGAGTCATGTGTCCGCTTAAAGCCACAGTGCTCAACCGTAGAGGAAATGGAAAATTAAGGTGAATTTTAAATTAGATTTTCTGACTTCAGAGAAGAAGATGAAAAATTAGTTCAGAATATTTCTATTTCTCTCCTCTTTCCTTTGAACAAAATTTGATGCCCTTTTACATTATTTTGAAAAATAAAATATTCACTTTTCTAAAGAACTGAAGAGGTGTAGTTTTATAGGTGAAACTGCAGAAGGTGCGAAACTTTAAAATATTTTAATCTTCTGCAATAATATGTAGAAGTTTCAGCTTTGGAAGTGCACCTTTTGAAGATACTTTTGGAAATCTGTAGTACACTGTGTAATAGCTTTTATTAGAAATGCCTCTTCATCAGATGGTACTATTTTTTTCAGATTTCATAGCAGTAATTAATAAGAACACTATAAAAAGATAAAAACAGATCAGCAAAACATGATAGTATAAAGAAAAATAATTATGAATGAAAGGCTGACAAATAACAAAGAAAAAAAAGACTGATCAGCAAAGACAGCACAGGCAATAATATAAAAGGATGCAAATTTAGACTGGCATAAACATTACAAATTAGATTTTAAAAATACAAATAAAAGACTTGTCAGTCAGACAGAAAAAAAGGAGCTAGGGGAAGAGCAATCAAAAAGCTTGGCAGCTGTGGAGCAAAGCTATGGAGAGCCCAAAATCAATATAATAAAGACTGCCTAGCAGAAATGACAAAATAAAAAAAGATTTCTGCATCCAAGATAGGAGAAAACCTCAAAGTTTAAGGAATTCAAATGCAGGGGGTTCAGACCTATGAGAGTTCTGAAAAGGATGAGAAATGAAACAATAGGTTACCTAACTTGTCTTGGTGTATCCAAAAAGCTGGCATCAGTAATGAAAAGTTATCACAGAAAAGTCTCTCCAATTACAAGGTAAAGTTAAAAGAGACAGAATTAGAGGCCTGTTATGCTTACTTCAGTGGTGCAGAAAGGCAGCAATATAGATTTCTGAGGAAAGATTGACTTAAAAAAACTTAAAAAAATGGCAGAAAATGAGAAAAAATGTTATGCAGATTTTCCTAAAAGATCTGGTAAAATTAACCTGACACTTTAACCTAATAAAAGAACTGCTTTTCTATGCAAGGGGAAGGAAGCTTGTCAGTCTGTTTGGATTACAGCAAAATATAGCACTACATGGGAAATTATCAGTTGTGTGGGAGAAAATGTAGCTCTCATATCAAAACTGTAATGTTGTTATAAGGAACATACTAAGAGAAAAAAATAACAGACTATGTTGTCAGTCTAGATGTATTTTAATGTAGCTGAGTTTCTTGATCGTTTGCCTTGATTGGATCCTATTTAATATTTTCATTAGTCATCTCACTGAAAAAGCAGGGAGTGTGCTAATAGTTTCTAGTCACACAAAATTGGGAGGCATCATAAAAGGATCTGAATATTATTCAATAAGCTAAGAACACTAATAAATTAATTAGAATAATGGCAATAAGTCAATAAAAGGGATCAGATAAAGACAGCTAACACTTAATGGAAGGATATTCTCTAGGAACAATAAAAAGACATATTATTATTAACTGGTCAGCAATGACTATCTGAAATCTATGTCTATCCCACAGGCCCCAAATCTATTCAGATCTGCCCTATCAAAATTATTCCTAACTGATAACTATTAAAAAAAAATTATTTGTGATCTTCTACAATTAAAATCACACATTCTCCCCGGAAAATTCATTGCAGAGCCTTCTTTTTTCCTACTCCCAAATTTCTGTTTAATGTGTGTATGTCTTCTTTCATCATTCAAGTCCCAAGAAAAACATTAAGTAGTTTTGACACAGACCAAACCCTCTGAAGCCCTCCACTGTTACACCTGTGTGCAAGATGGATTTGCACAGGGATTGATGCAGAGAGAAGCTATTCAGACAAAAAGTACATGGAGAGTCTACCAAATGGGGGGAAAAAAAAGGTGAAATAAATGTATTTAAACTGAAGTATACTTCATGTATAACAAAAAAGGGTATAAACCAGCTAAGAATGTAAGACTGGAAAAAAAGATTTTTATTCATGAGAGGTACTTGCTGCAAATAGCAGCATCAGAGATCAAAAAAATCCCCTGTGTTTAAGATGTTTTTAAGATCATTAATAATGGCTTATTAATGAACTCATATAAAGGTGTTATCTGAAATAACTGTAGCAAAAATCAATGACACAAGAGGACGCTTCCAGACCTCTGCTCATGGAAAACTCCTGACAGTTCAGAAAAACCTCTGTTCTAGGACCTGACCTCAGTTCAGCCAGTTGCAGCAGAAAAAACATGTGACAAAATGACACCCCAAAAGGATACCCAAAGCACAAACTGATTTGACTGCAAGGTTCTAGTTGATGTCTACATAATGTGCAAATTTTAAAGTCCTTAAGAGTGACTCAGTTGAAGTCCATATTCTCTTACACAGCAAAGCCCTTTGCATCACTAGTTTTTAAGTTCTTCTCCAAAGGCTGAGTGAACTAGAGCAAGCCAACAGAAAAGGCACAAGAATTTTTTTTTTAACATGCACAAAATAGAACAGTTTTCCTAGTTTTGCTCTTGCACACAGATGGAAAGTATCCCCTGAATTTTTTCAAATACATTCCAGCTTGAGGTAGACACAGTACATCAAAGGTTACAGCATGAGGAGTATAAGTTTGACGAACACACATGCAACTGAAAAGAGCCCTTTATATACCTTGTGTAGTCAGGTGGAGGGATGTGCTGTGGAAGAACAGTAACAGGTATCACTGCCATCTTGCCTGTGATGCCAAAAATAAGGTACTTAGGACAAAAGGCTGCAACTACTGTGGTTTTGAGGAGGAACAGGAGATACCAGATAATATTGAATTTCTTGCAATTAAAATAAAGAAAGAGGAGTCCAATTGAACATTTAGTTCCTCCATAATTAGCAAGACAGCAGGTATCAAACCAGGCACAGTGCAGATAAGCCCTTCCTGATCACATCTAACACTGTGGGATTTTGAAGCTCTGAATGCAAAGCACCATACAGAAGTGTATGGTGATTAAAGACTTTGCTTCTGATTTTTTTGGAAGATAAGATTCCCAAGAACAGGCCTAGAGCTGATGTGGAGCAATGCATGCGGGAATCTGACCCACAAGCATTCGCTTTTTGGGGATGTTGCAAATTCATCCCAGGGCAAGTTAAGCAAGTTAAGCACTCTTTTGTTGTGGTCATGAAAGAAAATGAGTAGTTCAGTTATTCACAGTGGTAACACAATGCTCTTGTCACGATTCTTGTCAGTTTGGCTGTAGCTCTCTAGATTAGCTCAGTGGTATTAACTTAGTCTCCATCCTACCAGGGTCAGAATCTATCAACTTCAGATGCTTCGTGCTGTCTGTCACGCAAGAGCTGAGGGGACCACATAAATAAAATAAGGACTTTACCTATGACTTTCAAAGTGGAAAGCTCTCAGCTAATGATGTTTTCTCAGTAGTGTTAAAAGGCTAAGAGTGCTCCACATCTCTTTGAGACAAGTGTGTAATTTGTTGGCTAGATCTTCTATTGGAGTCATGCTTTAGATTATTTGAAGCTTTAAAGTGATTAAGTTATATTTTTGTGATACAGAGAAACTTATCAGTAATCATACAGTGAATAAGGTCAAATTGTAAATTCAGGCTTTGAATTTTTATTTCTTCTCATTGAGTTTTAATACAGAATCTTTTGTAACCTAATCTGCATATGTTAAATAGTAATTATAAACTGCTCCTTTATCCAGTGAGTTCAAATGCAAATATTGGCTCTTTCCTCAGTGCAGGGATTGGTTTGTGCAAGTGGAGTTGCAGTTTAACTAAAGCTACTATGCCCTTTCTATTTTACTTAAATTAATGTAATTATTATCTGGCTAATTAGCTTGCAGAATAACTTGTTCAGTGATTCATTAACTGGGAAATTTCTTTCTGGGTATAGAAGAATATCTGAACATCTACCTATTTGTAGCACAAAATGCTGATTAGGAACAGATCTTGTTATCCGATGAGATAGTAATGATTTCTTTTAGAAATGTCTTTTATAAGAAAACTCTTGAGTCAGTAGAAATGAGTCTATTGTAAGGACTGTGAATTACTTGTCACCCTTGGAAAAGGCAGCTAGTTTTATAGTAGGAACAGAAGACAGAGACAAGGGCGCCTTCACAGTTAATGTCTGGTGCTGTCTCCTTTCCATAAACCTGTCTTTCACTTTCTAGCATTGCCCTCTGTTTTACAGTCTCTAATGGTGTTACATATTCAAACCAGAAAGTTATGTGAGAAGAGTATTTTCACAGTTACTAAACACAGTCCCAAGCACTGATACACAGTCAATCCTCAGCATGAAATTATACAAATTAGTCAATAAACTTTAAATTATCTTGTGCAGAAGCAGTACCAAGAAGAAAATCCAGAGCATCCTCATTACAACAAAGAAGCAGGATTGCAGTGGTTGTTTCAAAAGGGCTGTAGCTAACTGAGGACACACACATACACATACACACACACCCTCCTCCAAACACACCCAGTTACTTTTATTTTCCAAAGCATCTTTTGCCATTCCTATTGTGCTTTGCTATAAATTAAATATTTGCTGCTGCAAAGTCTGAGTATAAATAAGCATGGAGGCAAACCTGATAAATGCTTAACAACAACCTGTGCAGAGCTATAGAAAACCTTACATTTTTCATGGCCTGTAAACAAAATAATTTTCATGTTAGAGCATTTCTTATTTCTTTGTAATCAAGAGTTCTGATTTCATAACCTTATGTGCACAGAACAACACCCATCAATTCTGAGTTCAATACTAATCCTGGCATGAATATCCAGAAAACAGACTGGATTTCTAACAGGAATGCTAAGGTCCCAGTTTAGTGATCATTTAAGGTCACTAAATGATGCAAAGCTTCCTGCAACCCTGTCTTTTTTCCCATTACACTTAGGTCCTCTAGACTTCCTAAGAAGTTGGATTTCGAGTTCAAAGACATTATCTACAAACTGTTGTTCAAAGTTGCTTCAGGTGTGAAAGGAGATGACATTTCAGGTGTAAAAGAAAAAAAGGTATTCACAGATGGACACATGCAAAGTATAAATGAAAAAGAAAATTTTGAGACGGTAATCCCATAACTTCTGATATCATTGAAACCACTTGGGAAGTTGACAGAAGAGGTTGTTCCTTTACTGGAACAGTGTAGGAACAGTTGAGGACTACGAAAAATGCCCTGAAGCCTAGCCTGTGGCTCAATGTCTGAGACCTGTAGTCTTCTCAACATGAGGTAATTACTTTTTTTTTTTTTCTTTTTTTTGTGTCTGTGCAACACTGTGAAAAGATGTTGGCAGGTCAACAAGGAATCAATAATTCAGTCAATACTTTTTTAAGATAGTCTTTGAGCAAGTGCTAGTGATTATTCCTTATTCTTGCAATATCTGAAGTTTACATCCATTTGTAAATCAAGCTGAAATCCACATTATAGTAAAAATGATCAAAAGCCTTCTTTGCCATGCCTTGACTCAAAAGATTGCTTGATTATTCAATTCAGGCCCAGCTCGTTCACGATTATTTACTATTTTACCATTAACTGGTTTATCTTATTCAAGGTAAATATGTCTGTGTATCTGTGAGGTACCTAAGTAAGCTGAGCAACAACTACAAATGGGATCTCCAAGAACTGCATACAGAATATTGAGCAACAAGCTATGTTTGAACCCACACTGACCAAATTAAATGCAATAGTCTGGAGAAGAGATAGATATTCACAGCTGTAATTAAACTTGAAGGTCACATCCTTCCTTTGAAAGCATTTTGTTAACATTAATAAAGTTTTCAATATCTTCATATGCCCAGTTTAGCAGATCAAACAGCAGTGATTCAGGGGGATTAGAGAGCATAAAAAGGTCCATATTTTAAGGACAGTTTTGTGGTTAAGGCATGGGACTGCAGCTCAATAAACCTGAAATTTCTCCCAACTCCTACTGCAGACTCACCTTGAGGCCACTGTAAATGACCTGCTCTCAAAGCCTGAGATTTTTTCCCAGTGGAATGGTATTTCTCTCCTTAATAGATATATTGTGCATCTTAGCAATATTGTCAAATCCCAATATCAAGAAATCATGACCTATGACTCTCTCACATATCAAGTGATGAGATTAGGAAAAATATTATTGGGGGAGGGTTTTTTTCTTTGGTATTATGTTTTGAATATAGAATGTTCATATTTTCCAGGTCTTCTCTGGAACAGGGAAAATTAGGTTATATTTTTCAATGGCAGCTTTCTCCTGCATTCCTGGGAATCTGAAAAAATACAGGAAGCCTTCTCACAAATTCACATGTCCCCAAAACCTCCATAGCAATGAATGACTTTCTATTATCAAACAGATCAATTTGTAGCAAGCTGTGTTGGTACACACAACCAACACAATTTGTGTTGGTACACCAAAGTACGAACATAAATAAACAGTTGGTGAACACACAAATAAATGGTTGGGATGACAATTCACTGCTAGTAATTATTAACTTGATAATCTTCCAAATCTCTGTAGTGAGCTTTGGCTCAAGCACTTAGAGTGACCTGGGCAGTATTTGTTCCTTTCAATTAGAATACCTAATATATTCTTCCTGCAGGAAAGCAGTTGGGTGTCAAGTTTCTCTCTTTCTCTACATTCCTTCTTAACCACTGGCATCCTTAAAGTAGAAACAGTCTCCCATGGAAGCTTCCAGTCTTCCATCCAGAGCACATCTACAAAATATGATTTTCCTCACAAAAACTCAACGTATTACTGGGTAGAAAAATTGATCCTTTTATTAGGAAACACTTCAAGAGCGCACTAGTCACAGATTCAAGGTAAATCTCCAAGTTAACATTCCTATTAGATGACAGACTGCACTCCATTAAAAGGAAGGTTGTACTAATACACATTTGAGTATAATACAAATAGAGACAAACACTGTGATGTTTTATTAAGCTAACAATATTTAACTTGAAGTCATTTACAGACCAGTCATGCACCTTTGGAAACCTCCCACAACTTCAAAATCAACATGCTTAGCTTCATACTGGGGAGGAAAAAAAATTGCAAGGAAAAGACAGTTGGATTCTCCCCAAGATGTCAATGCAGACATCAAGGCTGCTACTGTGAACAAGTAGGCTATATCAGACAGAACTGTTCACTGCCAAGGACCTTTCCAAACACTCTCCAGATACTTCAGAATCTCTTTCTTTGACATTCATTTTAGCCAATTACTGCCTCTGGAATCTTTCTGGAAATTAGGCATATTTCACACATTCCCAGATCTAATAGCATGTGAGTTTTGCTTAGAATGTGTTCAAGATCCTTGGAGAAAAAAACAAATGCGTCTCCATTCCTGGGCTTCCTTTTTAGTTTTTTGCTTTTGATGGTGTTTGAAAACAAAAGGTTTCATTCACAGATCACAGCAAAAACTCAAGCCATTTTAAACCAGCTAATGTATCCAGTTTACAAATTTTTTTCCTTGCTTTAATTTTATTCTGCAGGTGCTCAGTTCATTATTCTATGATCATTTGCATTTACATGAGCAGAATATTTCAGAGTCTTTTCTTTTACATCTTGTGATCTTTCTTGCGGGCTTCTAGTCTTCTTTCATCTCCTTCACTCTCTTATCCAAAATGCTAATCTCAGCTGTAACTGTCTCAAACCTTTTGTCCAGAAAGATCATTGAAGTCTGTAATTTATCACATCCCTATTGTAACTGCAAGATCAATTCTACACAGAACAAGCCTTATCTAACAGATAGCTACTTTGACACCTTGTGGTTGCAAAGCACTCAGAAATGGCATTTGGTACATTAGCTGCAGATGGCATCGAGGAGATTCTGAAGAAGTACATTTTCTCTTTTCTTTACTGTTATTCCTTAATACTAAAATGCCCAAACAACTTGGCAGTGATAGCACTACATTTTTTAAATAGGGAGACATCTTCTCTGCCAGGTTTCATATTTTCCTGGGCAGATTTTTATGGCTTTGGAGCTGATCCAAAAAACAGCTTCTCTGATGAACATGTCTTGCCCCATTAAGCTTCAGTATTAACACCACTTCCCCTGCACGACCATTGTTTCTCCTGTATGTGGCTGTGGGAAAGTTAGACTTCTCACTAATACCATGAGTTTGTGGCTTCTTGGTAACTATTTTACTACAATCCATGTCTAATCACAGTATACCCAAGAAGCTTAGCGGTGTGTTGTAGCAGACTGCAAATTAGCTTAGTTTTCCATTAAAATACTCTTATTCTTTTCTGTGTGGTTATAAAATTGACTGGCTGAACACTCGGGCACTTGTGTGTTTTGTTTGTCTAAATGATTGATATTTAAATGGCTTAATTGCATTCATTCCACCTTTTTATGGTTGAGCAAATGTTTATTGCATATTTATTTTTTAAGATGCAATGGGAGCAAATTCACTTGGAACTCAGGGAAGAATTTTATTAATATGTGTCAGGGTGGTTTAAATTTCAGAATGAATCTCATTTCTTGAATATGTATTGTGGCTGAATAAGGTTATAAGATCCTCATAGAACCGTGAAAGCACCAAACAGTCTATCTGGTTTTGCTAGAGAAGTCTGTAGCTAGTATTGAGGCTATGAGGGTAAACCCTGTGCTGCTGCTGAAGAAATGTAATGGCACTGGTGGGAAAGTCATTAACAGTCTTCCCTGTAGGCAATGTTAAAATCAAATTGGTTTTCCCCAGTGACTCAACAAGATGCAAGCATTTAAACCTCCTCTTTCTCCATGACAGTAAACAGGAATTGAAGGGACTTTGACTTACTTGCTAACTGTAAGCAGAAAAGCACCAATCAAGCTGTTATGTATGAATACTACTTCTGATGAATTTAATCCTCATATTGGTTAGTGAACTACCATGAAGTGATTCTAACTTTCTGCAGAGATCCATGATTTGTGAGGAATGGCTGGCTGAACAATCTGATAAGTAATGTTTCTGTTTCGGATGGCAATTAGACCCTGTTTGATATTTATGACATATAGTTCCTTAAGTTATAACATGTTTTCCTTATATTTTTAATTTGGATCGTTCCTTTCCAAGTGAGTACTTAGAACACTGTTAACAGAAATTGTGACTAATAATCTCATTTTCAGTTCAGTCTCATAATTCCTCACAATAAAAGTACTAAAAAATATTATTTATGTTCAATTCCATATATCCCTCGCAAGATTTTCAAAAAGCTTGCTCTTACATAGAAAACAGCTCTAGTATAGATTTAGTTTTAGACTTGAAACACCAGTACATAAAGAGCCAATAAATACCATTTTCAGACTAAAACCTGTGTCTGAATTACACACCTAAGGAATACTCTGTTCTCTTATGGTCATAGATGCTGAGTATCACAAAACCACAGAAGGGGTGAGGTACAGTACCATAGTGGGTCATCAGGTCCCATCTCCCTCCTCCAGCAGGGTCAGCCTAGAGTACATGGCATAGGATTGTGTCCAGACAGTTCTGGAGTATCTGCAGTGAGGGAGACTCCACATCCTCTCTGTATAGTGTGCTTCAGTGTGTGATCACCAGCACAGAAAGAAGTTCTTTATCATGAAGTAGGTTTTAATGAGGAAAAATTAAATCCTTTCCAAAATATCTTTCTTTTGCCTCTTCTCTGGCAGCAAGAATGTGGACAATAAAAAGAATTTTATCCAGGAAACAGTTTATAGCTGCTAAAAGTTTCTCCAATTTTTCTTAAAATAATAACTGTATTCTGGGAAGAAGAATCTGACTTCTATTGCAATTAATATTTCACAAAGGTCTGTTCTTCCTCTAGGCCATGTGATCCATTGGTTTCTGTGGTGACTGACAAGCACCTACGTCAAGGTAAGTCCCTATTATGTTCTTCTTCTTTCTTCCGCACTGTAGTATCTTTAGCAGTTTCTTTTCAACATGAACTACTTCATTTTTGTCAACCATACAAATAAAAGTGGAGGAGAGTAGCATTGACTCTATTTGGTGCTTATAATACCTCAAAATCAATAGTAGGAGATGGAAGAGGAAAGACATTTCTTTCAGCTTAGCTTACAGACTTTGCCTGCTCAAGCTACATGTCACAGCAGATCATGAGAGAAAGAAAAAAACTAAGGTGAAAGGCAAAACTGCAATAGAGGTAATGACAGAGGCAAACTGTGCATGCAGCTGAGAAAACCGATTTCAGGAAAGCTGAAAAACAGTTTTTAGGTAAAGCAATTTCTTTGCACTTTACAATCAGCTATAGGCCTGCCTTGTAAACTAAGTCAGTGTCATCCTTGACAGCTTAGACCAAAATTATGAAGAAACATTGAATTCTTGTACTATCTTGCTTAAACACATCATGTAGGAGCACCCAGCTCATCTTAATCTGTGCATAGCTTTCAGTGGCACTGAAACTGGGCTCGCACACTTTGTTTTCCTTCTAAGACAAATGTATAAGTTCATGATATATATTCTCCACAATAATTCACAAAGGACTTACCATTGCACAAACCAAACCCACAAAGTTGCTTTGATAAATACTCATGCTCTTCATTTCACAGATAATTGTAATTTAATGTTACCAGACTTTCAAACCTATTCTGTGAAATTTAGGTCCTGAAAAGTACTACTATAGGAAACTGCATAGATTGTCTACTAAATGGAGAACCTATTTTTCTCAAAGCCATTTATGAAGCCTCTGCCACCATCTTTTCCATTTGCTGATTTTATCTGGTATCTCTGGCTCTAACCTGATCTTTTCATTTATTATATCTGCCTTTCTGTCCCTATTTTGCTGGGTACATATATATTCACAATTCACTTTGCTGTTTTTAGTAGCCATTCCACATGTATTTATCTTGATACCAGATGAAGAGTCTGCTTCCCTATTAATTTTTTAGATTTCTTTTTCCCCTATCTTTTGGGTTTTGTCATTTTTTCACATCTCCAATGTGAATAAGGCAGAACAGTTTTATTTCAGCTGTTATATTAGTCCCAAACTGCCTAAAATACTGATAGGCAGACTATTATTCTTAAAATCTACTATACAATAAAATGTTCAGGAATAGCAACAATAAAGAAGGGTGTTGATGCTAAAACAGAACATGTAGGGCAACTAAAATGGAGATGAGGTTTTTTGCAGCTGGTGTGTCTGTAGTCCAAATCAATATTTGGCATCTTCCATGTTCCTGAATACAAAGTCTGTTCTCCATATCTGAAGGCTTCTGACTTATCACTTCACCAAATGAAGTGGTGCTGCAGTAGAGGTGAAGTGGTCTGTGTCTCACTGACAATCAGTGCCTCTTTCTCTGTGGAGATAACCCTCAGTAATGCTAGCACCAGCATCCTAAAACTCTTGCACTATGGTGGGAGCAGTCCTGGAAAGTCTGCATAAATGTGCAATCAAAAGATACAGGTGATTTTTTTTTTTTTTAATTAGAAAGTGATCTGCACTAAAATTTCACAGAATTTTCTGAGTTGGAAGGGACCCAAAAGGATCATCAAGTCCAACTCTTAAGTGAATGGCCCATACAGCTATCAAGACCACAACCTTGGAGCTGATCAGCACCATTCTCTAATGTGAACTGTTATTAGATCATACTTGCTCTAATACTGAACTGAACAGAAATAATTATATTCTGAAAGGGATAGGATTTTGACCATCAGTAACTTTTTATCAGACTATAACAAGCAACACTGTAGTCAACATAACGTTGACTGCATAAAGGGGACTGAGGCAGAAATGTTTATGACAGTACCTTCTAGGTCAAGTGCAAGCTGCTGCTGCTGTGCTATCACTATCTGCTTCTGGTCTTCCACCAGCTGGTCTGGTCCCTGGATGGCATGACAGCTTCCCACCTGAGTCCCAGGGGACAGGCACATTTCCTGAGAAAAAAATACAGGCCTCAGAAGGTTTGCTCCTAAGGTGCAAAGATAAGATACACACAGGTATATTAGTGCCTAACAATACACAGAAGTGAGGATAGTCAACTCCTGATGAAAGTCAGCATAGACCCACCTTTCAGCATCCCAAATGCCTTTGTAAATCTAGTATGAGTCCACATTGTTCTATTTCAGCTTGCACCAGAGAGCAGAGCTGTTATTCTCCAGCTCCCTTTGCAAGCAATGGATAAAAGTAAGATTTTATAATTTATCTAGGAGTGTGTTTATGGATTTCAGTAGCGTGCAAAAAGTTCTTTAGCAGTCTGTACCTATATTTAGTTTACCATTTAACTAAAGATCCTATAAATGTTGTTCCATTCCTTCCTTTCTTTTTCTTCACCTAAAGCAGGATAACTTCCACACTGTATGAGTAGAAGCTAATGAAATGAGTTCATTGTTTCTTTTTCTTTCTTTTTTTTTTTTTTTAAGGAAATGCAAACTTCAGCTAAATGTCAAATTGACTGAATGAATTATTGTTTTGCAGTCAGGTTTGGTTTTTCTGACATGCTTACCCTTCAGCTGCTTCCAGCAGCTTGAAAAAAAAAATGTAAATATTTAGCAGCCCTGTTGCACAAACAGAAATCCTTCACTTTCTTTGTCATGCTTCATGTACTCAGATGTTTCCATGTGGTTAAAAAAAGAATTATTGCACAAACAAATGGACTGATACAAGCACTTCAGTAGCTTTAGTTGATTTTGCAGCTCTCTTTGTTTTAGATATCAGATTAGGGGAAAGATCCAAGCACCAACACATGAACAGAAGAGTCTGGCTCATATTCCCTAATTCCCTCCTTTTATCATCTACACATTGTCCAAGAGCAATCAGGGATATCTATACAGTGCACAACCTCACTGTACTTACAGAACAGTTACCTGAGTTTGCTTCAGACTGGGAGCAATTCAGACCCATCAGCACATGTCTCTTGAGATAATCAGCCACGTTAGGAGACAAGGCTCATTAACCAAAGTGCAACTACCTTACAGAGCTGCTATTATTCCTGTGAGACACAAACTAATACTTCCAAAACTGCAGCAGAACAGAAGGGGGGACAGCCCACAGACCTGTTCAACAATCAAAATACAACACAGCTGGCATGTAACCTCTGCATTGTCCTCTGAAGAACTATTAATGTAAGGATTGCTGATTTGATGTTATAGATTTTGTATACTTAAAGATGTTTAAAATCTGATTGAATAAAGCCAGGAGCAACCCTCTTTATCTTTGATGGTATCCCAGTCTTGAACCAGAGACTGGTACTTTCTGAGATCCCTCCCAACATAAGGGGGGTTTTATGGTATTATGATTCCTGACACTTATCTCCATTGCTTTACCACAACAATTCCTAAATCTTTCCCATAAGCAAAATGCAGTTGGGCTCTGTGCTCTAAACCAGATCAGATCAGATATGTCATCTAATTTTAAAAGCCCCCCAAGGATGTAGATCAAGCCTACAAAACAGCTGTGCTAGTATATACAGTACAATGAGCCAGGAGGCATAGGAGGAGTGAAGGAGTAAGACATAGGAACATCGTAAGTCTGAAAAATCTTAAAGCTGATATTGCTGCCAGTGACAACATACTGTCAAAACCAGAGCTGATACTCTTCTGGGAGCTATCTTCATGACTTTAATGCGCTCTAAAGTTGAATCTTCAATAAAGTAGGGCACATGAAAAAGTCTCAGGTCAATTTTTTTATTTGAAAAATGCTTTTCAAAAAGTGGTACCAATGGTGCTCAAGGCTTTTGTTTAAACTTTAAACCAAAGGTTTTAATATGGAGTAAAGGGGACATCCAAACACAAACTTAGATTGCCAATCACAGGGGAAGAGACCATTCTTTTCTTACACAGTGAAGTCCCCATTCATGACTGAGGCTATGAAGTGTCACAGCAATAACAGGTACACTAAAACTGTGGTAACGCTGATAGTGATTTTTATTTTCCTGTGTTATTAGTAAGGATTCCCTGACCTAAATTCCCTATAGCCACACTGACTCCCTTAAGAACCGCTCTGTCCTGGTGGCATTTAGTGTTCTTATGTCATGACCCTATAGAGGAATGGGAGGCTGTGGTCCATCAAAGTCCCTGCACTTTGAAGGTTCATAAGCATAGCATAGCTCCTCTCCTGCTCTTGAGTAAGGAAAAGTCACATGATTCCCAGCATTCAACACCTCTGTAAGTGAGGGGAGAGGCAAGAAAAGGAGCATAATCTCAAATAAGCAGTAAAGGAAGGTTTCTAATGGCAGAAATGGAAATTGGGCAGTTTTCTGGAACTTGTTTTAAATGAAAGGCAAACACATAGTTGCCTCTTGTAATACCCCGCACACCATGAGCACCCTTTTGAAACAGAGATGCAATGGAATATGACTGCATGTGCATGACCTCTCAGAGGACAGAATGGAGGGTGGAAAAGAGGGCCAAGAGGCATGATTGTTAATAACGGACACAGTAACATTTATTTTCCAACCAGAATTTAGTAATGACAAAGCCTACATGAATGCTGATAATTGCCACTGGTCTAGGAGCTGGCATTCTAGCTGATAACTGGCTGAGAAACAAAAATTGCTTTGGTAATTAACATTTTAATAATTTTACTAACAAATAGATTTGGTAACTCTTGATCTAAATAGTGAACTACAACACAATACAGTATCACATAATATTTAAATGTATTACATTTTAAAATTATTACTTCTTATCTAGTGTCTAAACTTTTATTTCCTTGTGAATTATTTAAATGTTTAAAGATACAGTATCTCAGATAGAAGACTTTGCACTGAAAATTGTCCATCTTCTTAAATTTTAACAGGCTTCCCACATCAGACAGGGTACACAGCAGTGGAGGTAAAGGGAATGTCTTTTTTTTTCTATCTTTCACAGTAGGAGCATAGATATTCAGGAGCAGATGGAGCTGAAGGTACTTTATACCTGTCCACACTTACACCTTTCAAGTATTCCAGCTCCATTCCTGATATTCATTATCTTTGGAGTTAACATGAAAAGAGTAGAGATTTTTACATCTTTTCACCAGATTTTGGAATTAAATAATAGTTAAGGTTATACAACAGTTTTTACACAAACTCTTTTGCAGTATCTTTAACTGTATTTCCAAGCAAAGGTACAATAAGCTTATAGGATTTCAGATTTCTAACGGAAGTTTAGACATGGTGCAAATGTGTCCATTGTGATGACTGTGCAAGTGTTTCTACCATATTTTCCCCAGAAGACTATCTTTTTGTTGCTTTTTTAGCTCTGTTTGAAAAATAGCCTATGTAAAGAGCACTCACTTAAAGCTACTTGTTTTACCATTTGCTCTGCAAGAACATCAAACTGTACAATATCAGCATAAATTAAATATTTTCTCTTAAATCTTAACTCAGGATGCATGTAGATAGGAAGAATTAACTTTCTTTTTCTGCAAATTTAGGGAGATTTGAACAATTAATTGTCACCATTGAGCTATTTTCAGTACAGTGGTAAAACAATGAATATTGAGATCTTGAAACATAGTCTTTGTTTCTTTAACAAACAAAACAGAACAATGTAAAATAAAAGTCTTTGATAAGG
>VXBX01003938.1:76992-95528 GCA_013400415.1 Scytalopus superciliaris | reverse complement strand
GAATAAAAAAGCCTTAAGGATTTTGCTAGTATTTTTGCAAACTTCAGGTTTATACAAGTTACTTCATTGTTTCCAGATGAAGACTTTAATTGAGATAAATTAGGTTAGTCCTTCTCTACAGAGTAATTTTAAAAAGTGTTCAAATCCCAATATAAAGGCATGGAAAATAGCGACCATGTGTCTGCTACTAAATGCATATGAGAAAGCCCTTTCAACAGAAAAACTCAGAAACAGTTAAAGCTAATCATGGAGTATTCTGCTGCTGAATCCTTTAATCTTTTAATTTTAAGGTATTGAATCTTTGCAGGAATTAAAAGCTTATAAAGAATAAACCAAATTCCAGAGTGCAGAAAAAAAAATAAATGAAATTTCAAAATGCATAAATTAATCTTGACATGAAAGACAGAATAATTCTAAACACTGCTTGGCTGTGCTAGAAACTCTAGACAACTGAAATGCTTTAAAAGGCTTAATCCCTTCTGAGAACAAAGCTTTAGAGGTTTGTCCATACACATGATTCTAAATTGGAAGGAAAAAGTGGATACATTGCAATGGAGTTTTGAAAAAAAGCACTGTCTTTGAAGTACTGGCTAGTAGAGAGTGATTGACAGATCCTAAACCTCAGATGACTTAATATTTTGTCATGCCATCACTAAAATGAAGCAAAAAGATTAACCTTTTAGGTTTTGGGTTTTGTTGGGTTTTTGTTGTTGTTGTTGTTTTGTTTGTTTTGCTATCCCTTACTGCTCATTTTCAGCATCAAGTTCTTTAAAGGCATGTCAATCATTTTTTTATATACAAAGGAGCCAATGCATGTGTAGATTACAAGGAAATAAAGATTGAGTGAATTTCTCTTTAAGAGATGCAGATAATCGGACTGTTACGGAAAAGTTGAATAGACAGGCTCTTTACTGCTGTCAAAGGACTAAATTACAGTGAAGTGGTAATATTCCCTTTGAACTTCTTAAAAGTTAACTTAAAATTCTGACACACAGGATTGTTGTTTTCCCTACATCTTAGACAGTGGGCATGTGCTCACACTGAAAAAAATGCGACAGCACAATGATTTTAGATTATTCTGCAGAGCTGAGAAAGAAATAGCAGGAATAGGAATTGGAGAAGACATACCTTTTACCAGAGCTCTGACCTCCAGAGGAGGAAACTGAGGATGCCTCTAGCCCCCCTCACAGTTCAACTGAGAAACAGGATAGAAAAGATCATTCTAGCCCCTTGGCTACCTCATGGACAGTTTCTGGGCTGGTATGAGAGCACGGGGGTTAGTACATGAACATATGTGAACCTCATGAAGATCAAAGTAATCTCAATATCAATACAGACCATGTGACGAATAGATTGAGATCAGTCCTGCAGAGAAAGACTTTGGGATACTGATGGATGAAAAACTGGATATGAACCAGCAATGTGCAATGCAGCCTAGAAAGTCAAACATATCCTGGTCTGCATAAAAAGCAGTGTGACCAGCAGGCCAAGGGAAGTGATTCTGTTCCTCTACTCCACTTACAAGGAATCCCCGTCAGCAGTTGTGCACACAGTGCTGCAGTCCCTGGCACAAGAAGGAGCTGTTAGAGCAAGTCTAGAGGAGAGCCATAAGAATGGTCAGAGAGCTGGGGCACCTCTCCTACAAAGAAATGCTAAGAGAATTGGAATTGTTCTGGAGAAGAGATGGCTACAGAGAGACATTATTACAGTGTTTCACTATATAAAGGAGAGTCATAAGAAACACAGAAACTTCTTACCATGGCCTGTACTGACAGGACAAGGCACAATGGTTTTAAACTGAAAGAGTGTAGAATTAGGCTGGATAGAAGGAAGACATTCTTTAAATTAAGGGTGGTAGGACATGGGAACAGGTTGCCCAGAGAAGCTGTTGATGTCTCTTCATTGGCAGTTTTCAAAACCAAGTAGGACTGGGCTTTGAGCAACCTGGTCTCATGGAAGGTGTCCCTGCTCATTATAGGGAGCTTGGACTATGGGATCCTTAAAGGTGCCTTCCAATCAAACCATTCTGTGGTTCCATGTGCAGTATCAGGCCCCTGAGTACACCAGCAGGTCCTTGCTGCCATGACCATCCCTTCCAGAGCCTCTGTCCACCTAGACATTTATGAGTTATTGCCCAGGAGCTTCATTTAAGCTTAATTCCTTGTCCTTTTCCTGAGCCTACTGCTGGCTTTCAGCAAGAGAGGGCAGCTGTGCAAAGAAAGGCAAGCTGTGAACCAGCAGTTACACAAGGCAGGGCAGCAACCTCCGGAGCAAGGTGCACAGTCCCACAGCACCTAATGAAGCAGAGCAAAGCTGGTTTGGTCACAGTACCCAGGGCTGGCCAACGATCCAGCAACAGATGTCAACTGAGGAGGCAGATTTAAGGTCAAACTCAGATATAAAGTGAGTAATATAATGCCAGGTACAAAACAAGGCACAACTTACCTACAGCAGAGCTAGGACTGGGAGCTCAGCTTGAATACAGCTGCTGGCCAATGGGTGGAAGCAGCATGGATGAAGAATGTGGATGAGGGTGGCCAGGGTAGTCAGAGACTGCTGGTGTGTTCAGGCCCAGAGTGTGATGCATTGTCACATAGAGAGCTTCCAGAATTCCCTCATCACTCCAATAGCCTTATTTGCAGGCTTGAAATATGGGACATTAATTATTTCTTCCCTAAGGACACTCTCAGCCCCAAGCTTAACAGGCAGTTCGGACAGAGGAAAAATGATCTTTACTAGGCTGAGAGGCACATAGTCATGGAGTAAAATGTTATTCATCACCTGAGTTAACTGGAAGCCTAAACAGTCTATTCCAAGACCTTGGAAGATACATTTCAAAAAATGTTTTGACATGAATCTGTGGTAAGTCATTAGCGATGGCTTTTGGAAAAAGTGTTTTGTGCTATTTGGTGAAACAAACATCTCCTTCCCTTCACCGAGGTATGAATCAAAATGCTCTGGGCTATCACCTGCACATCTATTCCCCATTTGCTCAAAAGAATAACCCTCATGGGCATTCTCTAGAAAAGTCATCAGTCTGAGACAACATAAATCTAATGAGTCTCAGGGTTATTCAGTTGTCATTGTGCTAAAAGTTTCATAATAATTGCAAAGATTTAACTGCTAAAACACAGTGTAAAACCCTTCTGTTCATAAGCATTATTATTACAAATGTATGATGCTCGGCTCTGGAAACAAGAAGGTCACATTCTACTTTTGGGAGATTGAGTAGGAGCAATGGGTTTGCTATACCACAGCTGATTAGCCATATTATTGAAGTTATCTATGGGATAAGAAAATCACCTAAATTACAGTATTGTTCACTAATGTTGCCATAGCTAAGTTTGCGTCAGTAGTTCTGTGTGAAACCAGCTTTTCCACTTAAATATTATTACTTTGTTAAGTCTTGGAATCAGATCTTATTTATGGAACATATTTTTTTCTCTTTTGAATATTAAAAATAATCCATGTATCTTCTTCAAAACTTCAGTATAAAGCAAGAGTGGTATATGCACACACACAGACAGAAACACATAAATTTTGAGATAATGGTGTAAAACATGAAATTATAATTTGATAAAATTCAAAAGGTGGATCAGGGCATGTCAGCAGACCTTAGGACCTGAATGTCTACTTTCTTATTGATGGATCAGGTCACATTCCAGAGTCTAAAGCTGCATTTGTACTATTATGTGAAACGATGCCATTTCCCACATCTGGAACATGACTTAGCCCCATCTCTGTAGTAAGGGTTCCTTTCTCTGTTGTAAGGGTTTCTTTCTGTTGTAAATGGCTTCATTTAAACTCTGTTGAGAGTGGTAAGTCTCAAATCTTTGCTAGGAATTGTTCATTTCAAGCTAGAATCCCACACAAGCCCATTCTAATAAATTAATACTAGAAAGAATAACTTATCAGTGTCAGGGACATTATGTGGTTTACTGGTGTAGGTAAAGCCTAAAGTGGAGGTAGTCATCAATTTGATTATGTACAATAATTTTGTCTGGTGACATTAATATTTTGCATTGATCTACCCAAATATTGAAAATGCTGATAGCCTCATTGCTATCTGAATGCTTTCCTTACATTTTCTTCTCAGTCAATTCTAACGTTTTCTTCAGCCCTTCACACCCTTTATCTCTGTTTTTTTTTGTATTTTTGAACAGCTGATAATATGCAGTTCTGATCTGACTGAGAGTTTGAAATAGTTATAGTATTTGATTGTAATGCTTTACTTTCCATACCCATAATCCAAAAGACATTACAACTCAGTGTTTGAAGAGAGAAGGGAAGACATTCCCTCTGAGTTAGCTTCATAACACTATTCCAAAAAGGTGCAGCATCTTTCAAAATGCTCTTCTGTTTTGTAGTATAATGTAACTATATAAGCAAAAGTAATTTAAAATATTATGAAAACATTAAGAAGTCTACTGGGAAGCTAAAGGGATAGACTTTGATTCCAGTTTTTGGTCCAAATTAGTTTACCATTTAACAAACAGACATGCCTATGTATATACATACAGATTCAGAATTATCCAAATACAATTGTTAGGTGCTTCCTGAAGTCCAAAAAAAATACAAAGAGGTAAAGAAAAAAGAGGCTAAGTAGACAGAGATATAAAATATATGGGAGGTGAACAAGTGTATTTGAGAAGTAGTGTATTCTTCTTAAAACATCCCAGGATAACCAAAGCGTTGATGCAGCTAGTCTTGTTCTTCGGTTCTCTATCAAATTAAACCTTAAGCGCTTTTGTGTCCATTCAAAATAAGCTTACTACTGCCTGTAACACAAAATGTCTTAAATAGTTCCTGTCCTTCTCAATGTGTATAACTTGTACAATTATACATCAAGTCTATTGAAAAGCTTTTCTAGACTGAAGAAAACTGTTCAGTGAGGCCACACAGGCTGGTCTAATGGGAATCAGGGAATTGTCTTCTAAATTTTTACTTGACCTTTCAAAAAATTTCCTATTTTGGATTTTTTATGTCCGTGTTTTTTAGCGGTGGTAGGGAAATGGAAAATACCTGATGGGGAATAGGTCATGACTGTCTCCAGACTTGTACATCTCATTTTGCTTGGCTATATTCCGTGACATTTCTTTGCAAACATTCTGCTGAATACTCAGCTAAGAGAAGCCTGCAGAGAAAACTGTTCAAGAAAATACTATTTAGGCAGTTTACACAAAGTGAGGATATTACTTAGGAGAGTGACTGTCTCCTGGACAAGAGCTGCAAGGGCACAATTTAGGTTCCAAAAGATAAGTGTCTAATGTCTTTCTGGATTGCTTATATGTGCCTAGTCCTCCTGCTACTGCTTCAGGATAGGTCTCCTCAGAATCCTGAGTCACAGTAGCCAGACCCACTTAGATGTTCTACACAGCCCAGGGTATGCCAGACAGCAGCCAGATGCCCTTGTATCACCCGACTGAAACCCCTGACAACAGGCAATTGCCTAAATGCAGATGCCTTATTATTAAGCACTATGGCGTTCTTTGCCTTGCCATTTGAAAAGGGCACAAGCATTAAAGTACTTTCTTATAATCTATTCAGATGAGCTGGATACCTTGGAGCCTCTCAAATAATACTGAATGCTTACCTGTGCAACTAACTCAACACTGTTATGATATCTCTGTTAGAGAACTGAATCACTCCCTAGGCTCCACAACTATTTAGTAGGTCCCCATTGACACTAAGGAGTGCTTGAACTCCTAGCACACATGTAGACATATATGTTTGCTGTCTCTCGGGACCAAAATGTGAGATACAGCATCTGAGACCATTTATGATAACTGATGGTCTGCATCTCACAGAGAAGTAGAGGCAATCTTAGTGAGATATAAGGTGGAATAACAAGAAACAAATAGCTTTTCTAATGGAAAATTTGATTTTGTGAGATGTTAGCAGTGCCATGCAGCTTGTACTAAAGCACTGAGTTTCTCAACACTGCACAATTCCTAAGACAAAAGGCATTGCGTACTGCAAAAGAGTTTAATCCACTCTGGACCTCTTTATGAAGAGTAAGGAATATTTAATCACTGGATTGGAATCTGTGGTTACAAAAGCTGACCATTTAATATGGCCAAAAGCGTATTTTCAGCCAGTCTTTTGGAGGAGCTCAATGTCTCCAAACAGGAAAGGATGAATGAGCAAATTTGTCTGGGAGGAAAAAATTATAAGAAAAATAAGAATTATTTATACTTTAAAAGAATTTAAGAGATTGTCCTCAAATACCTTTTCCCTCTTGAAATTACACCCAAAAAAAGCCCAATTTTAGCCATAACTGTTTCAGTTGAAAAGTGAAATGTAATTAGAAAAAAACCCATGCAACCCGAAGAAAGAAATAATACTAAGTGTATATATAATAGTGTCCCTGTCCATATTAGCAATAAGGCAAAAGTAAAACAGTTGTACTGGAGATATCAGTGACAGATTCACAGATAGGATGGCTGAAGATAGATGGAAGATTAAGTTTATAATGAGGAAAATAAATTCTAGTAATGTTATAGAAGCACAACTAAACAGACACAAGACAATGACTAGAAACGAAATATGAAAAAAAATCAGTAAATGTGTCTATGCATTTGAAGAGGAGTAGAAGATGTGCTTTCTTCAGACTGATGTACTTTTATCATGTGAAGACTATCATGTTCTTTCTAAGGGGAAAAAATAATACTTGTTCCTGACAAATATTTTTAATTTTGGTTGTCATAATAATTTGTACTTAAATGTCTTAGGAAGCCTGCTAAGAGTTCTCTGGTTCATGTACAGCCCATTGTCATGAGCCTGGGAATACCAGAACACCAGTGTGTTGTTATTGTTTATGGACTACAAATAGATAGATGCTACACCTCAAGGACATTAACCTGCCACCAGTCCCAGGGGAAAATATTGTAAAATCTCATACAGCTTTCAGTTGTTGATGAACTAAGTGACAACTAATGTCAGAATAGACACTAATAGATGGTCAATGCTGTAATAGATATTTTCTAGAAAGCCTTTATTTGCTCATGAGGTTATAAACTTGGTGGATAACAGCATCTTCTGTAGTAGTAGATTTGTCCAGGGTCCTTCATGTTAGAAATGATAACAAGCTGTATTTTTAAAAGCTGCACATTAAGTGTCTCCCAAACTCTCTCACCCTCATGGCAAAGACAATTTATCACCAAGTGGATCTGCTTCAGTACAGGGCCACATCAACTAGAAGGCCAAATGCTGTATTCTGGTTATACAGCAGAATACAGATGCTGTAACATCCCTTCCAGTGTGATCTAAATGCAGACAGACATTAAATTAGGGGAAGGTGTTTAGTACCTAATAATTTCCAAAGGAGGTCTATGTTGATACAGCATTAGTATAAATGAACAACAGGCAGTGAACTAGCCAATTTTGCCAAGCCCAACTCTTTCTTTTCCTGTAAATTTTCTGTCCTGTTTAAAATGCAGAGATGCTATAGTTTTTACCTGTAACCACAACTTTCCCATAAATTCAACAACTCCTCGAGATCCTCTTGGATTCATTATATGAGGAATCATTTGAATTGTTTCATGCTCCAGGGCCACCTGGTTTTCTTTTATACATGGATTAACAAATTTTAAATGCTATGACAAAACATACAGTATATATAAGTGAGTCTGTTTTAAAAATGGACTCTTGTCTTCATATGTGTAGCCCTTATCAGAAAAAGTTTTGATCAAGCTTTGAATCAACTCAAAGGAATTTTGTCATTGACAGTTTGAATCAAGTGCAATCCAGTACAAAAATAGTTTGAAAAGCAATGGAGAGGAGTATAAGAGTACTAAAATGTAGACACAATCAAGTTTGAAGCAAACCAGTGAGTAGTTTTTCAGGACAAAAATAAGAATTCATGCTCAACTAAAGTATCCATTGCGGTCTGTTAGTAAGTTGTAATATTGTTACCATTTTTGTAAATTTCCAAAGCTGGTATTTCCTTTTTAGGAGAAAGGAAAAGAAGGATTTGGATTGCCACAAATTTTGTAATGCTTACAGTATGTGGTCTAACACTTTCCATTTAACATGTAAGTGCAGTGTAGAGTCTGAAAAAATAAAATTTCAATTAGGAGTAAAGGAAGTTTTCAGTTGAAAAAATAAACACCTACAGTCCCCAGAATCTGGAACTGAATTGTTTTTAGTGGAACTCATTTGACATGAGTCAACCTTCAGTAATATTTTCAAAATGCTGCAGAACTCTACAAAAACATTGAACTAATTGTTACTGAGGTTTGAGCCAACATATTTTTGTTTATTCACTATATGTATTCTAACAGACTGTATATTTACTGTTTAGAGACACAGAAATCATCATGTATAAACAAAATGTTCATAATTGTCTTGCTGCATGGTGTCCATGGAATAGCCTTTTCCCTGAATGGAGATTTCTTTATCTTCTATTGCAGGTGGCAAATCAAAGTGAACTAACCTTCATTTTATCTTGAGAGTAATGTTTAATTTAACTTTTGTGTGATCAGCAGAAAAAACTCACTACTCTTTTTATGCAGCATCATGAAAAGTTCCACAAGGACTTTTTCTGGGGCTATATGCTCCTATGACACAGATACAACACAATCTCTTGATGTTTGGCACCTAAATTTCTTGGTTCTGTGTACCAGCTGTGTACACAGGTTTAAGATTAAAGCAAAGCAGTTGGTTTAGATATCTATCTGCTTTTGGTAACTTGAGTCTTTTGGGGAAAAGGGGATTAATAGCAAATAGATTAAGAGGCATTTCCATTTATGCAGAAGTACATAGCAGTTATAAAGACAGTTTTACAAGAGAGAAAAGGCAGAGAAGATATCATTGATGAGGGAAGAGACAAAATAGTGACACTGTAATGACAATACTTAAAGGCTAGATCTCACTCACTGCTTGCAATGGTTGATATGCTTGCAATGAGTTCTCTTTTCAGATTCTTTCTTTATAACCTATCAGACTTCTTGGCCTTCTCCAGACATGAAAATATGAATTAAAAAAGAAGAGCTTTGAATCACATAAAAGAAATATTTCTGTTCATGTATCACAAGCCAAAGAAAATTAGTTGAGAGTAGGTCCTGATAATATCTCCCACCAGAGAAAAAATTGAATAAATAATAAGAAAATTAATTTTGAAGAAAACAAACTGAAGCAAAGGATTTGTAAAGGGAAATATTAATATGTCCTGACATGATCAGGTGTGTAGATATTCATAGCCAGTTTACAACTTGGATGTCATAGGTGAATTTATGCATTATTTTGTGTATTTCTTGGAAATTAGCTAGACTATGTTTGCATGCTGTTTAACGACTTCTGAGAGTTATCAGAATACCCCCAACACAAAATACAAAATAGGGCCAGAAGGAAAGAAACCACCCAC
The DNA here is from genome assembly GCA_013400415.1 of Scytalopus superciliaris. Classification (NCBI taxonomy): domain Eukaryota; kingdom Metazoa; phylum Chordata; class Aves; order Passeriformes; family Rhinocryptidae; genus Scytalopus; species Scytalopus superciliaris. The sequence continues at coordinate 86,164 of VXBX01003938.1, read as the reverse complement.
CCACACTCCCACCCTTTGTTGCAGAAGAAACCATACCTCCAATTACTTGGCTTTAGTACCTACTTGCTCTCCCAAACAAAGGTTTATGATGTCAGATCTTCATGAATCAGAACAGTAAGATTAGGAAGCATAAAGATTATGCTGAAGAGACCATATTAAGTAACAGAGTGGAGAGATGGTAAAAGTCTTATTAAAGAAAAGTGAAAATCTATTGGTTTATATCTTAACCTTGGAAGGCATGTGATTCTTCATCTTGATTGTGCAATTTTTATAGCTAATTTAAAACAGTGAGCAAGACAAGAGCTATATGAATGAACAAGTCTCAGCTGAACTTATGTTACCCAAGATTTTACCATGTTAATTCCAGAATACTATCATGTTCGCTTAAGAAGATTTTTCTACAAGTTATAAAGATATGCATGTTTTGTATTTCTGTTAATAGAATGAGAAAAAGGATGTATACTGGATTTACAGAAATCTGGCGCGTAAATACAGCTGTGCCAAAAACATATTAAGCCTGGACCATTCTGTACTTGCATCCAATGTATAACTCTGTTTGTACTGAAAATGTAAAATTACATCTATTACTGAAAGTTCAAATCCCATATTAATGTCATAATATTGAGCTTGTTCTTAAAAACAAATCTATAATCATAGAAAATATAACTAGTGCCTTTCCTGTGATTTTTAAAATTCTCTTTACAAACATTATGCTCCTTTGCTCAGCTTGATGTAATTTCTTCCACAGAGCAAACCTCAGTATTACCATAAGGGGTATTTCTTTCTGTATTAAAACTATTTTCTTTATTCTTTATTCCAGCTGTTCTTTTGCTGAATGCTTCTGCCTTTTGCCACATTTTCAGTCAAGTCTACAATTTAGTTTTCCCTTGATCAACTAAAACTAATGGAGTAGTTTTCAGAAAAATATTCTGTGCATGAGAAACTCCATCTGGTCTCTGTTCACAAGCAGAACAACAACAGCTTTGTCCACTTCTACATTTCTAGTCCTGAAACCATCCACAGATTTTCTCTTACTTAGATTAACTCACTATTGTAATTCCACTTTTTTACATTCACTTATTTTCACCGTTCAAATAGTAGTGTAGCTATGACCTGTCATCAACATGTTTTCCAATGTGTAAATGGTTCTCCCACACCAGGGAGACAGACAAGATGTCAGAACATTAAAAGCACAACTTTCACTCCCTGTGAGCTACACCAGTACTTGGCACTCTGTCTTGAGCAAATTTGTTTGCAAATTGTGCTATTGCAGAAGTGCAGAGGTCTGTAATTGTTTGGTGTCTTTCCCGTTCTTGGTGAAGGGCCCCTGCTCCCAGAAACCTTCACTAGTGTGAAGGCTGAGATACACCAGCAGTAGATTTTGGGGAAGATCACATCCAGGCTCCTCTTCTTCAGGAAGCTGCTACAGTTCTCCAGCCCAGACGCATTCTGTATCATGACTTTTCAAAAGATAGTAAGGTGATAATGGACAAAAAACCTTAACTTCTACCCCCAACAATTACAGTCAAATGCAGTTAAACTCACAGGACACTTTAAAATGGCTACTTTAAAATGGCTAACACGTTTTCTACATGTACATTTGACATCCAACTGTATGAAAAAAAGGTACCTCCATAAAAAGGGAAGACATCCACCATTTAGAGGTAAGGGAAGGTTCTTACGGAAGTATTAACCACTTTAAATAGTTACTGCCTTGTTGCATTATTTTTCAACACTGCCTAGTGAAAATAGCATCTCATCCAAGCCTTAAGATGCATTCTTGAACTACATCCATGGAATAAGAAACAGACAACATAAAGTTGAGTAGTTCCAGATTCTGAAAAGCTGGAGAAAGCTCTAAGTGCAAAAATGAACAAATGTATGAAGAGATTTTACAGTAACTGCTGAAAAACTATTCCTGGGATGTGTTTTTATTAAATAAACATACATTCAATCACTAAAGAAAATCTCCAGACCAAATCAGTGATCTGCAGAAGAATCCTTGAACTCAGTATGTAATGTGGAAATGGTTATGATTTGAAGATAATGCTGCATCTTTTGAATCTGATCCTTAAATGAAGGCTTTTATTAAGGATACTTTACTGTGGTCATAAGATAGTTAAAGAAAAAGACAGAAAAATGAATGAGTCACTTGGCTGAAGAAGCACAGCAGCATTAAGATCTGAGTGCTATGTGTTAGCTCATGCCTAGCAGTATAAAATAAGCTGGAAAACAAAAGCCTGTCTGCAATTTGGTTTAGAATCAAAAATGTTTTCTCTCTAACATACAAAAATTCCTTGTATAAGCCTATGGCTTGCAAACTTTCTCAGGTTTGTGAAATATCATTCAGTGATCCTACAGGAATAACAGATGGGTTGTCCTTGTACAAAATATGGCATCCACCTGCACTTCATTAGAGAGCTACATTTTTGTACATGCAACACCACAAGATCACCATGATGACATAGCAGCTTCAGAGAACAGCGTGACTAGGGCTTTTTTTTTTTTTCCCTCTTGTAACACGGAGGATCTGGCAGACTTTTACCTCCTGACACTGTTTAGAGCATATATTGGTCGATACAGTCTCTTATTGCATCTGCTCTGGGAATTAAGGAAAGCAGCTTCAAGGCAGTAAGGTAAGTGCTGCTGCATGTTTTTACTGTGATGTTCAGCTATTTAAATGTAGCTGCAATGGGAACATGAAAACATGACAGGATACGTTTGCCAATTTGTAAATTGAGCACAAATCAACAGTTGCTTAGTGGCTTCGCTTTCTCAGTTTCCTTAAAACAACTTCACATATTTTGTAGATCAGTCTTCCATTTTTTTACAGTCTGTTTCATTCTACTTCAGAACACAAGTTGCTATACAGTACAAAGAAATTTGTAAGAGTACTCATTGTTTATTTTTTCATTCATAATCTGTTAGTAAGAGTTCCTTAAACTCCATTTGTTAAATCATTTTGTCACATTCTACAAAAAGACAAGGTATCCTGATATTTAAATAATTATTCACATAAACAATGAGAGGAAAACTATAGGTATTTTGAAATTTTTAGTTAATTTTAAAGCACATTTTAACTATACTTTTGAAACTTTTAAAAAATATAATCTTTTAAAAACTGTAAGATGTTATGCTACAGAATTAAGGCTGATAGACTTACAATTTTATATTTATTTTGTTTCACAACAACTTTACAATTAAGGTAGTATAGACAAGGTCAAAACTAGTTTGAATAGTATGTCTACTGTAACCTAATAAATATTTCTCCAGAATTATGGATTTACCATTGAGTATGTTTGGTAAGTTGCCTAAACAACTTCACAAGTATTTTCACAGGTATTTTACAATATAACTGCTTAGAACAAACACAGACAATTATTTCAGGCATGCTTATGTTGTAAGATAAAGGTCTAAGAATCCAGTCTGATTTTATCTTGCAGATTCATGTAGCTCAGTGCAACAAACAAGCATGTGTACATGATCTATTAACCATTTACACTTCTGACAGACAAATATTTAGATATCTGAATAAGAAATGCACAAATAAAACAAGCTAATAATCCAACATATGTACTTTGCTAATTCATGCCACATACATGCTTATATGTCCTTGAACTACAGAATTGTCATGTAAGTTCTAAAATATTATTGATAAATTAATTTAAAATGCTTGCTATTTAACATGCTAATTCCTTCCAGGAATCTTCAGAGCAGTTAAATTTTGTACCCTATTTAAAGGACTGTCAGACTATGATATCAACAATGAAATTTAGCATTACAGATATAATTTGAAATTAGAAGAACAATAGAACTTGAATTTATAATGTCTATGTTACTTTAAGGCTATAAAATTATGTGAATGTGTAAAAAATGTCACTGTAAGGCCAAAGAATGTAGTCCAAGAAGTTCATTACACTCTCTTTTATACTTTGAATACAGAAGCATTTGGTGTCCCTTCCTTAATGTTTAGTACCTAAATAGGACCAGATTATGAGCTCAATTGTGTTACTGCAGCCTTTGCTTTCATATGAACTGTACTTGTTTACACCAGCAGGGGACAGAAAGTTGAGTTTGCATGTTCTCATGCAGTAACGAAGAACAGACAAAGGAAATCACAGTGATAACTAGTATTTCAATAACTATTCTAAGATTTGTAATTAAGCAAAGGTGATGGGAACAACACCATGGAAAAAATTATGCAATCATAATCCTTATTCAGGGACTAGCTTTGCTGGAAGATTGCCCAGATATGAGGTCAGTGTCTGGTGGTCTGTTTATAGGCTTCACATACTTTTTGAAATTGAGAACAAAAAGGTTTTAAGGATTTCTTAATCCCCTCACTCTGAACAGTAGTTGAGCATGTGGAGCCTTGTCTTTTACTGGTGAAGATCAAAGAAAGCTCACCAACTTTATTGATGCTAGACCCACTTTACCAGCAGAATAGGTATGTAGGTAATAAGAAATATAAGCAAGATACTAATCCTCAGAGATTAATTATCAGCTTGTGGAGTATCTGATGCAAAAGGTATGGCCTTAAGAAGTAAGGTGACACTACTTAAATTGAATCACAGCTAAACATCTCCAAGGACTTTGAATGTATTTTTGCTGTATGTGAGCTGGCACTCTATGTGAAGCCAGTGTTTTTTTGTTCAATTGTCTTAGAATTGACATACAATGTAGTCAACATGTTTGTTATATAGAGAATTTGCAAGAATGTTTTCACTATCTGAAAGTCAGACATTTCAGCAGATCCATATTTGATAGAGTATCCCTGTGCACACATATGCAATACAGGTTGTTTGTCATGCCCAAGATAATATGCTATATAACTCTATTAGTTTGGGTTTTAGGTCAATATGCAACTTAGTGGACCATGCTTTACTGAATATGATCTATGAGAATATGATATTTCAAGCTAAACACATCTTAACTACACAATACAGCAGATCATTACCGTCAGTTTGTAACATCCCCGTCTCTTTCAAACTTAAGCCAAATAACCACATTTAGATATGAGGCAAATCAGGACATTAAGAATGTTTGATAGAATTTAAATGGCGGAACTGCCTCTGAACATGCAAAACTGAAAACTCTTCTGTGTCAAGTTTAAAAACCTTGGGCTTTATCATTCTTCTTGAGACTTAATGAATGAGTGCAGAAAGAATGTTTTACTTACAACAACAGAATGGCCTGCAGTTTTGCATTACAAAGGCAGATTATATCAAGACGGGCAATAAATTTGTATTAGCAACAATGTAATACTAACAAAATAATATTTATTTTTCTTAATTAGTAGCTTTAAACAAGAAACCTAATTAGTTTTTAATTATAATCTTTATGTGGTAGGTAAAAGTTCAAATATTTTCGTAAGAGAAAAAAAGTCAAAGTTATAACTTTTTTTATTTCTTTGTACCATACAGGGACAAGACACATTAGAAAGATGACTTTAGACTCCCTACCTGTCCTGCTGTTACTGATTAGTGGCATTTTTTGCCAATATGACTATGGTCCTGGAGATGATTATGGTTATGATCCTTTTGGGCCATCTGCAGCTGTCTGTGCCCCAGAATGTAATTGTCCTTTAAGCTACCCTACTGCCATGTATTGTGACAATCTTAAGCTGAAAACCATTCCAATTGTTCCAAGTGGAATAAAATACCTTTATCTTCGAAACAATATGATTGAGGGAATTGAAGAGAACACATTTGATAATGTAACAGACCTACAGTGGCTGATCCTGGATCATAACCATTTGGAAAATTCAAAAATTAAGGGAAGAGTCTTCTCTAAACTAAAGAATCTGAAGAAACTTCACATTAACTACAACAATTTGACTGAAGCTGTTGGACCACTCCCCAAAACTCTAGATGATCTGCAATTAAGTCACAACAAGATCACAAAAGTCAACCCTGGTGCACTTGAGGGGCTGATGAATCTGACTGTCATTCACCTCCAGAACAACCAGCTGAAAGCAGATTCTATTTCTGGAGCTTTTAAAGGCCTGAATTCACTTTTGTATCTTGACTTAAGCTTCAATCAACTTACAAAGCTACCGACAGGACTGCCTCACTCCTTACTCATGCTGTATTTTGATAATAACCAGATTTCCAATGTTCCTGATGAATATTTCCAAGGTTTCAAAGCCCTGCAATATTTACGTTTATCCCACAATAAATTAACAGATGCTGGAATACCAGGTAATGTCTTCAATATCACGTCACTGGTCGAGCTGGATCTCTCATTCAATCAGCTGAAGAGCATTCCAACTGTCAGTGAGAACCTTGAAAACTTCTACCTCCAAGTCAACAAAATTAACAGTGAGTTAAATTTGCACATTGTCATTAATGTTTACCACATACTAGATGCTGATGGTCAATGCCAGCATCTGAAATGGTAGATGAACCAGTCTGAACAAATGGTACTGGTTAGATTGTTAACACACCAACATTTATCTGACTGTTGTCCATGTTAATGTTAAAAGGCAGACATTTATCTAATAGTGACTCAAAATATCCTTAAAGAGAGAAATTTCTGGTTTCATACTAATGTGAAAATTATTGTGCAAATTCTCATCTCATGTATATTGGAGTAACTACATAGGAGCCAGTGGATTTATCTTGTACAGTTGAGGAAAAAACTGCGAAAAGTTTGAGCAGTGCAAAAGATGTTCAGAATTCTTAAATCAACAAAACCATGCCAGCTGAGCATATGCATAACCTTTCAGAAGGCTGGGAGTGAAAGTGCTGGAGGGAAGAGAGAGGGACAAGACAATAAATTTGTATGGTATCAGGCGCAAGATACACAGTGAGAAAGATACTCCGAAGTAACTGCTTTTGTTTCTTTCCTCCCTTGTCTCTTACAGTGTTCCTCCAAACCTTCCTTGAAATCCAAAGAGCTGCACCTGTTCTGTTTTTACATTCCCATTCAGATATATAATCAGGCAGCAAGCTTGTCTCTATTCACACATTATTTGAACAAATGTTCCTCATGAGATCATGGAGGATTCTACAAAGACAGGATTTTCACAAGGCTGTCTTATTCCTGAATTGACAAGGAAGGGTTGCAGAGCTGGAGAGAATTCACCATCATGTCAGAAGTTTTCTCTCAGTAGTGGCCTCTGATGGAGAGGGAGATCTGTCAAATCTAACAGTGTTTCTGCAGGAGGATTTGCATCATCTTGCTAGTTGGCATAAAGTAAATCATGAAATCCTCTCAGTTGTTTGCCTATCTGTATCCATCAAGGGTTTAGAGTACCAGTGTCAGCTATTCCATACATGCCTAACTCCATACAGGCACAGCCTTTAAAGCCAAACATTTTTAGTGTAGCTCTTACACCACAGAGGGCAGATCTTTTGAAATGTTTTATATTTACTATGTTTCACATTTTTCTCAATGTTATGGTTGTTTTCTTTTCTAGAGCATCTCAGAGAATTCTGACTTGCTGTTTTTTGACTTACCATGAAATCCAGCAGACTTCAAAAATCGATTTTCTTGACTATCTAATTTCACATTTCTGGTAAATGCTGATTGACATTATGTGATAAAAATTAGTTAGAAATAATAATTACATTTTAATGAAGTGTTAGATATAGGGCAATCAAAGCCATTGGATTTCACTATTCACTATACCTGGCCTACACCTGTGAGTGCTTAGTCTTCCAGAAAATTGAGTTGACTGATTTTTGAGTATTTAAGCCTCAAACAAGTGACCACTTTCTTACTTTAACACATTATTATAATTTACCAGTGATTTGTGTAATCAGGTAAAAATGGTACAATCTTTCTGATTATACTTACATAGTTTAAAGTTTTCATTATACTGAAATTTGACATAAACTTATTTCTCCAGAATTGGCTTCACTTGTTCTGTCATCCTCTGTGTTGCCATTAACTCCTCTAATCTCTAACTAATAAATTGAAGTATATCCATTATGTTGAATGTATATATATATACAAATATATACTTCATCTACTGTACTTGATGTTGGTTGGATCTTCAAACTAGAACAGGATTATGAAAGATTTATAAAACCTTTTGCTTTCTCCATACCTCAAACCTAAACCATAACTTCTAAATTGAAATGCCTTTTAATATTTCCTATTAATGGTGATTCAAGGGTGGAATTTTCTGTTTAGTAACAGCAGTGGTTTGCTACCTTACTTTAAGATTCCATTAGTAGTATATACACATGTGTGTGCACAGAAACACACACATACACACACACTTGCAGGATGGAAAGAAGTACAAGAATCAAAGAGGTTCAGTGATACAAGAAGAGGTCCCAAAAATGTATGTATCCGTATTTCATGTGTACTTGTAAAGGATTATGGAGACCATTGTTGCTTCCACAGGAAACCCCAGCAAGTAGACACCATGTAAATGGGGTATAAAAGGGGAAGTGTGAAAATGTTCCAGAGGACAGTTAAGGGGGGTTTATATTCTGCTGCAGTCCATCAGCTGGATCAGGACTTGTACCACAATGATACAAGAGTTGGTTGTCACCGTGGTTTATGGCCATTTTTGTGTCTCATTTCATCAATCCCCAAAGAATCTTTTTTTACCATGGTCTGTGTAGAAATGAATCGTATGTGATTATTGGACCACAGACCAGCAAGGATGACTATGGGACTTCAGATCCTATTAGGATTGCCCACTGTCTTGCATGCCTTAACAAAAAATTCTTGCACAGTTAATTCTCCTCTCAACTAAAGGCTTTTTACAATTCTGATAAACAACGGATATACTCTCACCTAGAATTTAGTAAAAAATTCTGTTGGAGCGGAGGACTACCAACAATGGAGGAATTACCTTAGCAACACAGATCTGTGACTGCCTGAGCCATGGATGCTGCACTTTGCAGTTATATAGACTGTTGCTATGCCTAAGGACAGTCTGCAGTTTAAGAATTCTGTCCTGTTTGAGGATTTTATAATGTTATATGTTTTTCTCTTTGTTCTCCTATATACCCTGTGGAACTTTCCACTCACAATGCTTGTAACTCACTCTCTATTGCCTCCTGCTGGCAGCAAGGTAACAACCCCCTAGATGGTATACCCCTGCCCCTGTCCCCTCAGTTTTGGGGATTCTTGCCTTGTTTGGCTGGGACCTACCCAGACCCTTCCCTAAAATTCTAAAAAAAAAAAAAAAAAAACCCAAAAATATATGTTT
>VXBX01003938.1:0-75462 GCA_013400415.1 Scytalopus superciliaris | reverse complement strand
CAATTTAAATGCAAAAGTTCTTTTCAACCCTAGACACAAATTTCATTTTGAAACAGGTAAATTAAAGGGGCACATATAAAATACATACAAAATACACAGACACTCATTGGACTGCCTGTTCTTAAGTGTAAGGCCGTATCATGGTTTCAATTTCTCCAGAAATTTTTTAACTTCCTTCGGTATCTTATGTATCACTGTTTTACCCTTCCATATAATGTACCCAACATGACTGACTCCTCCCTCTGCATCTCTAGTTTTACTGGAGAGTAATTTTTCCTTTTATCCAAATGCCAAATTAGACCTCTATATAAAAAGTAAAGTCTAAAAGTCAAATAGGTACTGGGAACACAGATAATTTGAAAAAGTCAGTCTTGAAATTCTGAACCTCTCACGACTCATGGAAAGAACCTCTCCTAACACAAGTCCCTCAAGTTCTAGTAAACTCATGGGGATTTACATCACTCCATATGCAAAATATTGAAAATAGGATCATAAATTAAGATCACAATTCCCAATTAAAGTAAAAAAAAAAAAGTCAGAAAAATAATTACTTTGTCCTCTATTTGTGCTAATGATTAAAGTTTTCTTTTACTCCTTTCCTTTTGCTTCAGAGTTCCCACTGAGCAGCTTCTGTAAGGTAGTTGGACCAACGACCTACTCCAAGATCACACATTTGCGCCTGGATGGAAACAATCTCACTCGGGCTGACCTGCCACAGGAGATGTACAACTGCCTTCGAGTGGCTGCTGAGATTTCACTGGAGTGAGATACCTGGGATTATCCAATTTCCTTCCAGGGGCAGTAACTACAGGAATAACACATCATGATAGTGCTTTAAAATTAGGGTATGCCTTAAAACAAGTGGCAATCTGCATATTATCCATTCTATTTGTTAATATTTAGCATGCACTTGGCAACCTTAAAGAAATGTGTGCTTATTTTTACAAATATTTGTATTTAGAAAGCACAAGAATGGCCAGATATGGTGCAAAAACATGCCTTCATCTGGCTGGCAAGTGAAAAACACTCAGCTTCAGAGAAATCTATGTCCATGCATGCAGTACATGCCAGCTGGTTCCAGACCTACATGGAATCATGTGAGTTTCATCATGGATTATACTGAAAATTGTGGGCTGGCCTGTGTAAATACAAGATTCCTCTACAACTCTATCATACCTTTTATATATTGTTATCAATGATAAAGGAAAAATGATTTAACAATCTAAGAACAATTTAAAATGTGTGAAAATATGTTTTCAAAGCCTATGACATTATTAAATTAATGGGATGTGTGAAAGATTACCAGGAAAAAAAATTCAGGTTAAAAAACTGTTTACTCTTCTTTTTGTCATGGTTTCAGTTAACTTTCATGGTAAAATTTCTATCCATAAACTGATATTTCAAAATAAATCTAATATATATAAACATATATATATAGATATATTTTTATTCAATTACTTGCATGCTACTTTTAACCAGATTATAGAAAATAAAATGTATCAAATAGTGTTCTTGTGTTCATATCACTGTCAACTATGTTTCTTTCCTTTACAGACTGAAAAAAAAAGAAAAAATCAGGTTAACACAAAATAATCTAAGCTATTCTATTATTATTAAAATTTATTGTAAGGTTAAATAAACTGTTTTCTCTACTTTGAAGTTTCAATATGTTTCTAAACATAATTGAGCAAGCTCCACTGCATTTGTGTTGGCTAGTAAGTCGATGCTTTATGAAGTTTGCAGTATGGGAATCATGGCACTATGAAAAAGTGCAAATTAATGTTTCAGTATTGTCAAAAGAACAATGAAATCTCTTAGAAGTCACAGGCAGTGAGTAAAATGCAGCTACACACAGTAGAGACATGGTAGTATATTCTGTCCGGGAATGGGTAGTCCAAATATTGTCAGCATCTTGGAACACACTAAAATAAATGTGCAGTAACTGAGAGCTGGAAGTGGCTTGCTTGCAAGCACAGATCATCCCACGGGTACTATTTTCTTTTCAACTACTAGCATATTAAACACTCAAACAGAAACTGTTAGTTTCTATTGCAAAAGCAGAAACTATCACCTCTAAAAAAAACCCCCAACCAATGCAAACCAAACCATTTAGTCGGCACTTTGCCAATTCCAGATGTTCAATATCAATGCACAATTCCCAAAGAAACCTGGGACTAAAACAAAAGGAGGATGCAGAAAACAATCAAAATATTTCCTTCCTCATTTTTGTCATTTTGAGATTCACAAGTGTTACTGCTGTACCTTTCAATGAACACTTGGACAAGTAAAAGAAAATGGCATTTGTATTTGGCAGTACATTTTTATCTTGAACATCTCTTCCATGTGGTTCAGAAATTCATTGTTAGCTGGAGAGATATGACATTGCACAGCTTGCTCCTTACACTGTCTGCAAAAAAAAGAACATGAGGTCCTTCTGCTAAAGGACCTCTCTCTCCTTTCATATTATAAGACAGAAGTCCAGGTTTCTGCTTCTGCATTAATGAATTGTTATAAGTCACTATACAGACTGTTTAAGTTCTCAATCTCTATATATGTTGCAAAAGTAAATGGGCAACAATATATATGTTCTTTAGTTTTCAGTTTATGAAAGCATCATGAATTATTTTCTAGACACTATGCAGAAATTTAGATGTTGGAGAACACTTAGCAAACCTAAAGCCCTGCAAATTGAGTCACCATAACTTGAAATTTCTGCCCTTCCGGGGAAGGAAGGTGATGGAGCATGGCTATAAATCCCTCAGTACTCTGGAGACTGAAAGACATGATGCATGCATGTTCCCACCTAACCTGGTCATATTATGAAATACTTATGTGTACAGGTGCAAAGACGTTACTTAAAAGTAGAGGCAATGTGAAGAGGAAATAACTCAGCTTCAGTAGCACAGAGACAGTAGAAGGGTAAATTAACCAGACTTTAGGGCAACATACTGTGCAACCTATAGTATAGGTATACAATTTACTCACAATATGTGTTCCTCCTTCTTTCAAGTCAAAATTGGTACACTTGCCATAATACTTTCATGTGAAGTTTCATATGGAAGAATTTTTAAAAAATGAGAACTTTTGGAAAGACATGAATTTGAAAGCAGACATAAAAGGGAAACTTTACTACAAATATAATGAAAAACAGTATTACAATAACAATATTTGAACACAACAGACAAAAACTTTCCCCATGAAATTTCAGGAACTGACTTGCAAGTGTGTTGCGCAGTCATTCACAGAAGTAGAGTTACCTTTCAAGCAGAGAAGTGTTGCCTGACTTAAAAGGTATTTTTCGTACTAGGTTAAATTACAAAGTTTTCTAGAAGGAACAAGCAGTGACACATGAATTTTTGGACTGGAATCATAAATCCTACATACTCTCTACTGCTTTATAAAGCCCAGCATTGGATCAAGAAAGAGACGAGCAGTTAGTTGTTGAATAGAGCTGTACTTCTAGTGCAAGCAATCTGGCAAGGTCCTATCACTGCTGCAAATCTCTACTTTAAGTGAAAGGGAATAAACAGGTAATTGTTTAGCATGAACAGAATTATTTGGAAAACTGGGAACAGAAAGGCAAAATATAATTTGGAAAGACATTCTAAGTTGTTCTATGTAGAACTGCAACAAGCATAGACTGAAGATGATAGAAACTGTGAGATTATAAAGCAAAATGAAGTTTTGTGGAGAGACACTAAGATGTACGGCTGCAAAGAGAACTTCCCTCAGCTTTCTCCTTTCCAGGCAACGCCAAGTTGCTTTCCTTAGCCTCCCTAAATATACCATATGCCTCAGTCCATGTCTTTTTGCAGTCTTCCACTGTCTAAAAGAGTGTTATAGAAAAAGAGTCCAGTTTTGGGATGTACAATGAAAGGGCAAGGCGACAAAGAAAACGTTTCAGAAAGAGAAATTTGAGCTGACATATAAGAAACTCTTCACAATGAGTGGATAAATCACTGTCACAGAGTGCTCAAAGAGGCTGTGGACTCTCCATTCTCAGAAATTTTCATAGCTTACATGAGCAGTGCCCTGAGGGACTAGCCTGTCTTTGAAGTTAGTCTCAATTTTAGAAGGACGTTGAACCAAATAATGTTCAGATGTTCCTTCAAACTTCTTTATAATTTCTGTGAATCTGTGATTCTAAGAATACTAGTAACCAATTGGTAACAATATTAACAACCAGCTCTACTGCTGAAGAGTTTAGCATTAACTTCATGTGGAAAATTTATTGCTTCAGGTTCCAGTCCATAATTCCAGTTCCCATGAAACAAAATCTTAGCTGACATTTGGATATAGATTCTGTAGGCAGAACCTGTGGAAACTTTCTTTCAATGCCTTGATCTTTGCAGCTGGCTTGTGCAAATCTGCTCCCATTTTCACACTTGTGATCTGATGAGCAGTGGTAGCAAAGTCAGAGATCCATCCCATCTAACTCTCTCATGAGGTACAGCACTGGCAAACGTGTGTAGATATCCATGCAAAACAAGGGAAACAGTTTATGAGCTACCATGTAATGGACAGAGTGCTCAAGGAGTACATTTTGGTTCTGAATTTTTTTTTAGATTTAGATATTGGTTAAAAGATTTTTGATCTGTAAGAAAAAAACTTTGTTGGTGGTCTTCAGGCTTTCATGCATAAATAACTCTTTTCTACTTAGTCTGAACAGTTCAAAATCAGTTAGCACAGTGAAAGAAAAGGAGTACTAACTCCATACTCTTAAGATACTCATCTTGAATGTAGGAAGGTCAGGTTCAAGTACCTGGGCAAATTATCACTTCATTATGTAAAATAAAACAGTTTTAGAGGCTGGAGCACATTTTATCACACTATACTCCTTAGCTTCTGAGATCACATTGTGATTGTGGGCCAGACAGGAAATAAGTGTGCCCATATCTACACATGTTGGAACAAGAAAGATCCCATCAGTTCTCTCACAGTGGCGACCTGCCTGAAGTGCCCAGCTAGAGCGAGTTCAGAGGTGAGACTGAATTGCTCAAGGATGTGACATCTGAATGAAAAAACCCACTTTGCTTTGAATATTTCAGTGCGGATATTTTAAGTAGCTCTCGATTTGATAGCTTTGGTTTGTGGACCCTAAAGGTTCTATTTGCTGTCTTTCTTTTTTTCTGTTTTGTTTTGTTGATATCTCTACCCCTCCACTAATTTATGTAAGTATAGTCATATAATCAGGAGCTGAGTGTTTCAGTGGGCAGCAGCGTATCTGAAAAAGTGCTTATTGCTACACTATTGTATTATAAAACCTGCTTCTTTGTGGGTGTAATCTCTTCTGCATGTTTTGGGAGAGGAGTTATCATAAATTGTCTTAATCTACGGATCAGAAAACAGAGTATTTGTAAAAAGTTTTGATTACTCGAATAATTAAAGTATAATCCACCTTATGCAGTACCTCTGTAATATTGCATAGCTTTTTATTCTGTAATTGTTAAAGAAAAGCAGAAAAAAAGAGTGTGATTGAGAAGACTGAAAAAATGTGGCAAATACATGAGAGGAGAAATATTATTTATAGTCCAGATGACAGTGTGGAATGAAAGGGATGAGTTCAAATGTACCTGCCTTCTGAAGAGGAAAAAAAAGCTTTATTTTGGAAAAAGTACTACTATTCTGACAAAAGAGGGCAAAGTAAACCCATCAAACAAGGTAAGATATAAAGGATCATGGAGCTTTTTGTTTTCTCTAAGGAAGCAATCTTCAGTGATATTTTGAATTACAGTGTCTGAATCCATTGTTATGGGATGTCTAAACTATTTCTATATATTCATGAAAAAAGAATTCCCACATTGTTTAAAATGGTTGAATTTTAACACTTTTATTTGTCAGAAAACAAAATATATGTTGACTTTTGGCTTCTGTTCTTCATCAGACATGCAAAACCTCTCACATTTCCTATCTCTTGTGGAGCTGCTTGCTAGGTCCACCTCTAGGCATAGCTGCATTGCCTGCAAGGCAGGTAGCAAGAATTTTCTTAATAGACAGATGGACTCCTTGATGAGGTTGATGCGCTAGCGCTCAGAAGAGAAAGATATTACTGTGGCACTGGCATGGAGAGATTCTGTGCCAGGAGTTCCATGCTATCGTGGGGCTTTCTGCCTCCATTACCTTTCCTTCGCAGCTCAGTCAATTCTTGGATTGCTCAGTTAGCACAAGTGTTTATGACTATGGAGGTGACTGAGTTAACACGTAGCCTTTGGACCTGCAAAAAGAATGTGTTGTTAGGTTTAACAAAATGGGCTGCTGCTCTGTGCAAAAGAGCATTTTTGTCTTTACCCCTTGTGTCCTACTGTGGGGCAAAGCATACAAGACAGTCATGTTGTCTGGGCGACCTAACTAGAGTACATATTCAAATAATTACAAAGCTACTTTGGAATACATTAAATAATATGTGTAAATATATATATATATATATATGTATGTCTATTGATGATAATGTTTTCATTTAAACATGCATAAGACTTCAGACAGATGTAAGGAAGTCTTTGGAAATTTCATACCTTATAAACTAATTTAATAATAAGTTGTCTCGAGATGAACAAGGCCAAATCTTGTCTCTCAAAATTCCCCTTTTAATCATCTTTCCAGTATCTCATCATGTGAATTTGCCATCCATCTTACTATGTAGACTGGTTTTCAAACTATATGAACAAATGTTTTCTGAGCTTCACTTTTAGATTTTCTCATTACAGCCATTGTGCTGCCAAAAAAAAAAAAAAAACCAAAAAAACCAAAACAGTAAGACTAATAAGTTCTCAAAATTATGTGCCATGTTGCATTGATTTCATGAGAAATTTGTGATTCCATGCATAGAAATGAGGCTTTTTATATTCAGGATCCTAAGTTTGGGTAAGAAAAAATCATCCCTTGCATTACTTTTATTCCCACCCTTGATTCAAAAGGACAAGAACTATGTTGTTCCTAATGAAAATCACAGGCCTGAAATGAGGTATATTTTATAAACAGAATGCAGAAAGGAACTAGGCATTCACCACTGGGATTCACAGCAGCCACCATGATGAGCAGGGAATCATTCAAGATAAGAGCAGGCAATGCTGGAGCACAAGCCTGATTATTTAGGGCCTCTAGGGTGCTCCACGGTGCCTGGACAGGGATGGATAATTAATTCTCCCTGGAGCTGGGTTCCAGAGCTGTCTTCAAAGAAAAAGGTGGTGTCAGTTTGCATCAAAGTGCTGGATGTTGAGGAATTTCGTCTACAGTATAAAGACTAAATTTCAACATGTTCCATCTGAAAGGATAATCAGTGACTGGAGTACCCATGGTGAGTGAGATTCGAGCTTCATGTCAGGATTCTGGAAGAAAGCTCAAGTGCCTTGGGAAATTCCAACTCTTGAAAGCTAAAACTGATCTTACACTTTAAGAAATTTCCCACAAGCATCTGCATTAAAAATTAGACGAAAAAATTACTACAATTAAAGGAAAATAAAATAAGAGCTGAGTTTTCATATATTTTATGCCATTTGGCTTTTCTTTTTAGATACTGAAAAAGACCCTGAACCTTGAATTTCTCACATGGCAGAATCACTATAGCAGAACTTGATTATAAGGGTCTAAAATAATTTTTTCATTAAGTAGTAGGAGTTCTCTTTTATGAAACCCTCATCATTTATTTTAAAGGACAGAACTTTGCATAAATCTAAGACTCTCAGAATTCATTGTCTTACCCTGGGCATCTAAAATGAAGATGAATTAAAGTATTTTCGGACTTCTTTAAAAACTCAACAAAATAAGAGAACAAAATTAACATAAATTAAGGATAAGAATATAATTAAAAGATAGCGAAAATATAGCCTGTTTTCTCTATCCTTATGTTGTCTTAGAATATTTAATCCATGATGGTCTACTTTTCAAAAACTGCGGGTCTACAGAATAGGTATTAGACTAGTTCATGTTTTAAACTACCATTAATTGTCTGGAAAATATAAATCATCTAAATAGCCACATGTGGGCTCAATATCTCAAAATATGCCTGTAATTTATAAATATGTGTTAGATATTAAATTTAAGATACACTTAGATTTTAGAAATCGAGTCCCTGGGTAGAACAGATTTGTTTCAGTGTTGAAATTGTTGAAAGCATAAAAGCAAATTAAGTAAGGGATTGACAGCAACATTTACCTCGTAAGTAAAGTAAACCTAGCAAGCCAAGACAAATACCAGATCTTGGCATTATGTCATGGAACCTTTATGGTGTCACTGTGGTAAAGATCTCAAAACAGTAAGAAGGGGAACAGATAGCCAAAAAATTCCTTAATGAAGCATATTCCGGAGAGTATATTTCCCATAAAAGCTGAGCCCTTTTCCATAGTTATTCTTTTCTGAAATATGTTCCTCTGCAAGGGTCTTTTTAAGCTAAACTACCCAATTTTCACAGGGAATGAAGGTGTGCAGAAAGTAAACTGTTAGAACTTTGTTTCTGGACTTTCAGAATGGGATCTCATCTTCCTAAGTCCTATATAAGCAAATGGTCAGGTGACATTTGCACTTCACAAATTAAGCCAGTCAAACTGTTTTTCGGTGTTTCTTTAAACAATGTCTCCTAACCTAAACTGAAAGCTCTTTATACTTGAGCTGCCTGCATGTGCACAAAAGTGCCTGTTTAAACAAAAGATGCAATTTCTTCCACTGAGAGGTCTAGGCAGGTGATTCTATGCTTCCAGGAGAGGTGAAGCAATCCTGCTTCTCAGTGTGTTTAGCTTTTCTTTCTTTTTTGTTCCCACCAGGAATGATGTAGAGTAAAATACATCCATAGAAGCAGGGTCTGAAACATCTGGGCTGTTCCCTTTGATCTGTCTGCAGTGTCCCTCGGGCTAGCCTGAAGGGCTTAGTCATCTGCTTTACTTTAGCCTCTTTGATCTTGCTGACCTGTTGCGGCTGCTTTCTAAAAGAACTGGCAGATATTATTAATTGGGATATATCACTGTCTGGTGATCAGGGAACTGTTTGGACATAGAAGTTTTGTCCTTCTGACTCTGAGTAAAACTCAGAGTTTCCTACTCTTTATTTCAAGCACCAATGCAAAAAGAGACACCACCTCTACATGACAGTCTTCAGAAGTGAAAAAGGCAGACTGGACTCTGAGTAAAACTCAGCACCTGCCTGAATTTGTCTAGAGCTGCCAGTGGAGTATATGATGAAGGATACACAAACCGGATTTACTCTTTTCTTCAGGTTTTGAAGCATCACCTTTTCTCTAGTAACCTTGAAGACAATTCAAGTGACTGATTCAGATAAACTGACTGTCCTGTGGAGCAAGACACATAGCATTTTAGTAAAGTAGTACTGAAATTTAGGCACCCTGGAGTGCAGCCTTTGCAAAATGGAACAATCTACAGGGCTAATGAATAAGCTCTGGTTGCAGTATGCTCCTGGGTTTGCTCATGATGAACTATACACATGCTTGATGTTTAACAGACCTTGCTTCGAATTAAATCTGAGACATATGGCAGCCATTACTGAAAGAAAGGAATGCATTTTTTTCACTGTCAGCAACTCTGATGCTGAAACAGAACAACAGCCCCTAACAGGACTCCCAGTTGTCCATATCTCCTCCCAGTGCATCTTTCTAGTCTATTTTTTTGTCTCTTCTAGTCTTTCTCAAGCTTATGAACTGTTTTAGTTTCAAGCAAGTACATTACTCCTCTCAAGGACATGTTATCACCCCCTGCAGTTGTTGATGTTCCTCACTTTTTTATATTTTTTTAATTGAAATTCACTTGATTAACAGTGTGGACTGCCAGGAGACATATGGAGTAAAAGTCCTGTAATAGCTTAAGACATCTTTCTCAAATTAGAATTCTCCCAACAATATCTTTTTAAAAGGTCCCCAAACTTCAGAGTGGGTATCCACAGTACTTTTACTGTAACAATTTTTCCACTTTCTTTTATTGTCGTGCAAAACCTTCCATACTGTTACTTTTTGGGACATTGTTAATGGGTTCAGGAGTAGTTTGCATTTTGCATTTCACTGATATTTGCCTTTGATGCCTCAACTTCACAAGATAAAAACCACCTCATTAACACAAAATTCTTAGCTGCCTCTTACTGAAAATAAGGTCTTGGAAAGTGTCTCAGGTTGGATACACAAAACAAAAAGCCTCCTAAACCATTAGTCATTTTTTTAAAATCTTGGCTGTGCACTTTTATTAGTCTGTAAAACTTTATCACCATACAGTGCACCCTTTAAATAATAAATAGTAACACCAGATGATGGAGGACTGAGCCAAACAAATGAATGATGAAGAATATGTGCATAATCTTGAAGGTTTCATGGAAAGCAGGCCTTTCAGCAAAGTCTGGCTGGACACCCAAGCAATGACTTCTTCCTTCAGAAATATTTTTGAAATTTTTGAGTGTGTACTTGAGAATACATATTACAGTCATCACACCCTTTCTACCTGATCTTGAGGACAATTCTTGTAATTTTTATCTGTTTTTGTTTGCATAAGAAGAAATGAAAAATTACATTATTGAAAAAGTCTTCAAAAATGTATTTTACTGCTTCTCCTAGTGATGAACTCCTTTGAATGGCATGGCAGCATGTGCATTTGATAAGGATCAAATATTTGGCCTCTAAATCCACAAAGGGCAGACTGTGACCCCGTGCTGAACAGTATTTCATACAAATAGTGCCTGCCACAAGGTAACCAGCAAGTCCCTTTGCCAGTGACTTCTGTGATAACATAATGAACATCTTTACATGATTATCAGGTTAAATTAGCAGGTAAATTCAGACCACCATGAAGCATAAGATAAATCAATCTTTTTTGTTGTTGTTAAATGTAAACATCAGGTAACATGCATTTGAAGTGTGTCACAACAGATACCTGCCACCAGAACTCACTATTTTAGATCCTTCAGTAATGGACAGTAATGGATCCTTCATGATGGACTCAGCTCATGCTTTAGTGATGCACAGACCTCAGTGCCTCCAAAACCTCTCCAAACACTTTGTGAAGATTTAGCACAAATGCAAACCAGTTCTATATTGCACTGCCTGGCTTTTACAAGAATCATAGATGCACTTTTCCTGGTGACGACTCCTTAAATCACTCACAACTGGACACACAGCTATTTCAGACTTCATACAGTGGTGCCTCTGTCTCTTCCCACCTCTCTTCAGAGGACTCCAGCTGACAAGCATCTTAGTCACTAATGTGCGAACTGGGTCTGTGTGGGAGGTCAGAGGAAATTTTTTATATCCTGGGTGTTTAAAGTGACACTCATGATGAAAAAGATAAACAGTACACCTGATTTTTGCCCTTATAATTAGTATATCTCCTTAAAACCAGAACCTTTATTTTTAGGTATAGATGTAAAGTAATTTAATCTCATTTAAACTATTAAAATATTCTACTTTTTATATCTGAAGGAATCAGTGTTATACCCGGTTTATAAGAAATCCCTAATAGTTTCTGAGAGCTGAAGGTCTGGAGTTCTAGCACAGTGAAACACTTAATGACTTATTTTTTTTTTAAAAGTACATACTTAAAACATGCAAAAATTACTAGTGGTAAGAAAGCATTTTTTCCTAAACAAAAACCAGGCAGTATAAACATGTATTCATGAGAAAAAATTATGACATGTTTAACATTAGCCTTATTGAAGTCAGTGAAAGCCCATGTATTTAAGGTTTGCTTCCCTGTTTTTGATTATATTTTTTGTCCACTCTACTTCTAAACTTCTTTAGAGACATTCTTAGTTAAGAAGCAAAATTAAAAATTATGAAATAAGTTGTTACAGATTTTATTGTTAAAATCAAACAGATAAAGTGAAATTAAAATAATTATGTAAATAAGTTTTAAAACTGATAAAACTCTTAAAAAGTAACAGGATATATTTTATGTTTCCAGTATTTTCATTAGCTTTTTCCTTAAAATATTTATCCTATTGTTCTGCCTTTGAGCATGGATAGTTTTCCTGATATTAAGTTGTTACTTTAAGTTTGGACCAAAAAGAGAAAACAGAGATCTTCCAAAATACTTCATGTGAGAAATATGTGTCTAATCTTTGGACAGCAAGTTGGCTGGAAAGAGTTTAGTTCAGATCAGTGATAAAACAAGAAAATTGAAGGAGGCACTGGAGATTATTATAACTTTGTAGAAATATATGTAAATATATCTCTGAACAAAAAGGAAAAGGTAAGACTTAATCTTTGAAGAACTGAAAATACGTTATTAAAAAATTCTTAGCAAATACATTTGCTCTCTTCTTCTCCTAATCAAGACTTTTGTCTTTAAATGGCATGACAGCATCTGCATTTGATAAAAATCAAATAAAACATTTCCGTAGAAACAGATGGCACTGGTTTTAATTCTTTGTGGCCAGTTCAGGTATTATGAGAATGAATTATGATGTAAGTGAGCTTTTCATGTTAAGTGTCTTCTAACAAAAATTTTGAATAAATATACATTTTGGGTTACCTGTTTCACCTAGACTAGTTCCTCTCCTCTGCTAGAACATAAAAATAAAATGTCTCCACCTCTGTGACTGTTTGATATTAAGGTCAGGATTTCCTTTTACTACCTAGGTGCTGAGGTGCCTTAGCTATTTCAGGGGTTAAAAGCTGTAGCCACTGATGCGTATATATGAGGCTGTATTCATAGAACACGGCTTGTAGCCTGACTCGGGCTATTACAGTCTAACAACAGGGACCAATAGAAAGAGAAGAAGATCCAAGAAAGCTGAGGTAAGCACAAACTCTAAAGCAATGCAAAATTAGAAGCAATAGCAAATAAGGTGTGTATGGAAATACATCTGGGATTACTAGCATGTACTTCCAGGTTTATATGCTGCTAATTCTTAGGGGGACAGCAAGCAAATGCAATGGTTAGCAGCCAAAAGCTGTGAATTTACAGTGATTTCTAACTGGCTTCAGATAGCTCCAGGAACATGTCTAACAAGGTAAATTGCTTTATCCCTTTTTTTTTTTTTTTTTAAAGTGGTATTAAGGTTATGAATATTTACACAGTAAGGAGGTTGCCATTTCACTGTGTAAAATAGAGATGATATTCTACAGAAATACTTTATTTGTCTTTTTCAGTTTTGGAATGTTTCCAGATAACACTGTCTGGGGCTAGAAGATCTGTAAGATACTGCACTTGTCACTGATAACAATGTTGAAAACTATTAAATTACTACATATCTTATGCAGCAACTTGCCTGAACTCTTAACCTTACTGGTGCATCAATCCTATGAGAGAATTCACTTTTTATCTAAATATTATTTTTGAAAACAATAACATAATTTTGACCAGAAATTTCAGCTGTCAGTCTCTTGCCTCTGCATTCCAAAATGCTTTTAATCTTCATCAGGCAGCAAGCAAGATAACTGTTTTTATGGTACACAAGTATTTCCTTTTGGAATAAATTATCAGTAGTGATTTTGTTCATAATTTAATGGTGGAAGAGGCTAAACAAAGCAAATAAGTAGGTAAAATACAAGATGGATGGGTATATATGAGATAATTTGGTTAGCATTTACTTTTTGTGGATATAATCTGGTTAGGACTTACTTTTTTTGTCATTTAGATAAGGCATTTATTTTGTCCGTTTGCTTTAGAGAAGGAAATTTGTAACTTTGGATATGAGAGAGTGAACAAGGGAGGGAATGATCTAGCCAAACAAATTCCCTCCAAGCTGTTTAAGAACGTGCCCAACAAACAGCTGTTAAAACACTATTTGGTCTTTCGCTTTTCAAAGAAGAAAAAAGACTGGAAAATCTGATCCAGATGCCATTATAACTTAAGAGAGAGCAAAAACAGAAAGGCAGCTATGATTAATTTTAAAAGGAGGAACACTGAGTACAATAGTATTTGTATCACTGCGATAATGACATATTTTCAGAAGATTGTTCATTGTATAATGTAGATTACAAGTCTGTACAGGAAAACTTAAACAAATTTATAAGAAGCACTGATTCAATGTCAGAAAAATGATCCATGTTTTCGGGTTCTTTGAAATGACACTTGCATGAATGGCAGTTAATTGGTAGCCAATGTGCAATCTAAGTTGAATCGGGGAAATGTTCATCAACATATGGCACTGAATTGTTTATACTTCTTATATTACCGTTCAATTTTTCCTTAACATGCCGTGGGTATATACCCTAGAGGACAGAATTTGTCTGTTTATAAAGGAAATATTATTTTATATGCAAAATTGATTTATTAATCTAGTATGCTGCTACAGACTTTTGTTTAGAGACAGCTAATTGGTTTTTTTCCCCCTTTCAAGGCAAACACAATGATCCTAAAAGTCTATACAAGTCTTTTGTTCTTATTCTTGGTCAATTCTGTGTGGACTCGAACTGTGAGACAAGTTTATGATGATCTGGATCCTGAGCATTGGTCTCACTACACTTCTGAGTGTCCACAAGAGTGCTTTTGTCCTCCTAGCTTCCCCAATGCCTTATACTGTGATAACAAAGGACTGAAAGAAATACCTGCAATTCCAGCAAGAATTTGGTACCTCTATCTTCAAAACAATCTAATTGAAACACTTTCAGAGAAGCCTTTTGTGAACGCCACTCATCTGAGATGGATAAATCTGAACAAGAATAAGATCACAAACAGTGGAATTGAGAGCGGTGCACTGAGCAAGCTGAAAAGACTGCTTTACTTATTCCTTGAAGACAATGAATTGGAAGAGGTGCCTGCCCCACTACCAGTGGGCCTGGAACAACTAAGATTAGCTAGAAACAAAATCTCCAGAATTCCAGAAGGAGTCTTCAACAACTTAGAAAACCTTACTATGTTAGATCTGCACCAGAACAGTCTGTTGGACAGCGCTCTTCAAAGTGACACCTTCCAAGGACTCAACAATCTTATGCAACTCAACATAGCTAAAAATTCACTCAAGAAAATGCCTTTAAGCATTCCAGCTAACACACTGCAGCTGTTTTTGGACAACAACTCCATTGAAGTTATACCAGAGAACTACTTCAGTGCAATACCCAAAGTGACTTTCCTTAGGCTGAACTACAATAAATTATCTGATGATGGCATCCCTCCAAATGGATTTAATGTTTCATCTATTCTAGATCTACAGCTGTCTCACAATCAGCTCACTAAAATTCCACCAATCAATGCTCACCTCGAGCACCTTCATCTTGATCACAACAAAATCAAAAGTAAGTGTGTATTGTCAGCAAGGGACCCTACCAAGACATAATTATTTTAAAATGTCTACCTAACTACAGAAAATGCTCTATGAAATAAAGTGATTAAAATCATAGAATCATTGAATAAATTGGTTTGGAAGGGACCTTTAAAGGTCATTTAGTCCAACTGTCCTGCAATAAGCAGGGACACCTTCAGCTAAATGAGGTTTCTCAGAGCCCCCTCCAAACTGACCTTGGAAGTTTCCAGGGATGGGGCATCTACCACCTCTCTGGACAACATGTTTCAGTGTCTTGCTGACTTCACAGAAGCTTTGTTCTACTAAAATTTATGTCCTCAAATGTCTTCCCACATTTTCCACTCTGTGCAAAAGAGGCATGGTTTTGTACCCAAGGCATTAGAAGCCTGTTGTCATGTCATAGTTCCATTCCTAGCACTGCTTCCAAATTCATCCAGTTATACTGGGGATGTGGTGGTTTGGGACATCACATATTTTATATAATGAAAGTATCTGCTCAGTAATTCCTTTGTTTCATGCCAAAAGCCAAAATAAAAGTGAGGATTTTCTATTTATCACTGCACTGAAGGAAGCTAAGTCTCTATCTTCCTGTCATGGTGATATAGTTGAATACATAGTCCCTTACTACTTTTTTGTGGCACTGTAGTTCACAAATATACTTGGCTTTTGTATGAAGCAAGGACCCATGACAGGAAGATACCTATTAATAATGTAGCTTCATTCATTGCATTTTACAAAATAAACGTATGAAATCTTGTAAAGAAAAATAATTTTTGTATGACTGGCACATGTTTAAGTGGTCTGCAGAAATTCTAACAGTTAATTAAGAGTTAGGGGTTATGACATATGCTGTTTCTGAACATATTTAATTGCCCTCTGGTTATGAAGGGATTTATTTTAATTGCTTCACTGCAGTGCCTCAGGTGCAGACTTTATCCTGTCACTTTAGGTGGACACTCAGCTGAAATCAGTGGAATGAAGCCTGTCCAGTTTAAGAAGGGTTTTTTATCTAGGTAGTATTTAAAGAGCTGCCCAGTTATCTTCCTTTGAAGTTTGACAAAGTTTAAACTCTTGAAAATCAACTTGTGCAATATGTGCAAACTCAAGTCCTACTTTCCAACGATGCATGGGTACTCGTGAAACTAAATCACAATAGCTATCCACAAGCCTTATATTCTTAATGTCTTTACCACTTTTCAAAATTCATTGTTGCCCTAAGCACAAAATTGCTTCTAACTAAAACAATAAAGAAAAAAAGTTTTAATTCTTAGTAACTGCATATAAAGTAGCAAAAAAAAAAAAAAAAAAGTTAAAAAAAGCAACCTCACACCTTAAATAAAAACTAAGCATTATGTAAGGCACATTCTACCACATAGCATAATTATTCAAGAGTTAGGGGATAATGATATACTTTTCATGGGACACTGCTCTAATAGATGGTATCTCAAAGGGCCTTTAGGATTGCAAACAAGGAATGTAATTTTATTGGGCAGGAGTAATAAGATGCAACATTAATTCTGCAGATTAGTTTTGTCTTCTTAAACTCT
Organism: Scytalopus superciliaris; assembly: GCA_013400415.1. Classification (NCBI taxonomy): domain Eukaryota; kingdom Metazoa; phylum Chordata; class Aves; order Passeriformes; family Rhinocryptidae; genus Scytalopus; species Scytalopus superciliaris. Next base: position 58,744 of record VXBX01003938.1, on the reverse strand, counting down.
GGAAGTTGATGATCAGTCATTAATTTAAGATGACCAATGTAAAGTTTTGAAAGAAAAATAATTGTTAAAGCCTGGATCTGGTTTCTCCACAAAATGGTCTTTCTGAAGGTTTACTTTTGTGTGTGTAGTACAAGCCCTAATTATAATATTCTCTTGCACAACTGCAAGTCAGTACTTTATTTTCTCCTCGTGATTCATAGTTACACTTCTGGCATTGCAAGAGTTCAGACATCAACATTTCTATGTAAATACAGTTTGCCTATGTTTTAGTGTAAGTTATTGGGTAACATCAGTTCTTCATATAAGTGCAAGGCCTTATGTCTCCAAAGACCATTTACAAATATATTAGGCCTTCTTCTGAAGCCCAAGGAAGCCAATGACAGCCTGATCATTGGTTTCAGTGGAACAAGAGCTTCCCTTGTGGTCCTTTTCCTAAGGATCTCAATACACAGAGAAAAAGTACTCAAAATTTGGGAGTAAAATCAACATAAAATCAAAACTAACATTTGCACCGCTCTTGTTCCATCGCATTTTAAAACACACATGCTTACGTATTTATCTAGGAAATACACTTGTGAGGCTCTGCGGAGATGTTAAATAGTGGAAAAGAGAGTTTTAAAGGAAGCAAAGAGAAGGCATGAAATGATGGTGTAGCAAGGGAGAAAGGCTTAGCAGGTTCTATCAAAGAACAGGTAAAATGGAGTGAGTAGTTCCGCCAGAAGAAGACTAGGAGGCTGGGATAGATCCTTTGAGCTGATGTTATCCCATGTGTAGAGAAAAGGAGAAGTCCTTGGGCCCAGTAGTTAAATTATGTTTCCAAATTATGAGTTTTCTTCTGAAAACAAAACAGGATCTTCTTCAGTTGTTCAGCATATATACAGTATTAGACATTGATGAGAACTTATTCTGCAGTTTTCGCTTGTGGCAGATCCAGAGTCTCATCTTTAAATATGATACCACATAACAATACTGTGGTGGAATTAATTTTCTTTAAATTAACTATCCTAGATTTTTTATCTAGTTGTACAGACCACCTCTTCAATTAATGGAAAGAGCCACACAATCGCAGAGGGAAAGCTGTCCCATCTTAAGGAGCTGCAAATCACCTTTTGGAAACATTCATATCTCTCTCAGTTTATAAACAGACTCTAAAAGTTTTACTTAGGCTGACACTTAACCTCTACGCAGATCAGTTTAGGTAGGGTGAATTGCACCCATGTAGATGCAGAGGCCTGCCCCCTGCTTAAACAAAATTCAGTAATATACACATGAAGAGGATTGAAAGGGAGGAAGAAGGAGAGGCTTTTACTCTGCTGATAGTTCGGGTAGGCTTTACTGTTTATGAAAACAGAACAATAAAAACCCAAACCACTTCATACCTCACACCACCAAGAAATAACTTCTTCGTAGGTGGCCTGTGGTTGAATAACTGCTGCCTCACTTTAAGGTTGGAATAATTAACCCAGTGAAAATGAGTGTAATGAGACAGTTTCTAGGTCAGAGAAGACAGAGATTTAGGACATACTTAAAGTCATCTTGTCTTCTACTAACAGTAGAAAGGTGGATAGGAAAGGTGGATATTTTCTGCTACATAGTGTTGATTCACCTGTAAAACTTGTAGCTGTTTTGATACTGAAAACTCTCAGGCTTTCTGCTTTGTAGCTTCCCACATAAAAATAAGTTGTAACTTGTTTCTTCCAAAATATCAAAAGCTTTGCCAAGGTTAAACAAAATTTCACAAGATAGGCAAAGAAGTTTTGATATCATGGATATGACAAAAGTTTCAGGCCTTTGCCAACTGGATGTGTTTATCTAGTTTCCATGACAAAAAAGTCCACTTCCAAGTTCTGGGTGGTTGTTCAAAATAGAGCAAAGGGTTTTCTTTTGAGGGGAAAAAAAAAATAATTATGTTTTGATTTTTACACCATAACATTTATTTAATTTGGGGTATTGTAACCAGAAGATATGTGCATATTATCATTGCTAAATGTAAAGGGAGAAAAATTTTGGTAGAAATCTATATTGCTAAAAGAGTATGTTCCAAAAAAATCTGTTACATGCACATTCTCCATTCATTTTTTTTCAGTTTTTCTGGGGCCAAAAAGATCCTCAAGCAGTCAGAGCAATCGCTAAATATCATAATTTGGTCAAAGGAATTTGATAACTTTGATAAACAAACACCACTTCAGTATTTTCTAGAATGAGCCCATTTTGAGCCCAAAACAGGGCAGCAGCTGCCTGACTTCAACAACTGAAGACAAAATATGAAAAACGTTTTAGCCAAGTGACAGTGCAGAGGTAACCTAGAGGGAAACCATGTAAAGAACTCAAGATATTCAGGACTTATTAATATGGATAATGATATAAGCCATAGTTTTAAATGTTATCTGAACAGAAATAAACTATGTGTGATGTACACAGAATTTTAAAGATTTGTTGGATTTCAGATTAGGTAGAAAAATATTCCATTGTAAAAGTTTTAGTCTTGTAGTTCAAACCAACTCTACTGAAGAATGTGAGAGAACAGGAAAGTACAGATGTTAAAAGTTACAAACACTATACAAAAACTTCCTATGATTCAATACTGTTATCATTTCGAATGCAGGATCTTTGTTAGGGAATATTATCAGCCTAAAATTGACATAAGATGTTCAAAACCCCTCAGCATTAATCTTCTCATGCCCTCTCAAAAGCTAGAGAGCTATATAGTGGCCTAAATTACTGTCCTCCCAGTCCAAGATAAAATTATGTGTCTAGTGGCCTTTATTCATAATCGCAACACAGTAAATATGTGATTCACTGATCTAGATTACATTATGTTAAGATGCTTTTGTGGTCCATCAAAAAAAGTAGTTAATTGTTGGCATTTTCCAAATCTGATAGAAACAACTGTCTCCCATGCAAATATCAGTGAGAGTCTGCTTTATTTGTTTCTTAAATTAATTTTATCTTCATGAACTTTTCCCATAGAAATTACCTAAAATTTTGATCTACATTTTCAGGTGTCAATGGTACTCAAATATGCCCAGTCTCAATTGCCCTAGAAGAAGACTACGGTTATTATGGCAACATCCCTCGCCTCCGATACCTTCGTCTGGATGGAAATGAAATTCAGCCTCCAATCCCATTGGACATCATGATATGTTTCCGACTACTTCAAGCTGTTGTCATATAAAGATATCGCAGTGTCATTCTTGTACTCTGAGAGTGTTAAGATACAAATTTTGCTGGAATGAAGCTTGTTCTAACTTATAAATCAAGAAGTAACAGCTTTATTTGACTTTAATTTTTTCTTTGCTTTTATCTTTTCTACGACTGACAAGGTTGTTCTTCTTTCAGAAGAGATTCTGTATGGACCTCAAATGTGCTTAACACTTTATCCCAGAATTCCTAATGCGAATATATTGAAAATCACCTGTATAGTGTCCCAAATATTCTAAAGAGCTTACTACATGTTTCTTGTCAATTGTGACCCTGTTAATATCATTGCTACGGACAAATTATATTTCCTTATTTCGTTATGTAGTAACACAGTGAATTTGGGTGCACTTGGCCAAATGCATATTAGTCAGTCATGAGCTGCATGACTACTAGTTATTAGAACTGTTAAGATAGTGACTACTGGTGAACAACTACTTAACATGTAAATAACCCACAAAACACTGTCTTTTGAAGACTGATACTTTTAAGACAAAAAGTAGGTGTGGCTCAGCATCCAAAGCAATATACTAAATACATATTGTTGTAGGGATTCATTCAGTGAACGATTTTGGAACTTGAATAGACTGATCCAACTCAAATCCAAGAACTAGAAAACATGAGATGAAACCCTGTTCTATCAATTTTCTGCTGTTTCATTCTTCAGTATTCCATTTCAAGTTTTGACACCATTTCCTTCTGTAACTTTGGGATAGTCACTGAATATTTGGTTCATTTTAGTTTCCATAGAGATAAAACCAAAAATGGTAATGATTACCTATTTCATGAACTAGGTACTTCACAAGAGTTTGAATGGCTAGTTAGTGCAATGTGATAAAGACAAAATTAAGATATACATCACTTCCCAATTATTTACTGAACTAGTCAAATATTTGTCTAGGAATTGTATCAGTTTAAGCAAATATAATCAATTTAGAGAAGTATTTAGCCAGCTGTTAACTCATATACATGCACAAAATAACATTGGATTTTAGAGAAGTCCAGATATTTAGAACAATTCATTAACAAGGGAGATACCAGCAGGCAAATTTTTATGAAATCTTGTTGATTTTTTTTCTATTTTATAACATTGGCATTTCAATAAATGACTTGAATAGTAGAGTCAACTATTCAGTGTGAGAATATGACATCCTTATTTCTGACAGCCAGCACAACAAATGCATAGAGCAAAGGGTTTTCTTTTGAGGGAAAAAAAGTCATATTATTTCAGTCTTCTTGCATTTGTAGATAGAAGTAATTAGTTGCTCTTTGATATCTTGCACCTATTGCTAACATTCTAAGACTGGCCTTAATAGCAAGCATTTAAAGACTATGCATGTGGTATAATTTTTACTTTGAAGATAAGGTATTTTCTTAAAAGTAGATTTTTAAAAGAGTTATGAACTGCAATTTCTGACATTCAATTTCTTTTTATGTGAAAATCAGGACTTATTTTGCTCCAGAGCACTTGTGGAAATAATCTAGTATAGAAATCCAGCATATAAATAACCCATTCAGAAATCCTATCAGAAAAAACATTTATTTTTGCTGCTTTTTTCATGATTATTGAGAAACTCCTGCCCTTCTAGCAAAATATTTTCTGTACATCTGTGTTCATCCAATATGAAAAAATACAGATTTAAAGTCTCTACAATATGCATGCATGTTTAGATATGATCTTTACTCAATAATAGCATAGTAATTTATTTTTTTTTAAATGTGACAATACTACTAATTAAATTATAACAATAATTCTGTTCTTGTACTTGGAACTCAATTTCTACTTTAAACAAAAAACAAATACATGTACTCCAAATTAAATATTTACATATTTATTTAATTCATATTATTAACATTGTTTACAATTCTGATCATACAGCATAACATCATGAAGTTCCTGTAAAAAAAAAAAAAAAAAACTGTGTTTAGGTACCTTTAAAGGTACACATTAAAGCAGAAAAGACTAACCCTTCTCCAAATAGATGTCAAGCTGTCAAGAAGGGTTGCTATGCAAAATCATAAAGGGATGCTGAAGCATCAAGGTACTTCATTTTCTGGATAGGGGCAACATGCAATGAAATCAGGACCACATAATCTGTTGAAATCATTTTAGCAGTTATTTTCACCAGCTGGCCTGCTATTTTTCCAATACAGTGTAGTTTGGAAATCCTTTTAAATTAGTTCTTCAAAGGTCAGTACTATCTTATCTTATGGAACAATCTTAGAACACATGCAGATAGATGCTCAAGATTTGTTTCTGTCAAAACCCAATTAATCTGAGAGAAGAGAAAAATTCATTATATATCCTTGGACAGACTTCTGTTGGGCTGAAGAGATGCTGCTGAGTGCTGTGCTCTACACCTTTGATGCAACCACTGACTCCACATTTGGGACTATGTAATAAAGAGAAAATCCTAAGCATCCTCACTTAGGATAATTTATCCCTTCTTGACTCTCTCTCCCAGAAACAGCACTATGAAGTAGAATACGAAATAGTTGTGTTGCTGCAGTGACCTTCACAAAGTAAATCAACCCTTACTGGGGATTGAGCTGCTTTGCTGAATGCACGTCTGTTTGTAACAGTCATAATATTCTTAAACATCCTGGGAAAGTTGGTGAAATTTCCCCTCAGACTACAATAGTAGGCCTAAATTGCATTATCGTGTGGAACTAAACAATGTAGGCTTTCAGCCACTACACTTTCATTTCATTCATTGCGCCAGAAGACTATAAAGAAATATGCAAAACAGTATCTTTTACTCAGTGTAGAGGGTCATTAATACAAAGCAAAAAACATCACTTTGCTTCAAAGTCTGATGCTAATTCTTCGTAATCCAAGATTGCTCTAAGACTTCCCACTGATATTTCCCAGTTCAGAAAAGGAAGGAGGAACACAGCTTTCAGCTGTCCTGTCTGAACCCCCCAGATGGAAACATGAAACAGCCATTTGCTTTGCTTATTTGTCAGAACACATTGCTAACAGTTTTGAACAGAATACCATGTACGGAATCAAAGACATTTACAAGTATGAGACGCTGAGAACAAAAGAGCACACTGCAGTCATGGCCAATCACTAGCCAAACCACAAACAGAAATTCATATTACACACAAGTTAATTTTGAAATTAAGTTTGTTAACACAGATGTGCTATCACCTCAGTCCAGGGTACACACAGTTACTTTTTAAAGAAAAGTATTAAAACAAAGGGAGAGACTCAAGAACTGAAAAACACCCAGACATTTTTGACACCTCTGCCAGCATGATTGGAGGCTGGATGATAGATCTATCAAAATGTTGTGGGATGTTATAACAGCTAGCTCTGCAGGAAGAAAAGTCCTTAACAGATGCTGCCAGCATAGTTAAAAATTCAGCCACATACTTTAATGTCCCTGCTCCATACTCTTCTCTGGCACTTTCTGTTTCTTTCTTGATACTTCAGTTCGCTACCACTTTCTTCTTCAATATTTTTAAGCAAAAATGCCACTATAACAATCATATGTGAGTGGCAGTGACTGCAGCAGCCTGTATGACACTTGAAGGAAAAAACAAACTTTAAGAGGTAAAAATTTGGATAGTAAATAGAAAACCAATTTGCATGCTTGCAATTACTAACTCTAACATGTACCCTGTGTTATTGAAGGCATTTTCAGTCACCCTTGTTGCACTCAAATGGTTTTCAATGTTTGTTAAAAGTACTTGATGTCATTTTTCAAGCCTAGGAAAACTATTTGCTGATATCATAATGCACCTAGTTTCATTACCTACCTACCTGGAATTAGATTATTGTAATGTATACATTTTGTTAAGCAGCTAATATCCTTCTTCTGCCATGCGTGGCTGAGAATCTTTGGCATTGTTGAAGTCAGCAAGTCATATAATTGCAATTTTTTTCCCAGAAATAAACATGAAAAAAAGCTCTTATAGGGTGTCACAATGCCTGTGTAGTGATACTTGGGAATAGTACTAACCATTTCAGCTAAAGTGTATGAAGCCATATCCATCATTTTCATCATGTTTTGCCCTAGCTAACTTACTATCTTGATAGAAGTAATATTGGTTCTAGTCCTGTGCTTGCTCTATCAGTGCTAGTTCCAACACACCTATACTGTGATGAACTTGAAACCTTTCTTATTATAGTCACACTCCCTATAGTTACACACACTGTTGCAAAAAGCCTGAATATTCTTACTGTTTTTGCCTTGGTTTCTGTGGCATTGGAATGAGTCCAGGGCAGGGCCACTAAGTTGGACAGAGGGTTGAAATGCCTCTTCTATGAAGACAGGCTGAGAGAGTTAGGGTCGTTCAGCATTGAGAAGAGAAGGCTATAGAGAAATTGTGAATGCTCCATCTCTGGAAGTGCTCAAGGACAGGTTGGATGGGGCTTTGAGCAGTCTGGTCTAGTGGAAAGTTATCTGCCCATTGGTCCCTTCCAATCTAAACCACTCTATGTTTCTACATCCATTTGACCAATCTATCTGCCTATCAGCTTTAGTTTTGCTTCTTCAGTGTTTAGTTTATGCATGTTAATGCATGTGGTGCTATGTGTGCTCTGATGTCATCCCTTTCCTGGAAGTTCAGCTGCATCTGGGTTTGTCTGGGGGAAGTGTTGCCCTGACTGCCACACACCTACCACAGCAGAACAGCATGCCCACCTCCTCCCATGCATGTGCTCACACCCAGGCTAATGCTGCCGTGGATAGAGTATAGATGGACATCTCTTCTCCAAGGCTTTCTCTCCCCCACCACAGTATTTTTTTGTGAAAATTGGCAAAGAAACTAGAATCACATCTTCCACAAACAAAAGCTGTTCCTAATTAGGGGCTGGGGCAATGAAACTACATGTGGAATCAGCAGCTCCCAGTGAAGCTAGGTTTTTTTCAATAGATCATTTATTCATTAAAATGGCCTATCACTATTTTTACTAAATATTAGTGAATTCAGAAAAAGAATGCAAATAATATCAGCCATAGGAAAGGAAAGAAAAAAAAATTAAGACAATGCTAGTGCTTCTTATTTAATATTCTTGTTCTTAAGACGTCCATGCAGCATGATATGCCCTTCAACAAGTAGTGAGATCCTGGAATTTGTCTGAAATCTAATTTCTACTACTAGGAAGCCTATTTCAAATAGGGTAATCTCCTTGTGATGCTTTACTTTGTAAAAGGACTTGAAATAATCACCCATTCTCTATCCTGGCAGGGAGAATAGGCTTCACGGTATTATAGGATCTAGGTCCAAATCCTTGTCTGAATCAGAAGCAGATTGAATTGGAGCATAGATTTTATTTTTTTTTTCCTCTCTGAGGAAGCTGTTTTGAGCACCAGCCTAGAGGTTCACTCTATTTTCTGAATCCTAAGATTTGTTTCTTTTAAGGACTGGAACTGCTTCCAGTGGAAAAGACTGATGATAACCCTTCTCAAGACTGCAGGATAAGCAGCAGAATAAGTGGGAGTTACACCTTAAATGTCTTCTCTGAGAAAGCTGCTGGGCACAGGACCCCCAAATTCCCTGCCTCTGAATTACTCACCAAATGGGGACAAGGAATTCGTGTGTGAAGACTTTCTCTGAAGGGCATGGTATTTTGGATCTTTTAAAAAGCCTGTTATTTATGTGTTTGTTTTGGTTTGATGCAAGTTCTTTAACATTCAATTTAAAATACAACATATAAGTGTGGTGTGAGGTTTATTTTCCATTTCAATATATTGAAGAAGATTAAAATAATTAATTCTTACTCAAATAAACATAAATAAACATCAAATAAACAAGCAAATAGAAAAGCCAGTTTTTCTGTTCTCAAGCCAAGATTTCCATACTTTCCTTTTTTTCTCCATTGTTCTTTATTTACATCTGTGTTCTCTCTGGCATCAATATAGCACATTTACCAGCTGTTGAAGAACATTGAGAATTATTTCAGCTGCAGCATTATCCATGCTTCCCGTTCTCCTCAAAACATTAATAAGACCTGTGCCTGTATTTTTCTACTTTTGTAAGCTCTTTTTTGTGATCCCTCTTTTTTGTGATGTTTCAATTACAGTTGTGGTGCAAGATCTTTGTATAGGAAAAAAGGTGTTCCCAGGGATTCAAGGCTTTCTGTGGTACCTGTTTTCCCCATATTTAGACATCTTTGGCTTACCTCCTGATAGTCACATGGGTTTTATTCCTGGCGGTTTAATACTACCTCCATACTGGCATTTTTTCCAATGTTAGTACTGTGAGGCATGGATAAGTCCCATTGCTGCTGAGCTGCTTCTGACATGGGCCATCTGGGCCTGACGGAGGAATGACAGCCTGTGGGTCTTGTGTCTGAGTGACCAGCAGCTCAGGCTTATGAAGGCATTGAATTATGTGGTAGGAATCAGTGCAAGAATGGGGTTCAACAACTAAAAGATGTCTATTTCATCACAAACATGCAGAGCAGAAAATCATCCAGTGGAAGACAGATGGAGATGAAGATATAATGAGGGCAAACTGTCAGATTTAGAAGTACATGCAACCACTTGTATAGGTGAGAAACATAGAGAGAAACAACAATTAGCTCTGTCTGGCCAAGGATCAACCATGATGGGAAATACCACCATTTCTTAAAATTTATTTCAAGCCTGAAGGATCCAATTACTGACTGAAGACACCTTCTGTATGTTTCTTGACACCTTAGTCCTATGCTGCTTTTGGCTTGAGTGGAGATAATTTTCTTCACAGTAGATTCTATAGGCTGTGTTTTGGATTTGTGTTGGAAACAGTGTTGACAATATAGAGATGTTTTTGTTATTGATTTGCAGTGCTAACACAGCCTCACCGCCTTTTCTGATTCTCACCCCAACCTACTAGTGAGACGGCTGTGAGTGTGCAAGGAGCTGGGAGGTGATACAGACAGGACAACTGACCCCACTGGCCAAAGGGATATTCCAGACCATATGGCATCATACTCAGCATACGAAGCTGTATGAAGAAGAAGGAGTGATATGCTTTGTCTTCCAAAGCCACCATTATGTGTGATGGAGCTCTGCTTCCCTGGAGATGGCTGAACACCTGCCTGCCCATGGTATTCCCTGTATTGCTTTGCTTCCATACACAGCTTTTGCTTTACCCATTAAACTGCCTTTATCTCAGCTGACAAGTTTCACTTTTCTAATTCTCTCTCTCACCCCACTGGTGGGGGAGTAAATGAGCAGCTGTCTAGTGCTTAGTTTTCAGCTGGGTTTAAACCAAAACAGCCCCCTATAACAATCCTATTGAATTTAGATAAAAACAAACCTCAATGCTTGGTGTATCAGCCATGCCTTCTGTCAGCAGCTATACAGAACTGCTCCCTGAAATACATTTTCTTTTACAACAGACCTTACCCTAAAGTGTGTCAAGAAGAAATTAGGTGACAAGTCCACAGCCTCAGCTATACTAATGTCAGCAAACAGCCCCCATTAGGTGGGTGGTGCATGCACTATGGAGGGCAAATATACTTCTACAGTAATTCCTTCACTGTTTCCTTCAAGCAGGCATCCGCGCAGATTGACCTATCTGAATATCCATGAACTACCTGGAGAAAAGACATGCCAGCTCTTGCACTTCTAATCCCACAAGGAAGTATGGAGGCTGAATGATGGGCAAGGAAAGGAAGGATCCTGGTAAGGCTGGGGAAATTTTTATGGCAGCCCCCTGTGACTGGAGATATGGCCTCTTAGATTCGGGTGTCCAAAAAAAGGGGGTAAAAAAGAAAGGCAGCCTACAATGGGGGATTCTTCATAATTACTTTTTTTATTTTAAATATTCATAAGGTTTATAAATCATATTTTATCCATGTGGAATTGGATTAAAAATTACATGATTTTTTAACCAAAACTGAAATTCTCTATAATCATTTATTTGGGGAACAGAATTTTAACATCATCATTAACTCAGCCTTAGCTGGTTCAGTGACATCTGTCACTGAGTCCCTGTAATGACCTGTTGCAGCTGCCTCTTGAGTCACGCTAGCTCAGCTTAGCAGTGCAGACAGAAGAGACGTCTCTGGAAACCTATGCATGAAGCTTGGGCAGTTCACTGTTAACAGAGAGAAGGAACAGTAGAAAGCTGTGAATGCAGAAATGGAAACACTTTTATCCCCTCAAACTGTCTCTTTCGATTGCACTGGCTGATTTAACATTTGCAGAATTTTCTGATGATGAGTAATGATTTGTGTCTTCTTGTTTACCTTCTCAGAGGTGAACAGTAGGCTGGTGACATGGATTGGTTTGTGACATTATTCTTTCCATATTGACTATTGTGATCAGGTCTTAACAGTCATCAGCGAGCTCTTCTAGGTCTCCAGAAACTGTTTAATACAGCAGTTTGAGCACAGCCCAGCAGTTATAAGTGCTGCTGAAAGCTTACGTAAACCTCAAGTAACAAAAAAGAGCACTTCTCCTTTGAAAGCTGTTACTGGTTTGGGGTGGAATATGTTCAGTTTGTGTTAACTTTACATTATTTCAGAAACCATGTTCCTGAAAATTCTGAGGAATTCATCTGCCTTATTAGGAAGAAAATAAACTCAGAATGAGCATATCTAATCATTAGCAGACAATTTGAAATGTTTTAGACAAACCTTTTCACACTGATCTGCTAGAAGACACATTTTGTATAGAATATTTGTCTCCCATTAAAGTGAAAACACTTGATATTTCTAAATTGTTCCTACTCTGTGTGTGTGTAGAGACACATATAATAATTTTAAGAGTGTTTTCAAAAGGTCTAAAGAACTGGGAATCACCCGAGCTGCTGACTTCAGTTTGTTTCCTTCCCGGGAATGGAAATTCCTATTCTTTCAAAGAACTAAGCCTTTGGACTGAAGCCTTCTAACTTGTCTAAAGATGAGTTGAATATACTGAAGCCTTGTACTTTCTACAGCTGAAAAAAGAAAAAGTTGAAAGCAAAATATACAGCACTTGACCAGGACTGGGTGGTGTTTCCTCCTCTGTATCACAAGATCATCGAGTTCTGTTCTCAGTGGCTGAACTGGGAGCAGATACAAACTGTGCAGAAAGGGAAGTGATACGATATGAACAAATGAGAAATCAGTCAATAGATTACAGTCTAAGTAGCTGTGGATGGTATTTTTTACTTAGAAAGATATATTAGCTTTATTCACATTGATGGTCTTTTCCACTTAAAAAAAAACCAAAAAAAGCCCTTTCATAGTATCATAATTGTGGAAAAATTGCCTGCCTAGGGAGAAAGAGATTTCAAAAATCTGTGCAGAAACTTTAGTTGGTATTGATTTTACTCAGCACGTCCAGACATTTGACAAGCTCTCATTGTGGCCAGTATCTGAACAAGTTAAAAATTACCTGTATTTGTCATTTGTTGTGTCACCAATGTAACCATAAATTGATAAGGAAGGAGAAAAAAGAAGTAAAATACTAGAAGAGTGAGGATGAAACACGAAAAAGATGACTAGGAAGGGGAGAGAAAAAACCTGGGATGGAGGGATAAAAGAGGAAGAACATAAATCATTTGGAAAAGAGAGTAAAAAAGGGAGAAGGAGACACAAGGAGCTTAAATGTTTTTTGAGAGGAAAACTGAGAGCCTGAAAGCTTGGAAACTACTGGCCCACAGTGCCTCTTGTAGCAGTGCTGTGGTCTTTCCTAAAGTCTGAGACTTATAATGCTTCAGCCTAGTCTAGTGTTACTTCTTTTGGCCACTGGCAGGACAACAATAGCTAATAGCAAGTGTTCGGTATTTATAATGCTGTCTAAAGCACTGTGATTAATGCAAAGTCCAAACTCAAAGAAACTGTGCAGATGTGTGAATACCATCCATGAACTTTCTTCAGATCATGCATTACTCTGTTCTGTGCACTATTTCATGCTGATGTGGAGTTGTCTTTTAGAATGAATTCCAGAAGGAATATGGTAATATGCCACAGCCATCAGTTTTTTTAGTTGGAAACCACATGAAGGGGCAATGTCAGCTGGCAAATCAACTCTGGCAGCTTCTCCGGCTTAGCCTTTATCCTGGAAACCATATGGTCCTCCATGTTTTATCAGCTTATAAGATTAGTTTTATCAGCTGACATTTCAGACACTGGCTGATATAAGATTCACGGTCTACTAATTTTCAGAGGCATGCTAACCTGTTGGGTTTTACAGAAGTGTTACGGTCCCTTAAATAATTTCAGGTGCTGAAACACGGCTCAGATGTAGCAGAAACTCAGGAGTAAAGTTTTGTTTCTTGCTAGCTTCCACTTAACATCATGCAATGAGAAAGTCTGATTTATTTTTTTCTAGGCATACCAGAAAAAAAAGTTGTCCATGCTGAAGGAGAAAACTCAGTATTAGGTGGTTATAAAAAAAATGTTTAAAGAAATTCTAAGTGCAGTCCAAGCACTGCTTCATCATAAAATCTTTGGCATCTATACTTTTGTAAATGGGATGGTTTTGTAAAGTCATCTTACTCATGATAGGTAGACATCTGGATGCTTAATCTTGATGAATACGGACTAAATTTAAATTTAAATACAGATTTCATGATATCTGAAATCAAACTTGCAGGATTTTTTTTTCACCAGAGAACATGTTTTACTCTTCAAGATTAACATTTTTCAGTCTTTTTTCTTGTTTGTTTTGTTTTAGAGGCACATAAACCTCTGATCTTACATTCTCTGGGGTTCCAGGAATCCAAAAGTGAATTTCTTATTACAGAGACAGATTGGGTTACATTGGTTCCAAATGGATTCTAGTCAACAATTCAACAGCAAGAACAGCATCACAGTTTTGAAATGGCCATGACAGCAATATCAACAAAATTCAGCTGTTGCCTCATCCTGGACTATGAATTCAGTGAAGCAGTCATTCCCAGGCAGTGGGTTTCTATTAAAAAATTAAGGGACAAGGAAGGGTTAAAAGGAAAACTGTGTGAATTTCCCTAAGTCCTTTTCTACTTTAACAATATTTAGAACAGTGCAAAAAGTTATTGACTTGGAAGATGAATTCCAGTGAAAAAGAGGAGGGAAAGCTGAGAAGAAAATACTCAGTAGCTCTCATATCAAATCACTCTACCCACAGTATTGCTCTTTGGCTCAGCCTTAACACAACATATTTTTATTTCAATACATAATCTAGTTAGGGGAAAAAATGTTGTTCTGGATCCTTCTTTACACCTGCACATCTTCTTTCCAGAATCCCAGTGGCAAGGCTGTTCTTTCTGTCAAGAGCTCACTACTGAGTAATGTGTCTGCTCATTTCAGTAGGTTTTTTTTCCAATTAAATATGTGTAGCAGACAAAAGAAACATGCTGCATACACATATAATACACAGGGTAGAGAAAGAGGCACCAGAGTGAATAAAAGATATTATGAAATGAAGACTTCCATGAAACTGGTTTTACTTAGAGAAAAATGCAACTTTTAACCATAATCAATGCTTCAAGCTATTCCTGAAATAATCCCAGAGAAATGAAATGAAAATGAGGTACATGAAAGCTTCTGGGTTTGAAATAGTAACAGCTGTGTCTAGTGAACTTGAACAAGGGGACTTTTTATTCAAATATGTTTATTTTAAATAGTATTTTTCATTCAAGCACACATCTCTGGTCCATTAAAACAAAGGAAAAAAACAGGGCTAAGAACACAGAACAAACACCACGTGATCTTCAAAAAACAGCCTTATAATCAAACACCATGTAATTATTTCAAGAACTGAGTGCCAAAAATAAGCTGTGATTCCATGAAACGTACCCTTAAGGATTTGTGAAAAAGAATAGATATGCTAGGAGCTGTGCCCATTTATCCCATTTTGTTCCACATGAAAGAAATTATAATAAAACAACTGAGTATCTGGAAAGAATTAAATCATCATCTCTCATTGGCAAATCTAAAGGAAAAATTCACAAGAAAGCACAGTTTTATATAATAATAAAAGTTCTCATGTTTCATGGAGTAAAAGGGAAAAAACTGACTGCCAAAGGGAAAGTTTTTGTTGCCTTTGGTTATTCTTCTTCTCAAACGATATATTATGGAGTTCTCCTCTGCTCCCTTTTAATATTTTTATGCAATGATATAAAATTCCAGACATAATGAAATGAAACCATTTCAAACGCTATGGCAGAAAGTTCCACAGGAACAAACTTTTCTCTGTAGCAGCTGACACAGTGACAGTCACTGGCACTATACAGGCGCAACCAAAGCTGACTGATCCCCTTAGCAGGATTCTTTTTAATGATTGAAATGTCTGACTTATTCACTGCCTTTGAATTCTATTTAAAGTAGCATGTGGACCAGAACCTGCCTTTGTTTATGGTGTTTCAGAGATGTAAATGAAAGCAAGAACTTTCTCCAACAGACTGAGCTCACCACAGGCTTCAAGCGATATACCTCAGAGATGGCTTTAGTACACTGCACTGGTCTTTAATTTATATTTAGTTTTGGCATGTCATGTTTGTGTATTAGCTATCATTAAACCACCATAAAATGCTCAGGGTTCAGCTTTCATTTAATCTGCACTCTGATAGGAAAATCTGATGATTTTCACCAGCTGAGGCTGTGTCCCTCAGAATTTACTAAGGCAAAGACAATATATGACTACTAGAGAATACAAATGAGATTCACACTTAAATCTCTGCATAACCGGGATAAACTGAAACGTCTGTTTTCCTTCCAGGAAATGATGGTGTGAAAAAGTGATGGTTCATCATCTTATTTATGGGTTTAGCAGCAACATCAGTAGCCAGGTGTCCTCTTACATCTCAGGCCCTTCTGTAGCTCTTAGTCCTTCCCTCAATCTCTTCCACTCCCTGCTAATGTCCCATTGCTCATTTTCCTTAGACAAGTTTTTTGATTTACACTATTTGATCTTTAACCTCTGTGGTAGGATTTTCCAGTTTCCTGCTGAAGACACTATTAAAGAAACTTGAATTTTGAATGGGAAAAATGGATCTTACTCTTTTTCTTCTGTAATTCTCCACAATGCAATTTATGTGTTTTCCTTACTGATACTAATTTCTCACTCTTCTTTTGAAGTCCTCCTTCTTCCTTCTGTGGCTTGAATTTTGGCCCTACATGCTATGCTGCTTTTTATGCCTGAACTGTTATTCCTCTGCATGGTTTTTGTTGGTAATTTTAAATAGCTCAGTTACTAGAATATCTTCCTTTTGGTCTCCAGTATAGCAGTTCTTATTTTATTTCCTTCTCTTCTCACACATGGCCATTCAGATACACTACACACATTAAGAACGAACAGTTTCAAATAGTCCTCCTTGCCTACCATTTTGGCCACATCAGACTATAGGTGAACATCTCTACTTACTCCCTTTCCCCAGCTGATAAAATTCAAGGTTCTGATCTTCATGTAGAACTTGTTCATTTGGAGCAAAAATCTTGATTGCTTGTTATTACATAATCCAATTCATACATTTCTGTGATTTTGCACTAAAACTACTGAAGGCTTTTCACCATCATGGGACAATTGCTCTATTGCTCTTACAGTTAGAAAACATTTAAGTTCCCACCTGAATTTATACATGGCTGACATAAGGCCTCTAGCCATGGTGCCAGCAGATAGTTTTTTCCCCCAGTTACTGAAAGTGGACTGACTACTAAAAGAATCAGCAAAATAACTGTGGGCAACTGGGCAAACAGCACTACAATCACTGCATTGCTCATCAAAGGACAGAAACAAAAACAAAACACCAGTTATATGATGAAATTTAACACTGTGTTGCTTGTGCCTGAATGGGGAATTTTCCTCTGCACCAGAGCTAGAGTTATTCCCTCAGTCTAAAGCTGGATTGAATATGGATTAATCTGGGTTTCCTGACTTCAAGAAACTTGCACAAGCTTAAACATCCTCATGAATGATTCCCTCACACATTCATCAGCACAGCTTTGTGTGAAAACAGGACATAAGCAATCCTGAAATAGCATCAACTACATTTGCACTTATATGGAACCCTAACAGTTTTCTTTTCCCTTCAGTGTATCATCCAGTCTTTGTGTATTTTCTCAACACTTCGTTAGATCAACTGCTCAATTTTTGCTTTGTTTACCTCTTCTGAATGATATACAGCAGACAAATTTCACTCAATGCACCATCATAACTGTATTTTAGCTATATTGACTGTGCGAAATAAAAGGCCTCTCATGAACCTATTCTGATGTACTTCTGTTAAGGCAACATAGAGATTGAAGAGTAGAGACCACATCATAATTTGAGGCAGATGGTGAGCTGAGTAAATGCTGATTGCAGTTTAATTTTAAGCAATGAGGGTCAATGACACACTGTGCAGGCAAATAAAACCCCCTAAAAGACAATCCTGCAAATCAGAAGTCTAAAGGCCTTTTGATTATACTATCTTGAGATTCTTTGGAGCTACCAGGATCTGTGTGTGCATAAATTAGAAAAACACTTGGAAAATGCCATATATATTTCAAATAGAACTGAAAAGCAAGGTTTTAATACTTCAGTTCAAATAAGCACAAAGCATTAACTTAGGTATTTTTCTTTGATAGCTGCATTTAAAAAATATGTTTAATGTATGGCCTGTAAAATAGTAGAGAAATTTACATGCTACTCATCAACTAATGATAGTTTCCTTTATTATCATGCTAATAGCAACCTGTATTTTTGTTGAACTGCTGTGCTGACATTTTCTAAAAACTTTTAAAAGATGTTTTTCAAATATTTAATTGATATAAGTGAAAGTCTGGCTAAAACCATCTTTAATTCTTGTTCACATGCACATTTTATACTTAATAGATAAATCTGCATTATTATTTCAAAGGACACATTCCCAAATCTACTCAGAAAAGAAACAGTTTAAAGAAGAAATTCAAAACAAATAAACAGATTTTTTGGCTGAAGGATAGTGTGTCTCTTATTTACAGTGTCAGAGGTCCAGGAATCAGGCTGTGGTTAGCCCTGGCACAGACGAGCTATGTCTGTCTGTGCAACTGTGCAACTGCTCACTCACTTCTGCCTCGCATTCCCTGACTACAGCACCCACCTCCCATGCTCTTCACCAGGTGCCACAGTTCCTTCTGTACCTCTCAGCCCTGTCAGTCGAAGCTTGCTGGCTGCTGTCAAAAATCTGGATAGAGCCTGAAATTCTGTGTTGTAGTCAGGTTGGATCATCCAACAGGGCTCATACTACCTCTTCGTGGAAATACACCTTTGGTTTTAGTCTGGTGGGTCCCCCATGAGATGACGTAGTGCTGGTGTGGCTACAGCCATGGTACCACTCAAGCTGCCCTGCATGTATCTGTGGAGTAGGATAGTCTTTCCTCTGTCACATGAACAAATCTGTGAAGGCTGTCTTTTGCTAGAGGGGGAAGTAAGGAGGGCTACTAAAGCTGGTGTACGTACCAAAGCAAGTTTACCTTCTCCCTTCTCCATCTTCCTGCTCCCTGATGCCATGAGACTCCTCATGGACCATGGTGGTGAAGTTGCTCCCCTCCTCTACAGCTCATCCAAAACTCTCAGTGCTATCCCTGCCACTGCAGAGCAACCCCAGAACAGAGACTTTTTTTTTGAATATCAAATATTTAAGTCTGAAACTGCTATTAACAGAAACCTTCCTATAGAATGGAGATTATAATGGGGAAAAAAAAAAATCTGTGCTAAAAGAAAACCTGTTTACTCTATGAAAACATACATAATTTCAAAAAATTATTACCATGTTATTAGAATAATGGGAAGAAAACAACAGGCAGTTGCACTGGAAATAGCAATCCTGGTGAGGTTCAGCAGTGGCAGGTAATTTCCAGCTCTATTTCACAGTGTACTTTGACTAAATTCATTAGAAAAAGAATCTGATTGTAAGACCTTGATATTTTGAAAACCCTAAATGTAGGGTTACTATTTTAATATTTTCATAAAACCCTATGAAATATATTCAAGTTCTATATGTATTTTGTTTCTGGCTTTTGTAATGGTATGACATTTCTTTTAAATTTTAAAGTAACTTTTAACATGAAAACCCACTTTTTCTTTAAAAACATCTGAAAAAGTAGTGGGGGGAGAAAAAGGGAGCTATTTTACCCTTTGTATCCCAGCTGTATAAAGAGTATTTGGAAACATCTATAGAGGGTATGAAACACTGTGATATATGCAATACAAAATGCAAACCTAAGAACACACATACAATTTCATATTCAAACTTCATAAGAAACTGGGAAAAAAATTATGCTAATGAGAAAACCAACTTTAATTCATTACCTCAATTTCAAATTTGCTCAGGATGTTGAGGAAATTATGCTACATGAAGTCTTTTATAGTCTTTTTCCATGAAATACGTGTAGTACAATAATGTTCTTTTGAGCAAATGGATATGTCAATGCTTTAGTGAATTCCAAATCCTTGCTTTATTGAACCTTGTTTCTGGTTTATTTTTCAATCCCAAGCAAAACATTCTTCATCTTTTAGTGATAAATATGATAACCTAGGTCTGAATTGTGCTTGCTTAGCTAAGCAAAACCACTCTGAAGTCTTCCATCTCTGGGGCCAGGAACTACATTTCCCTGAAAGAGTCTAACACCACCAGTCTGCAGGCTGGGCTGGAACAGTAGACAATAGCTCTGTATGCTAATAAAAACCACTCTGCAACACCACATGCTTGCATACTCAGCAGTGCTATCTTATATTCAACTATGATTAAAGAAAGAACAGAGATTTCTTTCCCTGCTCCTTCTCCAAACTGATGCAAATTATACCTCTTAAACAGCAAACTGTAAATTTGGTTTTAGAAGAATGACTGTCTGTCTGATGTGAGTGGAATATAACCAAGTATGTGAGTCTGAAGCTCTGACTCCCATTTTTGGCTTCAGTGGGAATTTCTGAAACTGCCTTCATTAATGAGCTATAGTATAACCTGCAAATATCTGTGTATGCATGCATGTACCTGTTGTAAACCAATTAATTATGAAACGAGTAATAACAAAGTAGAAATACGTAGAAAAATCCCAGCTCTTTATGATTTCACCAGCAGAATCTTATGAAAATACACCTCTCTTTCTGTCCTATTCATTTTTATGTAGAACAAGCAAAATTTTTCTTAGTCATCAAACTCAATTTATATTATATTTCAGTATTGCCTGCCAGTTGTTTTTAAACCAAAATTACTAAATATCCTTAGTAAAAAAAAAAATTCTCTTGAGAATTTTTAATCAGATGAAGAAGTGCAAGGAACAGAATTTATTATAGAGAGTATTTCAGACCTCTTTTAGCAAAGTGAGTAATCAGTATATAGTATATACGGTAACAATATGACGAGGTTTTCATCTGCTTTAAAATTTATAACATACAGAAACAGTGAACAGCATGATATGGTGGATTTAACTTGTGGGCTGATTATACAAACAAATGTTAGAAATATAAAATTAGAAATATATATAAGGAGGATCTTTGAATTTTACAGGACAGTCATGCCAGCAAGCCTGGTTTAAGATGATTAATAGGTTAAGATCTTGCTCATAATTTACAAAAAAGTTTAAAAATTTCAGAAGCAGATATTGAAGATTCTAAATTACCCTTTCTGAAAGAAAAGTGGGAGCCATCCATTCCTGTTGCTGTAACAGGAATCCTGTTATGTAATTCCTGTTACGCAACAGGAATCCTATACAAATCCTGTACGGATTTGTTGTTTGATTTTTACTGTTAATGTGAATGACAGCCAAGAAATTCCAAGTATACTGAATGCAATGATGAATCAGAGACTATATAGATATGGTCTTTACATATGCAAGAAAACAATATTCTGGATGGTCTCTTAGGAAAGCATCATAGTCTGGTAGACCAGACTGCATGAAAATACTCAGAGGTTTCACTGTCAGCAATCGGTATTAAGCAGAACAAGCATACATGTGACAAATTTCAAATAGGAATGTTATTTTTTTCTGGATTATTTAAAAAATCCTAACCAACCAAAGAAGCCCACACAACTCCCAAATCAACCAGCTGAACAGGCAGTATGAAAAAGGAAAAAATATATATTTGAATGACAGGGGAAAAAAATCTTATACTACAAAATTAGACACTATAATCTGCCTGCATCAACCACAGAAGTAAGAGGTGACAATAAAAGTAACCGTAAACAAAAGCAATAACAGCCTTTAAGGGTATGTGAACTGACAGAGAAACTT
Organism: Scytalopus superciliaris; assembly: GCA_013400415.1. Classification (NCBI taxonomy): domain Eukaryota; kingdom Metazoa; phylum Chordata; class Aves; order Passeriformes; family Rhinocryptidae; genus Scytalopus; species Scytalopus superciliaris. Next base: position 37,443 of record VXBX01003938.1, on the reverse strand, counting down.
CCACCAAGAACCAAAAATCAGGCAAACCTGAGAAATAAGACACTTTAGTTGATCTGTACACAATGGGTAGTTATTTCTGCGACTCATTAAAAACTTTTTTCTATTCCTTGCATTCATTGTTTATGCAGGCATAATTAAATCTAAACAAGACTTTGCTAGTAAAAACAAATGTAGCTATCTCACATTTTCTGTTTAACTCTCTTTTCCCTCCTGTTTATGGTGATTTGCACAGGGGATGGAACAGTTGGAGCACTCTAAATCCTTCTTTTGTACTTCTTTTAACTTTGATGAGCAAAATGGAAATGCTAATCCCTTCTGCAGACACATGATTTCCTTCCTTTCTCCTTCTCTCTGAGACATTTGTTTTTCTATTCTCCAGCCTTTGTTCCCTAGTCCCAGCAAGATTCATATGATGCCCTCCTTTTCCAGGGCCCTAGGGTGAACAAGGTTCTACAGTCCAGCAATTCATGAAATGCAAGGGATACTGAGACAGGCAAGAGATCTATCCAAGCTGCTTCCTACCTCTCCATCCTCTCCCTCTGTTTGAACAAACACACAAACAAAAAGAGTCAGAGTGTTTGGTATCACAGAAGGAAACAGTCTATACTGGCCTGAATTTTCGTCCTGACACTGATTGTAGTAAATTCAATGATTCTAGGATTTCACATCATGCTTTGTCTTTGTTCAGTATAGTTCTGACAACCTGTTTACGTTGGGAAAATAATAAATAATGATTCAGGAAATAATAAGGTCATTATTTGGACATGAAGCAGACTCACTGGTATAGTGTGTAGTATTCACTAAAATATTGGAGGGTTCTTGTTTCAAAGGCCTGGGAGTAGTAGGGTTTCAAAGAAAGTTGATCCAGGTGCAAAAAGGGAAAGCTCTTTACTATGCACCTTAGTAAAATTCTTCATGATCATTCAATGGACATAGTGTGGAGCACTAAATACTACTTTTATTTAGAAAACTAAACCAAATCCATTTGGATTAGGTTGATATACATACACACAGGTTAGAGGATATTGTTTGAAAATCCTAATTTAAATTCTAAAATATTTTTTTTCAATTTCACAATAATAAATGTCTTTCTGAAGAATTTAGAATGTCTGTAGAAGGGGTTACATCTACATTGCAGTCACTTCTTTACAATAAAGTCAAAGAAAACAAACATTCATTGTGGGTGTTCTTTTAATAAATGGTATGTGTTTGACACCAAATAATCCAAAACCTAACATAAATAGATAAGAGTTTATAGGCACTTAAAAAGAAACAAAGATTTAAAAAATTAAATGGTATATACAAATCAGTAACCAAATTGACACAATGTATGACATTTTATTGCTTCAACTATGAATTCTCTCCTAGTATACAAAAAATAAGCTACATCTTACACAGGGCTTTTAGGGAAACAATAAAAACTTGTTTTTTCCAGAAATAATTCTCGCGCAAATTAAAATATATAAGGAAGCTGCTGAAAATATAAATTCTGAACTTTAAGACCAATGTTTTCTATACCCACTGGGGTGACATTCTCATAACAACTTTATGTGGAATAGATGGCTCTTGTCCCTGCTTGATGAGCATATTCTGTAGTCTGGTTTATGCACAGTGCTTGGTACAGCTCAACCTGATTTTTTTTTGTGCCATTTTCTTTTGCAAGTGCCCCACATTTCCTTGTTCATGTTAACATTAATAAGCTCATAAGGCATAATATATTCTGAGAAATGAATACTCATGGACCTCCCATTTCTGACCAAAACACAATTGACCCTGTCACACAACATGACACTATTTTGTTCATCTGACAAGTGCATTTCTGGCCACAGAATGTGGAAGGGTTAGAGGAAACTAAATGTGATTTTTAAGAGACTGTGTAGCCCAAGCAGCTGAACTCATTGTCACCATTACTGGAGCACTCATGTATTACCTCTCCCTTATGTGGACTGGTCCCTGTTCCAGTAGAGGTGACCTTTTATTTTGTTACTACTGTTTTATATGAAAATACATACAAATCTCAATTTATATCACTTTGTTGCTCTTGATCTTTCATTTCAGACCAGGAACATCTTTTAGTCAGGTGCCACGGTGAAAGAACAAAATGAATGAGTCATTTTGGGACTCCCCTGTCACTCTTTCAAAGCTGGATATTATCTTGCCCTCCTGGTAAAAATTGATACTAGAACTTTCTAGAGCTCATGCAGCAAACTGAATACCTTTACTTTTGTTCAGGCTGGCAGACTGAGAAGTTGACAAGAGGGAAACTTGGTGCTATACCCAAACTCTTTCTGAGGTTCAGACAGGATTTTTCATTTTATGGCAAAGCAAGCATTTATCCCACACATTCTTATCACAAGTTCCTGAGGATGAATCTGTGAGGACCAATAGAAAAGAAAGCAAAGAAAAAAATATATTTATATCAAGTGAGTGCTGACAGTCTGAACCAAAGTCGCAGTGCTTTATAATCAAGGTTTTGGAAAAACAAGAATAGGACAACCCTGTGGCTTTGGCACTGAGTTCAAGAACACAGTTAGGAGTCATTGCACCTCCAAGAACTAGGAGAACTGAAATGAAAACAAAGTCAACTCAAAAAACAGGGAAATAAATTATTTCATTTACTACTGCCAGAAATTATGCGGTGGGAATGCATTTTAGCTAGGAATGTGTTAAGCAATGGTCAACAGCTGGATATGTTTCCAGCTGAGGCACTGCTTCAAAAACCTCTGAATGGGATGGAACTCTCCATTAACTCCAGTGAGCTTTTAATCAAGCCCAAGTCAGACAGCAAGATTGAGAGACAACTGAGGAAGTTCACAAGACAGTAACTTAAACTGCATAAGGCCAGAGTATCTTGAAAAAAAAAACAAGTGTCAGCAAAAGGTCTAATTAGAGGACATAAAAAACTCAATCCCAAGTGTTCTTTAGTCAGACTCAGGAATTTCATTATCTTCTGTGGTAACAGGATTCAAAAAGTGCAAGCAGTGATCTGAATCCATTTCTAGCTCAAGCACAGATTTTCTCTGAGCTTTTCTTAATGCTTGGGTTTTTTCTCCACAATCCACAAGGCCTATAAGTAGTCTTTCTTTCCTTTTATCTTTTTTGTTTGTTTGTTTGTTTGTTTGCTAGGTCTCTTGGGTTTCTAGCTAGTCTAGGTTTGCTAGCATCAGGCCTTCTGGCAAACAAACAAAATGTCAAACGTTAATTTTGTCATCAACTAAGGCATGTCCCCCACAGATATACCACTCAATCTCCAAGTTCTGGTTATTTAAAGCATAAACTGAAACAAAAAAAATCCTATTTTCTTATTTGTGTCCTATAGGAAACATCATGTTCATAAGCTTGTAAAATTCTTTCCATAAAATATATTCTTTTCAGATGAGATTCCATACCCTAACAAAAAATAAAAGTAATTCAAATGTTTGTAAGTCAACTTTTGCCTTCAATTAATTTTACTTAGTGTTTCTGGAAAACAAGACCAGCAAGGCATATTTAGTCTGAGAGGAATACAATAAACCACTAAAATCAAGATTAAGATCCAGACACAAAGTGGTTTGAACTTAACTGGTCTTATAAAACAAGAAAAACAAACCTACAGACCAAAAGATACAAAGGTTTCAGGCCCTAGGTCTTACTACATCTAAATCAAGTTAGTTGTCTAAGAATGAAGAAAAACATTAAAAGTTAAATGTATAATTTATTATAGATAAGAATTTTTCTAAAATAAAGAATTAAAATTTGGGATCTTTTGTACACATGAAAACAATGAATACTGAACCTGTCTAGAGAGGATATGTTTTGTAAATGAAGGAAACAGGTTGGGAGTGAGGATTTAGCAGATTAAATGCTAAATTACAAATCACAGCAGAAAATAATATACTTAAAAGTGAAATAATGTTTATTACTTGCAAATAGAGTGATATAACAATTACCAGTAGCAGTAAGAAGGTGAATTTTGCTGCAGAAGATACAGCTATTTGTTTTCTTGTCAGGAAGGAGCATATACAGGCATTACAAGCAATTACATCACTAATTTAAGGAGTAAACTGAGGCTCCTGAGCTGAAGAACAAGAATAGCGACAGAACACAATAGTGTTGTTTTTCCACTGTATTTACTGCCACGATTCTTCAAGGAATAAGATGCTTTTGCCTTGGGAAGGGGCAGTGAAAAAGGAAATTAAAAATATATGATTTAATGATTCAAGACCCCTGTTTTCATAGAAGCAATTCACGCTGAACCTTCCTTACAAAGAAGTCAGTCATCCAGGAGTGGTCATAACACTGTAAGTCACTGCAGACTTGACTCATTGCCAAAGTAGCATGTGATATAGTGCCATTTGACATGACAATGACAATACCCTACCTACTCCCTACCTGTCTGCTAACAGAGCCGTTGCTCTTCTACCCTTTGACCTGTCTGCCAAACCATGTCAAATATACTGAATTTCCTGGGCTAGTACTAGAAATTTGGTGTTGGATATTCAAATTATTGACAGGTGGCTGAAAATTCTTATGTGCTTTCAGTGCCTCATGCAAATTTGGATTTCCAGGATGGTCTTCGTATTGGAAAAAAAAAAGGTAATGTGGAAATTACATAGAGTAAAGGGAATAAAGTTTCCTTAGCACACTGAAACCTTATACACTAATCTTATAATCCCTCCATAGACACAGAATGGCTTATGTTGTTTCCTAGCTGTTAATATAGGATGTTGACAGTATTAAGAGGCATATTTCATTGAAGAGTTGGAAAAATAATGAAAACATTCAGAGGAATGGTTGTATGTTGTACAAATACTGGTAATGTAAAAGTAAGCACAGAATTAAGTAGGAGTTGATAATAAAGAAAATATGATCAATTAGGAAAAGAGCTAGCTTGACTTATGCTAATATAGTAAAACCTATTTCTGCTGTAATAGAGCACATGATATTATAGTGTATGTCTATTGTTTGCAGCATATGGTAAATGTTCATATCTATTAAGGAAGTGATATTTCCTCTCAGAAGGAGAACATACTGGAAATAGTATATTCTATGAGTATTGTCTCATAAGTACTTATAGAAAAATAAAGGGGAAAAAAGTACCTCTGAATGCATATTAGATAATACACACAGTAGATGGAAATTCATTAAACAGTACCCCATATAATAAGCCACAAAGTAGAAATGTTACATATAGGAAAATTTTAAATATCTAGCCCAATTTGTCTAAGTCTGGATTTTGGACACTGGAAAATTTGCATTTATAGGTCATCAGTTCACCCAAAAGGTTGTTTCCAGAATGCAAGTGAAAATGGTGCTGCTACATTGGCAGGAGCAGTAAGAAATTTGAGGGGAAGCGGTAAAAAACTGCAATGTGAAATAAATGTAATTTTCTTACAACAAAGCTTTGTCTGACCTTCCTACAATTCAGTTCAGCAAAATCACATAGAAAGGTGTTTGAAGTTTGAGAAACTCCCTGGGCTGAGGTCTCCAGTTGAGGGCGGAAGCTGTGCTACCTCCCACAGCCCCAGAATGCCACTGCCATTGGTCAGGGTCTCATACCACTGGCTCTGCATTCCTAGTAACTCCATCCCATTTGAGAGAGTGGAAGCTAAAGGTAAGTTTTGGTACTTCTCTCCTAATTGAATTTTTATTGCTTTTTATTGAATATTTTTTATAGTATTTGTTTTATTTTGCCATGCATAATACTGATTCAAAGTCTTGAATATCGTGGAGACTATTTATTTTTCCCTGGATATGTCTTAGTTCCTTTTTATGTGAGGTGTATATAATCTTCAACAAAATATTTGATGTTACAGCTACTGCAGATGTCAATATCATTACAGTGCATTCCAATATATTACATGTAAGGGAAATTGAGATATGCAAACCCTGCAAGTAAGTGCAGACATCATAGCCATAGGTTTGTTTTTTTTTTTTCCCACAGATATTATGTTTGCTGGCTTTTTCTATATGTATACATATTTATACACAAAATTCAATACTTATCAAGACCTATACCCTTTAAAACCCTTTTACTTCCAGGTAATATGTCATGAAAACAATTCTGAATCATGAGCAATATTTCTATTTAATAATTGTTTATTCCAAGATAAAAGTACACCAGATATGTTAGTACTGCATTTTGGGTTAATAGATAACATCCTTTATAGCTGAATCATCTGGGATAAATGACACAAAAAGAAAAGCAAGACTAAAAGCAATCCTGTCAAAAATAGGCAGAACAAAACATAAAGACAGAAAAAAAACCCAAGCTCTAACGCACTTGTTTACATCAGAGATTGATTGTCTTTCTATTTTATTTTATTTTATTTTATTGTATTTTGAAGCAGAATACCTTAGTAATACTGAAAGCTAATACTGAAAGGTGCAATTCATCTAAGTCTTCTCAAAGAGAAGCACCAGTGACTAGCTTCTCCCAGAAGCAGCTGAAGTCTTCCTGAATAAAGCAAATGAGAGAAAAATGAATGCCTTGTGTTACTGACCATCCCCAGAGGAATTTCATATCCTCATGCCTAAACCAGCTTCATAAAGACTTCTTTTCATGAAGCTAAAATTCAGCCTGTTGCTCAGCACATACATTCAAAAAATGTCTCATATATTTCTTATACTTAATCTATCCTAAGTAGCTATAGTTTTTAAATTAAATATTTAAGTGTGTATATTATGGCATCCCATCAGGAGTACAATTTTTTAAACATATGCACTGCTCATTATCACTGTGCTTTTGGTGAAACTAATGTGAGTTGCAGCTAAATCAAGGTGCAAGTAAAGAATGTTGAATAGAGCCTTGTGTCAGGCATCTTATATGATAATAGTGAACGAATCACTTACACGGAAAAGGAAATGCATAAACACTAATGTTCAAGCCTGGCATGATATTTCTACTATTTTACAAAATTCTGGAAATTAAACGAGTGATAAATCAATTTTACCATTTGATTCTCCAAGGAGAACAGGTGACTGCACTATGCTACCATTTCTCACTACTTTAAAAATGGTGCTGATTGAACAATGAAAACATTCAGAGCACGGTCACTTATGGGGAGGACACATTACATTTTTTATTTTGATCCCCAGATCTTTGTAAAAGTATGGTTCAAATATGCCACACCATTTAACCAATCAAAATTATACTGACAAAATAACTAGAGGGAGAAAAGTGTTTTGATTATTCTCATCCAGAGAAAACAAAGAAAGCATTTCTAGTGTTTTTTAATAGTTTTCTTTTTGTTTTCTTTTGATTTTTTTATGGCGGAGGAGAAAGATAAAATTACTTTGTTATATATTTCAAAAGATTATTTATTGTGATAGAGAAAAATATAATAATTTACCTTTTCTCTAGTTTCTCAAAAGTTCTTTTGTAATGGTGCAGTGGAAATATGTAAAGTTGGGAGAAAGAGGAAAACACTGTTTAGACACTTTCTCATTGAGGCCAACTTATTTTTATACCAATAAAATTCAATAGGTCTTTTCTAAATTCTCTGAATGTCAGTATGGCCAAAGCAGTCTGCCGAAATTCTCAGACCTAGGGGCTCCTAGTGAAGCAAATCAAACTAAACCACTGATCATGAATAAACATGAGTTATTAATCAGAAATATTGTTATATATATATAGATATCATATTTATGACATTAAATTTTCATAAATTCCTTGTGAATACCAGATTACCTATCATCTGTCCATTTTCTTCTCTTGCAGAAAAGAAAACAGAATGCAGACCTTTGTAAATGTTTTTCTGGGATTTTTTATCTTTGAGTCTGTTGGAACTGTACCTATCCCTGATACAATAATTTATGATTCTGAGTTCTATGACATACCACTTGAAGAGCTGCCTCACTCATTCATCTATGATGAAAACAAGCAGTTTGACCCAGTAGAGGTAATTAGAACTTCATTTATTCTGCCTTTCCAAAGTGCACAAATGCAAAGGCAACTGATCAGCTTTTGTTGGCCAAGAAAACATTTATCAGACAAATCTACTTGTGTGGTTTTTACTGCCTTTGCAGTTCATTCACTTTTTTTCTCTAATCTACAAACAGCCAAAATATATCCTAATATTTTGCAGTTTGGTGGTGGGTTTTGGGTTTTTTTGGTGGCAATCTTTGAGAGTATGTGAAAGGTGTGATGCTTTCCTCAGGTCTCTGTGTCTTGTCACAAATTCTGTTCAAGATTGTCATTGTGATTTATCTATCTGGATGACACAGAAGTAGCTGAGACAGGATATCTAGAATTTCCCATTAAATGAGGTTGTAAAATGCTGTTTCACTAGGTTATTTCTTATTGTAATAGATATGTCCAATATAAGTATTTCAAGTTATAAATGCTGATGTTTTCTATTTCTGTTATGAAAGTAAGCAGAAGGAACAAAAAAGAATGGGAAGGCACTTGAATTTAAAAACTGGAAAGTAAGAAATATTACTGAAGAAAAACTGTTGCAATTCCGTTAGTTACAGTATGACTTAGCAAGATGTGTTACCTGTACAGGCAAGGTACTCCACTCATCGACCTAAATGCTTCCTTCCCCTCCTACACTCCTTTATTTCTCTACAACTACTGTAAGGCTACAATAGTTTTATCCTCTCTGCTGATTAGGCATGGACACAACTTCCCTGAAGGTAATATATGCACTCTGTGATTCAGGATTTACTGCAACAGAAGTTGAGTGAATAATATTATATTTAAATAATAATATGGTCTTTTCATTTTTATACATTTTTAGTACTTTTTCACATAACAATACACAATTCATGAAAATACATTCCTTTGAAACACTCATGATTACAGCATGAGGGACATGAGCCAGTCTTATCAATGTGAGACTGAAATTGGGTAGTGGATTTGAAATCAAAGGACAAAGACAGTTTAAGAATAAATATATCACAAAACTGGAGAACTGAAGAGATAAAAATAATCTCAAATTTGCACTATGATCAGAACCTTACTGTTTGTAGGAAATAAATTTTCAATCTAATGACTGAGAGAACTTTGCTGTAAAGAAATTACTTTGCCTTTTGCCTGCTTTCCTTGTGCCACCCAGAATCAAAGCTCTTTACAAACTCATGCTTGAGCTCTCTTCCTTGATAAAGTCACCACCAGTTTCAGTTGCTGTATTCTCTCTATTTCACATTGAGTAATAAGTCACAATTTCTGTCTCTATTTTCACTTAAGAATGAAACCTTTGTCATTCCTACAGAAACAGCTTCCTTCCCAGAAATGGAAGAGTCTGTTTTGCCTGTGCCTCACCACTGAGGTTTTTCTCATTCAACCAGTAGATTTCTAAGTAATGCATGGAATGGTAGGTGGGATTGTCTTGTGCTGTGCTCTCATTGTGAGGTCCTACGACACCAAAGCATGGGATGCCCTTTTCCAAGGTTCCGACTGAAGGACAGACACATGGCAAGGCTTCTTTTCCAGCTGAAAGGAAATTCAGGATGATTGAAGTTGCATCCAACAAGAAAAGATACAAGAGGTCTCATCACATGTTGCTTTTTTTTAAGGAAGCATGGAATAGGCACAGTCCAGAAAGACCATATTGTCTGATAAGTTTATTTTCCAGAGCAAGATTATCTTCCATTTCTGAGCTCTTCAAACAGCCTTCTTAAAATTCATCAGGTGAAGGTCATCTGTCATAACAGTTGAACAGAATTTTACTTTGAATATGGATGGACCTCCCTGTGAGAACCTTCTTTTCCTAGATGTTTAGCCAAAGACTTTTTTATTCTGGCTTGCATTCCTCATACCATGTACCACCCAAGATAAATCTAAACATTCCCAATTCCCCATAGCCCAGGAGAGATGATTGGTCAGTTCTGTAGAAATCAAGCAGCTTTTATAGACATGTCAGTGGTCTATTTGATAGTGCATGTCACACTTGCAAGTTATATTTTAGTCACTGAATATTATTGATGTCACTCAGGTTTTAAACAGAATATATTTGATTTCTTGATTGTGGTTATGACTTTCCTTCCTACAATCTTGTTATCATAAAGATGTTAACTACACAAGTGGTTCTATGTGAAAAATCCAATATTTATGTAAGGTCAAAGGCTAGTTTTTATTATGCATAGCTTACATGATGAGCAATACCACAGAGACACAGAAAAACAGCAGGCCTTCAACAGATCTAGCCTGAGTACAGTAACTCTTTAAGGCCTGCATTTCCTTTTAGAGAGTTTTGAATCATGTCTTTAGACTTCTGAAATAGTGGAGAAAAAAACTAAAATAACATTTTCTGTTGTTGCTATCTTCAATTTAAGATTTTAAAATTCATTTAAGTGCAAATAGAAATCATTCTGCTTAACACCTTTTTAGACTCATTGGCAAAATACAAACTTTACTGAGGTTGCGTGTCCAACTGAAATTTAAGCAGGTCCTAGGACTTCAGACCCATTCAGAGTGCTTCTGCGGTTAATTTCAATGTGAATTAAGCACCTGTGCATCTTTAAGAGTTAAGCTAAAGCACCTGTGTAGTATGTCCTTCCCAGAATATTACCCATTAGGTACTATAATTGCTCTTACAGTGTATAATCACCAAAATGAGGAAAGACCTGGGGGTAATTAGGGAGGGATTTTATTCCACTCATTCTATCTGGCTAAAATTAAAATTCGGCTTTGCAACTCAAGACCATCCTCCAAGACAAGTATGAATCATTCTCTTGGGATATCTGTTGAGGTGGATTGATTTTGTCTGGCTGTCAGATGACCATCAAGATGGTTTCTTACTCCCCCTTCTCAGAGAGAGGGGGGAACAAATTAAGATTAAAAACTTGGGAGTTGACATATAGGCAGCTTAATGAAGAAAAGCAAATATTGCCCACAGAAGCAAAGGAAAAAAGAAAGATTTATTCTCTACTTCCCACCAACAGGTGATGTCCAAACACTTCCAGGGACACAGGGCACTTGAGTATGCCTAGCAGTTGGTCCTGACGACAAACACCTTAATAATAAAAGTCAACCCCCTGCCCTCGCTGCCTCCTTTCTCTTAGCTTTTATTCCTGAGCAGATGCCATATGGAATATCCCTTTGCTCAGCCTGGGTCAGCTGTACTGGCTGTTCCTCCTCCTGAGATCTTAACCATCCCTGGCCTACTAGTGAAGGGGTAATGTTGGAGAGACAGCCTTGGTGCTGTGCCAGCACTGCTCAGCAGTAGCCAAAACACCGGTGTGTTATCAACACCTTTGCAACTACCAACACAAAGCACAGCACTATGAGGGATGCCATGGGGAAAATTAACTCCATCCCAGCCTGACCCCATAAACCTATCTTCCTCAAATAACTTTCAATGAACCCTAGGCACCTGTCTCAGGCTTAGTTCCAAAATTTCAGCTTAATATAGTTAATCAAGAGTGACTGAGTCCAAGTTCACAACTTCTTTGTTACTTCTTATACTCTGGAAGTATTTTGCCCTGTGAAGTGTGTATGTGGGTATATACACACACATGCTTCATTGACTTACAAATATTTTTTTTAAAACATTTTATCTAGATAATGGCTGTTGCTATTTTTCCACTTAAAGTCCATTTTTTTCACAGATTTTAGAGCAACTTTGGGGTTTGGAAAAGTTACTTTACAATGGATACATGAAACACTTTTTTAAATGCAAATATTTTTCATGGGAGAAGTAATTATAGCTGTGAACTACTTATAAAATTGCATTGAATCCTTAGCCAAGCTCTGCATTGTAATGTATTAGGTAGGTCAAATCTGGGCTATAAAATCTATTGTCTCCAAGGTCCCCGGTTAGTGAGACATGGAAGACATATCCAAAGCTTTGCATCCAAAGGGAAATTGTTACTGGAAAAACCTTTATCACTCAGAAATAAAATATGTGTAGAGACATTACAGAGAGCAGTATAAATTCTTTCACAGATAGTGGCTAAAAAAAGGCAATGTAAAAGAAAAGTCAATTACCAAGAAAGCAATTACAGGGTGTTAAAGGACAAAGATGTTGCAAAGGAATGTCACTGTAAGTGTACAAGTTTTGTGTTGAACTTATCTTCTGAAACTGACAGTAACAACAGTATAAACATGAGGTGCTGTATCTTCCCTTTCCTTCACAGTAAGTTCATTAGTATTTCAATTAATATTTATATTATGATAGGGTCTAGAGGTCCCAGTAAAGACTGTGTCTCCATTGTCCCAACTGCTCTGCAAACATATACAGATTTCCTGGTTCAAAATGGATACAATCAGGCCAAACTCTCAAATGCATTCGTGTGTAAGCTTCTCACTTTTTCCCTCTGAAACTAAAACTTTGGAAATTCTGAGAAAATCACATTGTGGAGAGAGATTCTTATGTATATTGGCTACTAATGTCTAATGAAATGACACTGAAATTTTATTACAGTGCCTATTAAGCATAATCAGTCAATTTTTCTTCAGACAGGAAAAGCTCCTAGAAAAATAAGAAGTAAAAATAAAAGTGCATTGGAAAAATGCTTTCTTTGCTATGCTAGGCTACCAGTGAGGCTCATAAGCAAAGGAAGACTTAATTAACATCCTAGCACTGAATAAACAGCAAAACAAAGGGGTTAAATACAGGTTGGTCTGAGTGTGTGTACACAAAAGAGGTGAGCTATAAAGTACAATCCACAAAATAAACAGAAAGAAGCACTGTGAAAGCCTAATATTGGATGATGCATTACCTTGTTGAATTTGAATCAAATTCATAATGGGACACTAGGGTGCCTGCACAAGGCTCAGAACTTGAGTTACACACACACACATTCACTCATACATGCGTGCCCATACACACAAAACACCACTGCTGTTGCCATAACACATATGATGATGGGCCATACTTGTACAAGAACTCCCTCTTGCCATTCTATAGAGTTGAGAGAGGCTTACACTTATCTTCGTGGCAGGTATCTGATTAAATAAGAGACTTCAAGGTGGATATAAAATGACTTTTCAGAACATATCACATAAATTTTTAAAATACTTATTATTGGTATGAGTAATGTAGAAGTCAGATAGCTACATGGTTAATAAGAGAATTAATTTTATCATTTGGAGATTTATCCCCAAATAGGAAGTTTTCTGCTTTTTCAAACAGGCTTTGACTACAGCTCTGAATATTCACTTGGCTGTTCATAACTGATTCCATTTGCTTCTGTACAGATGTCTTTACAAAATATGAACATTTCTGTGGATTAAAAAAGTCATCACGAAATACCTGATGTTTTAACTACGTTGTCATATAGTAAAAGCAAATACTACAAGACAAAAAAGACAGAAAGGAAGAATTTGAAACAGCATGTTAATCCCTAGATTTTCATATAACCCACTTAGTTACCTGAAATGTTTGCAAGACTAAGTTCACTGGCTAGGACATTCTTAAGTAACTAAAACTGATACTAAGCATGCCACTAGTTATCACCACCTTAGAAGAACACAGTAACTATATTTTTTATCTTTTGTCACACTGGATGAGATTCTGTAAGTAGTTGTCCTGGTCCAAAATGACCTGAATTGGTATATCTGGAGCTCATTGCTTAAGAGTAATTACCACAACGTTTGAAATACCTGTGGAAGAGGGGACAGCTGAAACTCCAGTGAGCTTCCATAGGCCTTTACAGTATATGCTTGCTACTTTGATTTCTCTGATCCCTTAAACTCATTTTTTCCCCTTCCAGACTTCCAGTTTTGTAGCTTCTTTTGAAACAAAAGGTACAGATATTTTAGAAAATTACCCCAAATTCTTAATTTGTACCCAGGGCTATACTTGGGTGGTTTTTTTGGGTTTTTGGGGGGTTTTTTTGAACACTGAAGTTAAATAACACGTGCATTTCTGTCCCATTTAAAAGTCTAAGATAACTTTAACGTCAATCAAAACACAATCCAGAGCAAGGGCTGGTACACAGTGCAAAGGGGGAAGTGATTATCTAATGCATGGAACATTACTAATTTTTTGGAAAAAGAATCAGTTCCTTTCACACTCAGGTACAAAATGCTTCCTCTGACTTGTTTTACTTCTCCTGCCATGAGTTTTGCCTCTTTAGATGTATTCCAGTTTTGTTTCAATATCTAATACAAAGTCTCCTCTGGACCCCATTTGATGATTAGGATGTCTTCTGGAACAGAGGTCTTAGGCTAGTAACTTACGTCTCAGCCCTCTTGCTTGGATCAATGGAGAACCAGCATCTCTGTTTTCATCTGAACTGAAATAGGGTAAATAATTTTTTATTAAATTTATGTCTTAAAAAAAAAAAAAAAAGAAAAGAAAATCATCTGCTGTAGGCTTAAATATTACATATTCCTGAAAGCAAAATGTTAGAAATAAAACCTGTGTTTTCAAATGCAGTGCTGGAATGAGACTTTGACTTCTTCTTCATTCTCTGGCAACAGAATTAGCAAATAAAATCTCTGCAGTAAAGCAGTGCAGCATAACTATTATTACTTAGCTAAAATCAGACATGATATAAATACACTTATTTTGAAACATGAAGCTTTAGGACATTCTAAGGTCAAGGTGCTAAAAACAATGCTTCTCTTACTAAGACTCTTTAGAAGAACGTCAAAATCTACCTATATTTTCCAAGGGAGACACTACACACCTTAGTTTCTAGAGAACTGGACTGCCACTCCAGAGCCCTGTAAATTAAATATTAAGGTTGGTCTGACTGAAGTATGAATGGAAATGTATGCATGTATGTGTGCGTAAGACCCAGCAGAAACAAGATAAATTAAAAACATGAGAAGGCTTAAAGGGTTGAAAGAATGGTCCGTGTTTGTAACAATGGACACTGTATTTGACTGTACTGCTTCCAGAACACTGTTTCAAGAGGAAAACTGAAAAATATGTTGTTTACATGAAAATCAATGTTCCTGCGTCCTGATAACATTGCAGAACAGATGACTTCTCAGAGAAGACCCTCCATCCTCCCACCAGCAGACAGGAAACTGGTTGTAGAATACAATATATATTATTTCTTTCCATATGAGCCACCAGGAAATCATATTCCCAATGAGTAAAAGGAGGCAATAAGCAACAACCTAGCATAAGATTAATGGATTCTGAAGTATTCAAGACTCTGAAGAAAAGGTTGAATAAATGTAGGATGGCAAAAAAATAGATACTCCATTCAATCTTAGGAAATACATAATTCTCCTTTGGCATGCTCTGTGGCTAATATTCTGCACTGGTATTCTCTAAAACTCTTAATTGATTCCAAAGACAGAGTTGAGTAATTGTCAACCACATAGTTAGATGACTAAAGATAGGTGATGTGATACCCTTTCATTTTTTCTTATGCTGTGTATGAAATATGTCTTGGAAGGCTGATTATTATTGAAGACTTGCAACTATTGTTAAAGAGAAACATGCTTTATTTTATTTCTCTACAACATGCTTCCTGATTTGTGATTTCTCATAAAGAATATTACTTGAAGTAGCAAAGGAAATACAACTCCACCCTCCTCAACTAAACCCCCTCCAAAACCCCTATGGAAATTAATGTCATTAAGTGATATACAATAATTTCTGTTTCAATTTTTTATTTTTTTTTTTTTTTTAATTAAAGTGCATATTGCCAAAAATAAACATCTGGAAGATGAAGGATCGTTCTGTACAATGTGTAGTTCAAGAAACATCTTTGTCTTGTTACAGTCTTGCGTGATTTATCAAATATGTAAAAGATAGAAAGCTGCATGCATCAGATGACCAATAATGGGAAACAGACTTTTACCTTTAGGTTACTGGTTCAAGTCCAAACTATATACAGCAAGAAAATACTGCTCATGCTCTGGGTCTGGTATATAATACACATATCAGTGAACTCCTACTCTGTTACCAGTACAAAAACGACAACATCATTAAGTTGATTGCAATAATTATAATTTTTTTTATGACAGCCACAACTGGTGCAGGAGACTGAATAGATAATGCTAACTACTTGGAACAGTTTCCTTAGAACCCAGACTTACTGCAATGGCAAGGAAACTACTGGGAGACTTTCAACTGTGCATCTACAAAACTAGGTAACATCTTACAGTAAGAGAAAGATAACAGTGTAGAAACAGAAGTACTAGAAGTTCATACCTCTGCTTTGGTACCCAATAGCTACAGTGATTACTCAGCTAAGAACCTCAGAAAGCATAAAGTAAATCAAAGTCCCAAGATAGTAAGTTCCATAAAGTATGCCCTCAAATATTCAGGGAGATGACTCAAATACCATAACAAGTGAAATTATCTATGGTCTGAAGCCTATTTATAAACTATTTTGAAAATACCCTTCTCCAAAATATTATTTTCAGTTGCATATAAAGCCGTTAACAGGACTGAAAGTATCCAGATTTTATTCTAAAGTTCAGGAGAGGGACTATTATCTGATTTCCACAAAACTGGTCAAGAAGTAGACACCATATGCAAGAACTTTAGGGCAGTACTAACCTGGATCAATAAAAGTCTGGAATGCGCCTCTCCCTCTAGGCTTCCTAGAACAGCTGTCCCATTTCCTTTGTTCCCAAAGTCTTCTTTTGATTTGTCCCCAAGTCCATTCCTAGTTAAGCTGTCTACTGTCAGTGCTGCAGATGGGAACATTGTGTACTTGTCTGCATAAAACTACAAGGTACATCCTTACTCTTACTTACACCAACACAAGTTACTCATAGTTCATCTGAAGGTCATCTTGCTCACTTGATGTCTGCGTTTTGCAAAGTTATAACCTGGTAACTGCATCAGGGCATATTTTTATCCATAAACTCTAATTAGTAATAGTACCTGTGGCTTACTGGAATACAAGTAAAGAATATACAGAGAACTGAATTGTGCTTAGTAAAAATTTGGCCCAGTCAGATTGAAAGTGCTTACTGGTTTTTCACTGCTTCCATTGTCTCTGTCTCCAGTGAAACTCACGTACGCAAAATATTTGAACCAATAGCCATTATATAACTTAAAAATATGTGACAAAAATTAGATGTTAGTTATTTAGATGTTCTCAGGCAGTCCATGATCATAATGTTTAATACTGCTTGTAAAGAATATATAGCTACACTGCAAGATCCAGAGAGTCTATTACAAAGTGTAAAGTGTTTTGTTCCAAAAATTTTCATAGATCAAAGAATCATTTGTGTTGGAAGGGAGCTTGAAGGGTCCCATGGGCAGGGACACCTTTCACTAGACCAGGTGGCTCAAAGCCCCATCCAACCTGTCCTTGAATATTTCCAGAGATGGGGCATCCACAGCTTCTATGGGCAATCATTTTCAATGTCTCATCATCCTCACAGTAAAGAATTTCTTCCTAATATCTGAAATCTTCAGCTTCAAGCCATTCCTCCTTGTCCTACCACTACATGTCCTTGTAAAAAGCCTCTCTCCATCTCTCTTGTAGGTCCCTTGTAGGTACTGAAAAACTATTATAAGGTCTTCCCGGAGCCTTCTCTTCTCCAGGCTGAAAACCCCAACACTCTCAGCCTGACTTCATCTTCTTGGCCCTCCTCTGGACTTGCCCCCACAGGCCCATGTCCTTGTGCTGGAGACCCCAGAGCAGGAAGCGGCACTCCAAGTGGGGTCTGATGAGAGAAGAGTAGAGGGTCAGAATCACCTCCTTGACCTGTTGGTCACATCTGAAATATATATACACATACAAAGAGATTCAACTAGGGATCAGAACACAGTAAAACCTTTCCTCATGCTTGGGACACAGATCTCAGAAATGTTAGTTCCTTCAACTTGTATAGTCTACATAGAAAATAAAATTCACCTTGGTCAGGTGAATTGGTCAGTATTCAATAGTTTTATAGTAGTATTGTGCTAGAAAGTTGCAATGGAGAAAAATCTTTATTGAAGCAGAATTTTAGGCTTTGGTGCCTTCACACTTAGATTAATCATACCGTGCCAAGATTCCTGTATCCGGTCATGCCTTAGAAAAAGGTAAGGAATGTTAACTGCAGTGCAGAGGTGCAGTACCCACAGGAGAAGATATATTACCTAAATTTTAAACACCACCTCAGATGTGCAAAGCCCAATAGGGACACTAATGCATTGTCTTGGATTTAAAGAATAAAAGGTGCACTTTCAAAAGAAGCCCTAGCACGGTCAAACAATATTATTGCACATGGGCAAATGAAGATACAGCAATAATGTAACTTGCAAAGGTCACACAACTAGAGTGAATTCTCAGTGTCTGGGTGATTACAGAAAACCACTCTGCCTCTTTGCAAACACAGGCCCTTCTGCAACTAGCCTGGTAAGTCTGCAGTACTCTTTTTATGAGTGGTGCAAGAAAACAGCTACATCTTAATTTTTATCCTGAAGTTTTCATACAGGAAAGTCAAGAGAATGTATCTTTAGAATTAAAGTTAACATGACAAAATTTACTGGTTTGACTAATTATGTTGAGTGCAGTACAAAAAAATAATGTTTCTAGTTTCAGGCAAGGATCTAACAACATTTATAGGGTTTTTTAAATCAAGATTTTATCTAGTATTTATATATATATTAATTTTTCATAACACACAAAACAGCTACTGATGAATGAACCTAACTAGAGTCTGTTGGTATTCAGATTTAGAAAAGAAAAGTGACAAAAACACTGCCAACATATTCGCAAGTAGTATGTGAAGTCAGAGTTCAGAACTCTTCAATAATAAGATTTTTAAATCATGGTAGTGTTCTTAAAATAGAGCCTGCACAGCTATATCAGATTTAGATTTATGCTGGTAGAGTTTACAATTTTATGGTAAATGACTTGCATCTTTTTGATGTTTCATGGCAAATTTTCATTTGTCAAACACAATATATCAATTTTTATCAAAAATCTAATTTACTTTTAAATAAATGTTGAAAAAATGGTGTTAGTATATATTCTCACTAATGAAGTATATGCACGTGTACATACAAAAAACCCACTCAAAACACTGAGATAAAGAGTGAATAAGTATGTCGGATTTTCATGAATTGTTTATACATCATAATTCATTAAAGTTACTGGATAAAATGCAGCTCAAGCACTAAACTTCAGAAAATACGTGACCTCTAGTGGCAGAATATGAATAACTGAAAGAAAAACAGCTGCCAGTGGAAATAAATAGTAACATTTCCTCTTAATTTTTCCTAGGCAGAGGTTGGGACAGCACTACCTTCTATAATTCAAGAGAGATATTCTTCTGCACCACTGACAGAAGAAACTGAGGATGAAGTATCAACACCAAAATTAATTGATGGGTCTTCAGCACAGGGCTCTGGGGTTTTGGGACCCCAAACTCAAGATGGTTAGTAGGAAAGAGAAATGACTTTTCTGTGTGTAGCTTTGATTTTGAGTAGGCACATCTTACTTGCTTATAAATGTCTACCTTTTTTTTACTGAAGAGGAAGTGCATAATCTCTGTACTTCTCTCACTGAAGAAAGCTACAACATTCCTATCTTGAATGCTCTGAAGTCATATAGGTGCCTAGTCAAAATATTTCCATACCATTTCACTGTGAAAATAACTGTGCCAATGAAGATTTACAACTTACAAATTTGCTGATGATTAGCAAATTCTACCAGTACTCAGGGTTTTTTGTCTTAGATTTCAATATCACTATCAACTATCTTTATTTCATAATGATTTGTTACATGGTTTTTATAAATGTATTCAGACAAAGTATAGTTAAAATGTTGATGAATTTTTAACCATGAAAACTAGAAACTGTGACACTTAAGGAAAGGAAGCTATTTAAAAAATTTGGGTGAAGATGATTTTCAGTTATTCTGACTATCTATAATGAAATAAGAACTTTAAACATCTTGCAGGGGAAATAAAATTGCAAAACATAATTTGTCTTCCACATAAACTTTGCAATGCTAATAATTAGCACTTGTCAGAAGGTCCTCTAAACTCTTGTAGTTGAAGCTCACTTTATTATCCATTGCTGTGATGGGTCTTTGTGTTGTATGATGATCAACATACAAGGACAGGAAAATCCCACTTTTTACTATGGCTAACACTACAGCTAAGTGCTATAGAAAAAAAATTAAATTATAAAAAGACCTCCAAACAAACAAACTACAAAAGAAAACAACCAACCAACAAAACCCCAAAAAAAAACAAACCAAAACCCCAGAGTTCATGCTTCCAAAATTGTGTGTTCAGTGAAATTAATAATTCATAGTCTTATTTTTATATATATTACAAGTAAGCCTTAACCAGGCAAAAAATACACTGAGTCAAAACAAATAAAAATGGAATGAGACATTCGCAGGAGATTTCAGAAAAATAATAATAAAGCTCATGTGTTTTTTTCAATTTTGAAAACTACAGGATGTTACGAAACATCATGTAAATATTATATATGATGAATTCTGTATCTGTGAACATTTTCAAGCACTGGATGCAAATCAATTAGTGCATCAACTAAAGACATTCATGGGCAGCTCAAGGCTGTAACATGTCAAATCAGATTGCTTTTGTGGTTTGTTTTTTTTTTTTTTTTCAGCAATATATTTTCCTGTCAGATGTTGTTTCTGTTACTGGCCTAGTACTGAATAGAAGACTACAAGGTTCAGGAACATCAAGCCAAGTTCATTTTTCTTTTTAATATCTTTTTGAATACTTCCCCTACTTCTGTTCTTTTTCAGTGTACACCAGCCATAGGTGACAAATACCACTCCTCCAAGACGGAAAACAGGACAGAAGGGGAAATTTGCTTACTGCATTATGTTGCAGTATTATGAAAAAACGTCAGCCATCCTTAACTCTACATTCATTTAGGCCTAGATTTGTTGGAATAGCTCAAGGTGTGATGATTTATTTTTTTCCCCTGTATCAGGCCTGCTCCCTGTAGCAAATTTAAGCTCCTCCTGTGGAGAAAGTAAAGGAAAGCATGAAAAGAGTCTTACCTCTCCATAAATGTTACTCCTGGATGTCCATGTAGAGATTCTCAAATAAGAAAGTACACCAGCTACTCATTCTTTAATCTTGCCTGAAAAGGTGGCACATCTGTCATGGAGCCACAATTTATCTGGAGAAAAAAACTAATCTACAAGAAAAATATTTTCATACTCATGAATTGTGCTACTGTTCTGTAAGTAATCAGAACAAATAACCACCAATCTGCTAAAAAGAAGGAAAATATGAAACAGAAAAGTATTTGTGTGGGATTAAAAGCTGATAAACAGATATACTAATTTATACCCATAATCAAAGAAAATATATATTAAAAAAGTCAGTTCCACTAGTCTCACCAAATTTGAAATGCACCGTCAAAAGAAACTTCTGAATTCACAGTATTCATGTACGTTTATGATTGAGATGAAATGGCTTCATTTTTCATTTCCACAAACTTCTGGTGGTAACTAAATATGTTGTTAACATGATCTTCAAGCTACCTTAACTTTGACAGAGAGATTTTTCATGATGCTGAACTTCTGATTCAGCAAATGTAATTGAACAACATTCAGAGGAAACTGAGGTTCTTCTCCATAGCTCTGTAGGAAAATACTAATTTCCTACAAAATATTCAGAAGTACTACTTAGAGAACAAAAGAGGAATCATAACAACTTTCAGTCATCAGCTCTTATTCCTCTGTCAAGATGGAAGTACACTCTTGCTAGCTTAGTCGGAAATTGACCTTTGTCTGGTTGCTGGCACCACATATTCTATTGTTATAGTCTGAGAAACTCTGAATTAGAACAAGTTAATATTCCTTCTAGGTATAGTGAGAAAAAATAAATTTAAGAATTTAATTGCTTTATTGTTGTAATTATATGATGTGGTGATCAAAACAGAATGTTTGCATGGAAGTGAACTTTACCATAGACAAAATCTAATTGTTGTGTGCCAAGGTGGGAATTTTATTGCAGTCATTTAAATGTAATTTTTGTACATTTCCTTTCTAACAAACTGTTTTCTTTTAAATTCCTTGATAGGTCTTCCCACTTGCCTTTTGTGTACATGCCTAGGGACTACAGTCTACTGTGATGATCGTGAGCTTGATGCTGTTCCACCATTGCCTAAGAAAACCACGTATTTCTACTCACGCTACAACAGAATCAGGAAGATCAGCAGAAATGACTTTGCTAACTTAAGTATGGATAGTAGTATTGTTGCAATTAGCTTTAAAGTCTGTTATTTCTGGCTTATACTAATCCAAAACATAGTGATACATTTTCTAATGTTTGATGATGTAGAATTTTACATACAGATGCACATACAGAAAAGCAGTTTGCTTCTTTGGAGCATAAAGGTTAATACTTTAAACACAGATTCTCTGTCAAATTTTTGAATTATTAGAAATAGCAACAATCATTGATCTTTTTGCTGTTACTTGCAATCATCTTTAGAAAGGTAGGGGGAAAAAACCCAAATATTCAATTTAAGTAAGTTTGTTTGCTTGCTTTTTTAATTGGAAGAAGTGCATGAGTGTATTTTATGAAAAAAGTCAATATATCAAATTTCTAACATATAGGAAAATGTTAAAGAAACATGCGGGAAAAGTTAGTAGAGAATATTTCCCTTTAAGTGCTATTTTTTTTAAAAAAATAGTAATTTAAAGATCCCCAGAACAAATAGACATCTTAATTTAAAGTTTTTCACTGGATGATGCATAATGAACGACACAGGAAGTTCTAAACAGGATGAAAGGAGATATAGTTAACCTTTCTTAGGATTACCATTCAAATATGGATTATTGCATTACATACAGAGAACACTGTCACATAGTGAGCCAGGAATGAATATGACTCAAGACACTTCACCTGTAATTTAAATAGGCCATTTGCCCTTTTCTTTTTTTTTTAAATTTCAGGAAATACCTTCTTAGTGTTTGTTGTATCTTATTTCTCTGCCAGACAATTTAAAGAGGATTGATTTGACTGCAAACTTCATATCAGAGATTCACAAGGATGCCTTCCGAAGATTGCCCCAACTTCAAGAGTTGGTGCTGTGTGACAATAGGATAAGGCAACTCCCTGAGTTACCATCTACCTTAACATTCCTTGATGTTAGCAAGAACAGGCTTGGTCGCAAAGGAATACGTAATGAGGCATTTAAAGTAAGTCTGGGTTTGATGGGAAAATCTTCCTCTCTGCAGGATGTGGTCAGAAGAGCAGCCTGTCCTTGTAAAAAAGATGCTCCAGTCCCTTAATTATCTTTGTTACCCTCTGCTGGACCTTCTCCAGGAGCCCCTTGTCTCTCTTTGTACTGACTAGCCCAGAACTGGATGCAGTACTCCAGATGCAGCCTCACTAGGGCTGAGTAGAGGGCCAGGATCACCTCCCTCGACCTGCTGGCAATGGTCTTCCTAATGCACGCAATGACACCATTGGCCTTCTTGGCCACAGTTCCACACTGCTTGCTCGTGGACAGCTTGTTGTCCACCAGGATCCCCAGATCCTTTTTCACAGAGCTGCCTTCCAGCAGGTTGTCCTCCAGACTGTGCTGGTGTGTGGGGTTATTCCTCAACAGGTGCCAGACCCTGCATTTGCATTTGTTGAATTTCAGATGGTTCCTCTCCGGTGATCTCCCCACCCTGTTGAGGTCCTTCTGAAGGGCTGCACAGCCCTCTGGGGTATTGGTCACTCTTCCCAGCTTTGTGTTGTCAGTGAACTTTCTGAGGAGGCATCTGTCCCTCCATCCAAGTCACTGATGAGCAAGTTAAACAATACTGGATCCACTGCTGAACCACAGGGGACAGCTTTAGTGACAGGCCTCCCACTACACCCTATGCCATTGATTATGATCTTTGGGATCTGCAATTCAGTCAGTTCTCAATCCACCTCACTATTCACTCATACAGTCTATACTCCTGACTTTGCTTATGAGTATATTGTGAGAGACAGTGTCAAAAGCCTTATTGATGTCAAGGTATGCAATATCCAGTGCTCTTCCTTCTTCTATCCTGGTAGTTGTTTCATTTTAGAAGGCAATCAGGTTGGATAAGCATGATTTACCTTTAGGGAATCCATGCTGACTGATCCTGATCACATTCTTGTCACCTACATGGACAGAGATGGCCCCTAGAATGAGGTGCTCTATCACCTTTCCAGGGCTTGAGGTGAGGCTGATTGGCTGGTAATTCCCTCGATCCTCCTTCTTGCCCTTTTAGAATATGGGCATGACACTGGCTTACCTCCAGTGCTCAGACACCTCTCCTGATCGCTATGACCTTTCAAAGATGATTGTGAGTGGCCTAGCTATGGTGGCCACCAGCTCCCTTTGCACTCTCATTCTTCCACTAAGTCAAGGGAGAAAATTCTTTATCTTTTGAAATGGAATGAGAAATGTATTTTTAGCTCAGGCATTTCTTATGCAGTTACAATTTGCTTCAACACCAAAACACTTCTGCAAAATTGAGTAAGCTTGTCACAGAAAAAAAGCAAACAGACAGAACAGGAAACCCTTCTTAAAATGACCAAAAGAGGTAGTATTTTCTCTTTGAAACATCATCGTTGAAATTACATCTCTAATAACTAAGTCTGTATATATTTCAGAAATATTTTCCCCCTTCATTTTAATCCAAAACACCCAATCCTTAACAGCAACATTCTCAGCCTGTGCAAATCAAAGTTCATTACTGTCTTTGAATTTCTGCCCTTTCACCCATATCATGCTGAAACAAAATAAGCTGCTACCCAGCAATGCTCATTGCAGTGATAGATTCCAAACTTACTTGCTATACTTTCAACTATGGGTGTCATTTCCCCATGCCTTTTTCCTTCATCATCTAGGATCTGGATGAACTGCAGCATCTTTACATCACCGACAATAACTTGGATCACATTCCATTGCCGCTCCCTGAAAGCCTCCAAGCTCTTCATCTTCAGGTAGGCTACAAAAGTAATGGCTCTATATATCAGACTCAAACAGTAAGTAAAACTGGAAAGGGCAATTATTGCTGTATAGTGTTTCTTCCAAAAGTCTTCTTACGTGATTAAACAAGCTATGGCAAAGATAAAATTAATTAGTTCATGCAGTCTTTCAAATAAGTAAAATTTACCTCAGCTAAGCATTAATTTCTAGAATTTGCAATACAATATTTTTCAAACATTAAATTCTAGCTGTGTTATTTAAAGTTATGTTCCCAGCTGTCAAGAACAACATTAGTCTAAGATACTTCGACAGAAATCCCTCAAACTGCTCATACAAATCTTCCAAGAGGAAAACTTTCAGACACCCAGAGGAAGTAATTTTACATATTGACTGTATCTATACTCAGTGCATTTCATTCTTTTAAAAAAGCTAATTCCCAGTTAACATTTTTCAGCCAATTTTTTACATTTGACTTTGTTGAAAATCCCATCCATCATTTTTCTGCAGTCCTTTTGTTCCGTATTTCCTTTTATCTAACACTTTCTTTCTGAATTTTTTTTACCTTTTCCAGCTCTGTTTCATTCCCTTTATCTCTTCTTGTATCAGTGCATAGTTTGGATTTTCAGATGTTGTTATTTATTGCATAATACAGAAAAACCTGTTTTAAAAAGCAACCTAATGTACCACATATAATTTAACCCCTATCTTTCAGTAAGTAAATCATAAAAACTCTCTGCTTGTTAGCTGATCTTTTTTTTCACCTGTGTCTGTAAACATTCAATATGTGTTACAGAACAAAGTTAGTTAGATGGACTTTTTCCACACCAATTTCTGACTAGCAAAGGAATGAAGAAGGGAAAAATTTTCAGACAGCCCTCATTTTAGGAGATGACCTTTTTAGTCTCAATTTCTGATGATATTGTACTCTACCAACTCATTGTTGAAAATGGTTCACTTCAAGAAAAAAAGATCAGTGAATATAAAGGCATATAGGAGGAATTTGAATCAAAGGAACAAACCTAAAGCATTCAATATTCCCAGTATATATACAGATGTGGGGTAAACTTTTGTGAGAGGGCCCATGGGAAAGAAGAAATTTGCCACAGATTAAATTGCATATCTGTGCCTTTGCAGGCCCATCAAGCTTTTAAGATGATAATTATGTTTCTATGATACTTGGACTGGCCCACGCTAGTTCAAATTTGTCTTAACAAGGCTCTTCAATATGATCTGGAAATGAAAATGCCTTATACTTCCATCAGGCCCCTCCTGCAAAGCCTTTCTCTGCTACAGGGTTTGAATTACATAGTTTGGAAGCTTTGAACTGGCCAAGAAATTTTCCCCCTGCTTGGAAGATTTCTCTGTCAATGACTTGCCACCATAGTCTGGGCCCTTGAGTTCATACAATTATCTCTCTAGGCAGCAAAAATACATTCATAAATGGTTCTTCAAAGAGTTAAAAATCACTTTTGGGCAATTATTCTGATAGCTTCTTTTTTTTTTTCCTCCTTTCTTTTAGAACAACAACATTCAAGAGATGCATGAAGATACTTTCTGCAAAATGAGAGATTTTACTTATGTACGTAGGGCTCTTGAAGACATCAGACTGGATGGTAATCCCATCAACCTGAGCAAAACACCTTATGCATACATGTGTCTACCCCGTTTACCGGTTGGTAACCTCATCTAAGCTTTGACAGCAGCGAATATTGTATGTATGCTACAAGAATCTCTAAAGACAAATCATTAACTCACTGCTACACTAACCAAAATTATTTTAAATATCATTAATTTGGGAAATGTTTCTGTTAATAATAAAATTAATTATTATTGTAAAAAGAAGATTATGAAATGCTAAAAGTCAAATCCATTATTTACCCAGCTGCAAGTTATTTAACAACATCAAGAAAAAAATTTTACTACAAAAACAATGTAACAAATTTTATGCTGAATTATTCAGATCTAATGAATGAATTCTAAAGTTAAATAACTTTGTATATTAAAGTCTAACTATTACACAGTAAGTAAAGAAATAAAACTAAAATTTGTGTACACAATTGAATATTTATTGCCTTTTATTTTGATTTAATATTTTTCTCTCAGAGACACATCCATTTTTCTCCTTCTTTCCTTAAAAGTACCTTCATTTTGGAAAAGTACCAGCAATATTCCAAAACACATGTGTTCTTTAGAAAACAGAATTTTTCCTTGGATTAATAATGAAATATAGAGCTTAAATTTGTATAAGATTACTTCCACATAAACTATATATTTGTACTTTTGCAGCAATAATTTATCTTTGTAATGTTGATAAGGTCCAAAGCTGTATTCTTTACCTTTGGTAAACTTCGCTGACACATTATCTGTTTAATAAAAGTCTCATGTAAAGTAACCAGTTTGAAAAATACTCAGTTTTATTCTGCATAAGAAGTGGAAAAAACTCCCCTTGTCATATTAACATAGTCACATAAAATTTTGCAGTTCAATACACTAAGGACCAGAATTTAGAGAACAAAGTCACAAATAAACTTGTGAAGCTCAATTTCCGAGGATTTGAAATAATTCAATGAGCTTTTCTGCTTTACTATTTAAGATCCTTATCAGTTAAAGATTAGAAAATTCCCTCTCTTTGAATAGTTTGAATAACATTTTTCCTTTTGTGGGGGAGATTTAATACATTTTTCTAGGGAGAAAACCCCCAGGAAGGATCCACTAGATACAGCACAGTACTTGCTCATTCTATTCTATGGTGACAAGCAGCAAATGACAAGCAGCACATCTTCAGTAATAAAGATTTGATGGAAAACGGGAAAAAAAATTCCCCCAAGTTTCTGTTGGGCCAGGCAGTGGAAACTGTTCACAGAGACCTCATTCTTTCCCGTTATCACCGTTTTTCTAGAAGTGAACATGCAGGGAAGAACCTCAGACAGACTAAAATCAGAGTTTATTGAGTTGGGAGGAAGGAGGTGAGGTGAAGAAGGGACAGGATATGGAGTGGTATGATGAATCAAGAGAGGTAGAAAACAGGGTTCAGAGCAGAGACAGATTATTCTTTTTCTCTCTTGTCTTGGCTAAAAGGCAGAGGGAGACAAGCAAAATTCCAAAGGTCTTTGCTGCCTTTAGTTTTATATTCCTTTCCATTTACACTTCACCCCTTATGACACCACCAGCTTGTCATGCTCCCAGTAAAACATGTGCTCTGGGAAAGATGAAAATTCAAAGGTAGAGAGAGAAGTGAGAGAGAAAGCATGAAGGCCCCTTCCGCAGTTGCTGTAGTAGGTTGAATCAGCCCCAGAGCTCTTGTAGAGAGGTCAGACTCCATGCCATGGTGACAGATTTGCTGCCCATACCACATCTGTTTCAGGGAAGATGCATTTCAGTTGGAGAGGGCAAACCTTGTTAATCATAATGAGCATGGTACACTGAAAATACACAAAGGAATGTGGGTGTCCAGATGTCTCATCATCAAGCATATACTATGGTGCATACCTGCAATGTGAAGACTGTTTTGCAAGCTACTCTCAGATCAGGGACAGAGAGGAAAAGGATATATTGTAGATAAAAATCAACTATTGTGCTCCAGAAGTCAAGAAGTACAGAATGGAATACAAACTCTCTAAACTCTGCCTTGGAAGAGACCTCCAAAACTACAGACCAGAGCTCCCACCCTCATATAGCAGTCAACTGTGTTAATTTACAGCAGGCCTTATTCAGTTGTGGAAATACACCCAGGGAGTTTATAGGTTTTGTGTCTATATTTTCCTTTATTGCGTGTGCTTTCCGTTATAGCATGAGAGTGTTATCAGAGGTAATACAGTTGATGCTCTCTCCACTTCAGAAAAGAGTACACAGGTCAGCACTAATAATGACAAGGTTAGAAGTCAGAGTCATGCAAGGGCCAATCTGCTACTGTTTTCTACCATTGCTGTCTGGACACATAGCAAAGTCATGGAAGTGGACAGAACCTTGTCTCTTCAGGAGTAATTTCTGCCATTGCCCTCTGCTGGAAGTCAATGCTCTTAGAAAAGTTCTGTTAGTGAATCATAAAAAACCAGTACTGATTTTAAAAGAAAAAAAAAAATTGCTATCACATTTTTTAGACTGATCAGTGCAGCAGTTGTGTGCTTGACATCTTTTGAGAGTCTGCTAGGACTGTCACAGAAGAAATTAATAATTTGTAAATGATTTCTTGGCTTGGGAGACAGAACTGGAATGGGAGAATATAAGGTGTCTGAAACAGTAGAGCTATCTTACCCTTGAGATCTTATCTGTAAATCCTGTTAACTTAGGCTTTTTGCAGCAATATAGATATTTCCACTGCTAGTTCTGGAGCTTGGAAGGACACAGGGTTATCTCAGCAGCACAGTCCATTGGCTAGTAAAAATATTCCTTCGGCCACAGGACCAGCCAGACTCAGCTTGGGAAACCCATGAGAATCTCAACTGGGTAAGTATTTAAGTTAGTGGGAGTTGATGTTGAATGTCTAATTTCTGTTAAAGATATCCTCCAAAAGGAAATCCATTAAGACATACTGAAGAAAGGCTGAAGCTGTCAGTGTTCAGCAAGGAGAAAAGTAATGACATCAAATCAAATCAAACTAATAATTTGATTTCATTATTAGCTACTTTAAGCTACTTTTACATGTCTGAAAGACTTTTTATTGAAGCACTGAAAATGAAGTGGCAATGCAGTTTGGAAGAAGTTGTATTTGCTGAGTCAATATATGTCTCTAGTAAGTCCCTTTGATACCTCACTCAAAACTGATCACAGATAAGGGAGCACTATTAGCTAAATGGAGTGTTAAAGAAATCTTTGATTTGAGAAGGTCATCAAAGAGCTACAATCTGACAAGGAGATGAAGAGTGACTAGAGAGCCTGCTATAATTAACATGATAAGCATTCCCAAAAGTCATCATGTTTAATGAAAGCATCAGACTGCCACTTCATACATGGAGTTTGGGGTCACAGATTGTATGTGGGATAACAGCTAGGGTGACCTTGATAAGGAAAGACTTTGAAACTTCCTCTTTTGGTTTTGGTTTGGTTTTTTTCATCTGTGGAGCTGAGACTGGAAACTGTCAATATTCATAAGTCAAAACTGTAGCTATCTCTAGAAAAAAAGGCCTAGGACAGATTTTGCTTTACTAATGTACAGACTCAGTTAATCATTTCATGGACCACTACTGCCATCGTGTGTTGATAAATAATGACACTTGATATCATACCGAAACCTAACACTAAGGGTAGATGTGACTTATCTTTATTTGTTAAGCTTAATCCTCTGCACATTTTTTTCCCTTTTATCTCTAATGAAAGCTGAAGGAACCAAAACCACTTTCAAGATACAGCCAAAGGAACATTTTGTGGATTTTTTTATTTTTTTTTTTTAATTGGGGGGGATTGTTTGTTTGGGTTTGGTTCTGGGTTATTTTGTTGGTTTGGTTTTGGCTTTGGCTTTTATCAACCTAGAAAATTTTTTTAAAATTATTTTGTACTGCTAAAAAAATCTACTATTTTTCTTATTTTGTATATAAATAAGTAGACTGTAAATGCCATCAGAACAATTTATGTCTCAGGGCATGATATTATGCAGATGCTTTAATCATTAAGTATGAACATTCAGAGTTCTTGATGATATCTTTCAGCAAAAGATAGACACAGACTTTGGTCTAAATGTGGATATGCATCACTTACTATGAAATCATAAACCTGATCTGACAGTACCAGTGTATGGAGAGGGAGCCTAAAACAATAAACACCCACTTATTCCCAGGTACACAATCTGTGCAAACTTCCACAGACAAACACAGCCACAGAAATCCCACTCTTATCTTTGTGTGGTGAGGAGGACACACACCTTCCACCTACCTCTCCTCTATAAAGCTTTTTCTCTCACCACAGAAGACAAATGTATTTGTTTATTCCCATCCCTGGAAGTGTTCAAGGCCAGGTTTGTGGGGATTCTGAGCAACCCGCTCTAGTGGAAGGTGCCGCTGCAGGACGGTTGCAACCAGATAATCTTTAGGGTCCCTTCCAACCCAAATCATTCTGTGGTTCTGCGATTTATCAGTTTTAATTCCATGCCACAAAAAAGCCAACAGGAGGAATGCCACAAATAGCACCTGGTGTTATGTATATATACTACATATAGAAAATTAATCCTGAGACAGGTCTGCTATCTCCACCTTCCACACTGAAAAGGGCACTAATTAATTTCAGCTGCTGGCCTACAGGGCCGGACGGAAGGTTTTGAGGGGGAGGGTGGCAAAGGCCTTGGTGCCGGAGCTGCCCCTCAGTGCCCGGCCGTGCCCGGCCTGAGGGCCGCGGGGGGGCGCCCCCTGCTGGGCGGCGCGGGGCGCCCCGTGGGCACCGCCATGGCGCCGCCGCAGGGTGGCAAGGCTGCCGGTCACTCCGCCCTCACACGGAGCGCCGCTGTGGCATGGCAGGGTGTCAGTACGGGCAGGGCAAGGTACCGGGCTCCCACACAAGCCTCCCAGCCAAACACACGCCAGGGACGCAGGGGCGCTGCCATCGCTGGAGGGGCTGGCCTCGGCCGACCGGGAGCGCCCCCCCAGCACAGGGCCCCCGGCCCGGCCAGGCCGCCTGCCGCGGTCACTGCTGGGCAGCACAAGGCGGCACAGCAAGGGGAGGGCAGGGGCAAGAGGCAAAGGCGATGGCAGCAAGTGCAGGCAGACGACACGCTCATCATGCTCCTGCGTGGCAACCGGGCTAGCAGGGGCAGAAGACAAGCACAGCAATGGAAGCAGAGGGACAGAAGTCCTGTTAGCAGAGACAGTGAGCAAGGGCAACAGGAGAGAGAGAAGGATCTCACGGAGCAGGACCCCTGTGCATCTTCCTCAAATGGCTGTGGGAGACAGGGTGGCAAGCACAGGGGTCCTGTACGCAGGTCACGGTGGAAGCAGCTTGGGATGGCACACTGGTGGAGGAATTGGAATCAGCAACAAGCACAATGCACTGAGCCCATCCACCAGGACCAGGCCACTGGGCAGAGCAGCAGTGGTCAAAAGAGAGCACTGTTCTGGAATGCAAAGAAGCGCTGCTGGGTCCCAAACTTGCACGTGCCAGCAGCAACCTGGAGGGAGGCGAGAGCGCGCCTCCGCCCCATGAACATGGCAGGACACCGCCCACCAGGGATGTGCACACCCCACAACACCAGCCAGTACATCATGGACCAGCATGAGTATGTGCAGAGAGACGAAAAGAACGCGGCAGTAGCTGTGTCTGGAGAAAGAGGTAACTGCAGCACTGCAGGTGAGGATTTCTCTCATGGCTTCTTTCTCTTCCACAGCCCAGTAGGTTGAAAACACATGAAAAGAAGAGGCAGAGGAGAGCACACAGCGTGCCCATCATGACCGCAAGTGCCAAGACAGTATCTACTGTGAAACCTAAACCAGAGTGACTGCACAAGGAAAGCATCTGATTTGCAAAATCGTATTAAATGCAGGGAACCTCTTGACCCTCAGCCCCTTAAATAAATATATATATGCACTTCTAACCCTGCTGCCTACTGTCTAATGATGCACATACACCAAGAGAGGCCTGGCAGAATAAGAACCACAGAAAGAGAAAGGTTAGCATTGCATATGCCAAAGTGGTCAAAATCACTAGCCCATAGACTTATCTTTCAGAGACTCTCTGTTCCCCCTAGGTACATATGTGCCATTCAGGAAGGTTTTTTAGTATATTACTGTGCTATACTGAAAACAGAAGGCCTAACTAGCAAATTAAAATAAGAAAAAAAAACAAAAAAAAACCCAAACGTATATTTCAGTACACATTAGAACAAAGCATTGAACATTAGGGGGAAAAAAGAGTACTTGTTAGATAAATATCTTTTTTTATATAAACAGATATTACAACTTATTTATCAATGGCTAAAGTGTGTATTTGCATATAAATAAGCAAAATAAATGAAGCTCAAAAATAGAAGAAAAAAACAAAAAAAATCACATTTGGGTCACAGATTATGCACTGTGACCTCTCAAAGTGCTCATACCATTTTCCTTTTACCAAATATTAAGAGAAGGAGGCTTGATGATATTGCCTACCTTCACTTTTTTTAGGTGACTGAAACTATATACATGGAAAATATCACAAATATGGTACTATTTCCATCTCAGGGTGAAAGAATCATATATATCTATCAGCCATGATAAGAGAAAAACAATAGTTAAAAACTCTTAGCTTAAGAGGCTGCTTAAGAGAGAATGATGCTGATGTGGGCTAGGGATTTAAAATGGGGAGAAGGGAAAATGTTAGTGGGAAAGGCTTTGGATCCGACCTTTATATTTGTAGCCAAAAATAAAATAAGGTGCCATAAGCCTTTTCTAATGATGGTCTAAGTTAAGACAAGGTCTAAAACTCAGCTAGTTATACAAGTGTTCAATTTTTCATGTTTCTAGTGAAATAAACCAATAGAAAACATAAATAAAATTTTGTTATAGAAGTTGATAGGTTTTCTGTGCAAAACAGCTGTGTATAAGTGTATAGTTGTATGTATAAATGTACATATTTAAGTTTCTTGAATACCTTATGTAAAATTGAGTGGTCACCTAGCCCTGTGGATCTATTTCTCTTTTTTGGGCATTTTTCCTACATCTAATTATTTAAAAATCTTAAATGCTCTTCCTGAAGTTCGCCTTGAAATACTGTAATGCTTTAATATGTTTTGCTTTTCCTTCTTCATGCTCTTCTTCATTGATAGTTAATAAAAACCTTCTTAAACCATTTCAACTCAAACATTTAGCATGATGCAAATTTCTTATTTGGCAGAAAGCTATCTTGACATAGCCCACAAGATTATATCATGGACTGTAATAGGATGGGATGGTGTAGAGATAGGCAGTAATAGAGAGGCAGTAAAGCAAGAAAATGTTTGATATGTCATCAACTATCTACAGAAACTGTTAATTCATATTAGGCTTCTCAAAACCTTGCTTAATTGAAAACCATGTTCCTAAATTTATTCCTAAGTCAGTGTAATTTTCTATCATTTTAGTATTTTTAAGAGTTGCTTCAAATTTACTAATCATGAAGAAAAAAATTGAAGTGTAAAGTTTATAACCTCATTATAGTATCCCCATTTAGTATATTTGTGTCTTTGAAAGGCAATAAAAGTTTCATAAAACTTTGGGTTATCAAAAGGGATCTTGGTAGATTCCAACATTGGGCAATCATTAAAGGGATGAAGTTTAACAATAACAAATTCCAGATTCTGCAACTGGGACAGAGTAATGCTGGATGCTATAAACTGGGAGAAAAGTATCTGGAAAGCAGCCCTGCAGGAAGGGATCAGAGGGTGCTGATTGGCAGCAGGCTCAACATGAGCCATCAGTGAGCCCTGGCAGCCCAGACATTAAACTGCATCCTGGCGTGCATCAAACATGTCATGACCAGAGGTGATTGTCCCATTGTACTCAGTGTTAGTGCCTCACCTTGAGCTCTGTGGGCAGTCCTGGGCCCCACAGTTTGAGAAGGATGTGAAGGTCCTTGAATACACCCAGAGAAGGGAAACAAGGCTGATGAAAGGGCTGGAAGGCACATCCCGTAAGTAGTGGCTGAGGGCTTTGGGCTTGTTTCAGAGTAGAGGCTCATTGCTCTCTACAGCTTCCCAAGGAGGGAAAGTGAAGAGGGAGGTGATGGTCTTTTTTCCCAGGTATCCAGTTCAAATCTGTGCCAGGGAGGTTTAGCCTGGGCACTGGGAAACATTTCTTTACTGAGAGGGCAAACACCAAAAGAGGCTTCCTAGACAGATAATTGATGCTTCAGGCCTGTCAGTGTTTAATAGGCATTTGGACAGCGCCCTTAACCACATGCCTTAATATTTGGTCAGACCTGAAGTGGTCAGGCAGCTAGACTAGGTGTTTATTGGAGGTCCCTTCCAACTGAAATTCTATTCTATTCTATTCTATTCTATTCTATTCTATTCTATTCTATTCTATTCTATTCCGTTATAGACGTTCCATTCCATTCCATTCCATTCTTTAAGTTAGGAAGTTAACAAGAACTGCAATATCACAGGACCAAAAAAGAGAATTTTTCCAAGGCATTTCAACTTTAGTTCTCAAATATTTCGTGTTCTCATTTAGACGGTTTCTATTCAAATTTTCTTGTTGCTTTTTAAATTGAAATATTAAGATAAACATCTTTTTTTTTTTTTCTTTTATGGATAAAAAAAAGATTTGTCTGATTTTTTTTTCTTTTTGTAAAGTGGCTTTCCCTATCAAGATGATTTCTAAGACTGCCTCAGATTATAACAGGAAAAAAAATTTTCTTCTTTCTTCCTCTTAATTAAGTTTTAATTGTATCTGAATCTGCCTGAAGAAATACTTTGGCAAAATTGCAAGTGTGACGGTACTAGCAATCATTCAAAAAGTGACATTTTGGTCAAAATGAGTATTTGATTAATCTATACTCTATTTATTTTGATGCAAATTTCAGTTCCAATGTGCTGAAGAATACTTGATTTATAAAAAGTGACAGAAAATAACTGTTCATTTTGACAAAACAAATCTGTAGATTTTGATGTGTAAGAAAGTATCATAGCTGATATGAAGCTTGGAGTAAGCTTATTTGCTAAGGGTTTCTGCTAAAATGAGTAGTAATGTAGTGATTGTATATCTTCACTGAAATTTTAAAATTAACAGGAAGTTCATACTTCCATGTTTTATACTGGGGCATTTTGCATGTTTGGTTTTTTAATCCTTTTTTTTACTTACAGACAAGTAATATTAAATAATCACAGTTTAGCAAACAGTTCAAAACCTTATCATAGAATGGTGGAACTTATATTTCAAACAACATGAATTAGCATTCAAAATTCATAAAAAAATAAAGTTTGGCTTACTTACTTAATAGTTCTGTGGTCATTGAAATACCAAGGTTGTAAGGAGCCAGAATCGCTTATTCCTTTTCTCTGTTTTGTTATCACTCTAGAAAAGATGAGAACACAATACACCACAGTTAGTACAAAATATTTATTATTTTGATCCACAGTTGAATGAGTTCAAGTTATTACAGTATATTTTCTTCATTTGCAGTCTACAAGTTTCATGTCACCTTCTTGAGTTCAATGGTGAACGACTGACACTGTACTGCTCATGTGTTGCCATGCAGGAAACTGTTTAAAAAAATCCTGAATATAAGCTCAGTTATAAGGTTGAAATGCCATTCTTTGGAATTAATTCTGACATTATTTATATATATATATATATATATATACATATATATATATAAGAAATATTTCAGAAGTGCTTATAATCTGGCAATAAAACTTTTTAAATCCCAAGTTTTGAGTATCTGAATTTTTTATCTATTTCATCTGCTTTTGTGATCTAATTGGGAAAAGCAACTCTGTGGTACTGCTCAATAATATTTCAGAGTATGATTTAAATATTGAATTTCTGTCTAAAATGCTTCCAGGGAAAAAAAAGATTACTACACTTTTAGAAGTTTTATCTTCTGACAAAAGCAGACCTGCCAATATTTCCTTATTGCACACTAATGAAGAAGCAAGGCTATTTTTACTATTTCTTANTCTCAAATATTTCGTGTTCTCATTTAGACGTTTCTATTCAAATTTTCTTGTTGCTTTTTAAATTGAAATATTAAGATAAACATCTTTTTTTTTTTTTCTTTTATGGATAAAAAAAAGATTTGTCTGATTTTTTTTTCTTTTTGTAAAGTGGCTTTCCCTATCAAGATGATTTCTAAGACTGCCTCAGATTATAACAGGAAAAAAAATTTTCTTCTTTCTTCCTCTTAATTAAGTTTTAATTGTATCTGAATCTGCCTGAAGAAATACTTTGGCAAAATTGCAAGTGTGACGGTACTAGCAATCATTCAAAAAGTGACATTTTGGTCAAAATGAGTATTTGATTAATCTATACTCTATTTATTTTGATGCAAATTTCAGTTCCAATGTGCTGAAGAATACTTGATTTATAAAAAGTGACAGAAAATAACTGTTCATTTTGACAAAACAAATCTGTAGATTTTGATGTGTAAGAAAGTATCATAGCTGATATGAAGCTTGGAGTAAGCTTATTTGCTAAGGGTTTCTGCTAAAATGAGTAGTAATGTAGTGATTGTATATCTTCACTGAAATTTTAAAATTAACAGGAAGTTCATACTTCCATGTTTTATACTGGGGCATTTTGCATGTTTGGTTTTTTAATCCTTTTTTTTACTTACAGACAAGTAATATTAAATAATCACAGTTTAGCAAACAGTTCAAAACCTTATCATAGAATGGTGGAACTTATATTTCAAACAACATGAATTAGCATTCAAAATTCATAAAAAAATAAAGTTTGGCTTACTTACTTAATAGTTCTGTGGTCATTGAAATACCAAGGTTGTAAGGAGCCAGAATCGCTTATTCCTTTTCTCTGTTTTGTTATCACTCTAGAAAAGATGAGAACACAATACACCACAGTTAGTACAAAATATTTATTATTTTGATCCACAGTTGAATGAGTTCAAGTTATTACAGTATATTTTCTTCATTTGTAGTCTACAAGTTGCATGTCACCTTCTTGAGTTCAATGGTGAACGACTGACACTGTACTGCTCATGTGTTGCCATGCAGGAAACTGTTTAAAAAAATCCTGAATATAAGCTCAGTTATAAGGTTGAAATGCCATTCTTTGGAATTAATTCTGACATTATTTATATATATATATAT
>VXBX01003937.1:51604-85606 GCA_013400415.1 Scytalopus superciliaris | reverse complement strand
AAAGAAAAAGAAAGAAAAGAAAGAAAGAAAGAAAGAAAGAAAGAAAGAAAGAAAGAAAGAAAGAAAGAAAGAAAGAAAGAAAGAAAGAAAGAAAGAAAGAAAGAAAGAAAGAAAGAAAGAAAGAAAGAAGGAAAGAAAGAAAGAAAAGAAAATTAATTCTGTGATTTAAAGCCTACCTCTTATAGTTCTTGTTTATATCTGATTAGATTCAACATGAACTAGTTTTAAGTTCTGCTGCATATACTTAGATTCTTGTTTATTACACCTTTCACAAAATTTTCAAATTACACATAACTGGAATGAAAATCAGGTTGGTTAACACAGCAATTAAATTAAATTATTTGAGTAACACTTTTGAAAAAAATAAATTGTATTATGTTATCCTGTAGGATTTCTTTAATGTCATTGAAGTGTACTCTGAGGGCATGTTAAACTTAAAAGAGAAATACATAGATAATCATCTCAGCCCAAGCATAACTACATTTTTCAACAAGCAAAAGTGAAAAAGCTCTAAGATAAATGACAAAAGAAAGATTTACAGCTGTGAGAAGAAAAACTTTAGAAGCAGAAAGTGAAATTAAAATTTTCTTATTATTTTTCAGTGATAGAAAACAAACACCAGAATTTACTGATAAATTGCACAAAATTTCATTTATTGAACCATTAGAATACCCACTCTGTAGATCTTCCTATTGTATTTTCTCTCCATACTCTCACATTCTAATATATTATTTTAATGCCCTCCATTTCCTCCACCTTCCAACAACATTTTCTTTCTCAAACTTCTTAAAATCATTTCTGACTTCTAATTTGTCATTAGCTGAACTTATCCTTCTATCTTAAGTCTCAAACTACTTGTCAAAGAAACAAGAATTGAACTGAGTTAGTCTAAGTCTTTGTAGGAAACTCATTTCTCCTCAGGGATATACCATAGAAGGCAGTGTTGTTACAAGAGCAGCCATTACTCCCTTTTATAAATTTGGGGTGTCACTAGTTTGTTTTTGTTGTTGTTGTTGTTTGTTTTTTAAACAAGGTATATATGCTTTTTTTTCCTGTTTTATATATACATTCTGTTTCTCTCTGTAAAATGTTATTCATGCTATCTTCAACAATTTGCCATCAATAAAGCTTTGAAAATGTACATTTAAAGATTTACTGTACTTTTAGATTACTGTTTTCCCCTCTAGTCATATAGTTGTATCCTTAACTATTTATTGTTACTGGA
This sequence comes from Scytalopus superciliaris, assembly GCA_013400415.1. NCBI lineage: Eukaryota > Metazoa > Chordata > Aves > Passeriformes > Rhinocryptidae > Scytalopus > Scytalopus superciliaris. The sequence continues at coordinate 84,381 of VXBX01003937.1, read as the reverse complement.
CATTATAGTGTATGAATTTAATAACAATTAATCTCTTCTGAGAAGCAGGGGTCTTCTCTTAGTTGCAAGAAAAGAGTACGTGCCTCTCAGCTGTCTGTCAGGGAACATTCCAGCTTCAGACTTGTAACTTGATAAGCAAAACTTTGGCTCACTCATGAGTCATTCACTTAAGTGAAGATTTGCACCAAATAATACTGTACTAGAGAAGGAAAATTATTTTGGATGAAGAGTAGTTTGAAAAGGTAAATGGCAATCTGCACTAAGATATTGCAACAAATGACTATATTTAATATATATACTAGTTCAGATTTTCTGAAAGTCTCAGTTTATGGATATTCTGTTATATGCTCATGCCTTCAAAATGATAAGATACAATATGACATATATTTCATTCTAAATCAGAATACTATCATAGCTTTGATTTCAACTGAAATTAAAATTTTGATTGCATATGGAGTTAAAATCAATGTCTCTACAGTAAATAAAATAACTTGGCTCCAGGTACACAAGGTAATAATGAATCAAAAAGAAGCCCTGAAATTGTTTCATGTGTTCATTCTACTCATAAATAATTCAGGTACTGGTGTCTGAGTATTTTAAATAGGTGACGATGTCTAAACATTTACAAGTAAAGGGTGTCAGAGTCTCTAAATAGTATCTGAATAGTGACTTTGTCTCAGAAATATGGCTGCAGTGGTCCTGTCAAAGTTTCCACAAACTTATTTTTTCCTCCTTCTGTATTTTTTTCAAGAATACAGTTTAATTCTATAGAACAACCACTTAGTGGTAATACACATCCTCAGTAAAATACCTACTATGCAGGTATTTTACTGAGGATGTGTATTAAAGCTGACACATATGTCTTGCTGTCTATGTACAGTTCTACTTTAAAGACATATACATAAATACAGTAACACAGGGTTTGCATGTTGAGAACATACTAAAATTTCTGAAAAGGTAACCATAATTATAATTCAATAAGATAAACAACCCAACCCAGCCACACACAGAGAGATCTCTTCAATATCTCTGCTAACAGATAGAGACAAGCTTATCTGCTAGAGAAAAAGAAAATAGGCAAGTCATGACAGTAGTATCCATACCTAAACACCTAGTCTCAATTCCTCTCCAGAGTCCAGACGACAGACATTCCCTCACTGCAGAGCCGACTAGCATGTATCCTGAGTCACAAGTAAATATAGCTGTAGATCCATAGGTGATCTGAGTTCCAATCTTATTTCCATTTGGAGGTGTAGGAAGTTCTCCACAGGAAATAACTTCATGGCGAAACCAAACCAAAACAGAAATGTACAGCTGAGTATTGCAAACACACATGCCATAATACTTATCAATCAGCAATAACTATCAACCAGTCAACCAAATTTCATACCTTGAAGTATTTTGTCCTGTAGAAAAAATAGATCAAAAACTCTGCAAACAAAAACTGTTACTTCCCCAGAAATAATATTTAAGAAAGAGGGGGACAAGAGTGACCTGGCCAAATGCCAGGCACCCAGTTCCACAGTTCCAGAAGCCTTCCCTCCCTTCCCCCTGGACACAGGGAACAAAGAGGGAAGGAAAAAACTACAAAAGAACCAGAAAAGAAACACCAAAGCAGTATATATATATATATATATTTTACACATATACAGTTACAAAAATACATACATAGAAGAAAACGAACCCCAGCACCCCCAAAACAGATACACACCCAACAAAGAACAAATAAACAGGTCCTCACTTCCCTCTGCTAAGAAAACAGCTGTGCCTCACCAGACTCAACAGACTACTGGGGCAGCAGGCCTCCCACTCGCAACTAAAGGGGACTGCAGAGCTCGACCTGTTCTTGGCCAATGCCAGAAAGAGGTCTTCAGGAGTGGCTAGCAAGCAGCTTGTTCACTGTTTCACTACCAGAAGAGGACTGACTGCCTCACTTCCTACCCTTCATTTATATCTCTGCTTACGTAAATTATAGACTGGAATACTTCCTTAGTTTTGACCTGCTTGCCAGGAAAGGCCTAAAAACAAACCACTACAAAGACTAATAAAAAATTGTTTCCCTGAAGGTAAAAAAGCCATCCAGAACATTATTAAATTCTGTTTAATTACATTGGTTTTATCAAGTACTTATCATGCGTATCAGAACACAACAATTGTTATCAGTTTTAAAATTATGTTTCTTTGGGAAGATGCTATTTTGATTTTCAAGTTCATAATAAAATGCTTACACTAGCAATCACACATTACATTTTTATAATAAATGCATGATATATACAGAATTCCTTGCTACTTATTTACAATTCAAAGCATATTTTCATTCAAAATAATGTTTTTTCTTTATCAATGTTTTAAATAATAAAAATAACTTTACTATTAGTAAATAAGAGGGTGGAAGCAGCTAGTGCACTTTATGTTTAGAAAAAAGGGGTAATATTTCAAAGAAAACTTCTCAAAACAGTGAAAAACAATGTCTTAAAGAAAAAAGGGTTAAAAATACACATTTAGTATATAAGTATCTATATACACACAGAGAGATATAGATACATACATTTACACTATTAACGCTATCAAAGGTAAAATTCATTAAAATTGCAGTTAACTTAAAAATTCTCTAAACTATAAATTAGATTCCAGTTATAAAGAATTCAAAATTAAGGTTAATTTCCAATATAATTATCCTGTGTTTGGAATTGCATTTTTCAACCTCTTTTTTTTTTTTTTTTTTCTTTATTACAAAGNTTCAACCTTTTTTTTTTTTTTTTTTTTTCTTTATTAGTTTTGTATATACTGTCAATAAATTCTAAATATATTCTAAGCCACAGTTATCTGGCTTATATACAACCTTTTTAGATATGTGTGGATTTATACAGAAGCATGGAGACACACACATTTTCAATACATGCACCAAAAGCTCAATCACATCCCATTCTCTCAGAGTGTACATCACACTGTTTAGGCACACATTTAGTTACTTTAAATATCTGAATATCCATTACTTTTTTTTTTTCTTTTTTTTTAAACTAACTATTGCAGGTTATCAACATACCAGCTAATGGTAGCAATGATGTGGATGTGTGCAAATGCACACTATAGGATAACTAGCTGAAAGGAGAGATTATTTTTTTTACTCAAGGATGCAGATAAGATACAAAGATTTTGAATTTTTTCTAGACCATCTAGCATTCCTGACCTAAAAAAACATATAGGAAAATATTCTCTACTATTTTCTTGTACCTTTATAAATTTAGAGACCTTTAAAATCCAGAAGTGTGCTTACAGATATGACCTTGTCACTAAACTTCATTATTTGTCAATAATAGCCTTTAAGACAACCAGGAACTCCAACTAAGAAACATTTTTTCTAATTAGCTGTTTTAAATATTTAAGTAGTTATTTTTTAATTCACCCAATACAATATTTTTTTCTGAAGTCTGTTCAGCAGATGCAGAAACAACATGTACTCACTTTGGCAGTAAGGCCGCTCATTTCTCCAACTCCAGGTGCCATTAGCAAGACACTCAATAGATGCTGGTCCCAAACCATAATACCCTGGATCACAGCTGAAAACTACTTTTGTTTTATACTCATAATGTGAACCATTCACTATTCTCCATCTTCCATGTTCCAGCGTAAAAGAATTGATGCTTGGACATGTAACAACTTCCAAAATAACAAAAACACATAGTTATTTGTGACTTAGTACAGGCAAATTGGCAAAATTTGTACCATTATTAATTCAAAAATGTATTTTAAACACAATGACTAAGGTTATATTTGAAATTGCCTGTGGTTAGCAGGTATGAGTTCTCTCAAGTAATTAATAATGATCCAGCCAGAGCAGAGATTGTGTATGCAGTCATGCAATTGGTGTAGATAGAAGTCATAGCATGCTTGAATTCCCTGTAGTTGGACCTTGCATGACACTTTACATCAGGCACCAGAATCTTTACTAAAATATCACCTACATTGAAATACAGCAATTGTTTTTCTACCCAGGCACACTCTATGAGATTTGAGTGACTGCATATTGGTGACAGATAAAATAATATCCATGTCCAAGTTGCTTTTTCAGCAGTGATGCACTTTTATCTCATGTCTTAATTCTACGTGTTCTTCCTCCAGAAATGGAACAAAAATATTCTACATTCCTAAGATAATAAAAAAAAACGTTTAACAAGCATATCAGTTTCTTCCTATTTTATTTTGCTCCATTCAGATTTATTCTTTAGAAAGAGGAAAATGCATGACAGAATTGTAATTTAAAGAACACGAAAGTAAAAAAGGAAAAAGAGAAAATCCTTGACAATTGCTCTAGGGTATGTTTTCTTTAATTTCCAAAATTCATTGGGTGATATAATCCAACTCCCAGTGTGCATCAAATACCCTGACTTTTCTGTATCAGTCTTACAATCAACGGGGTTTTCATATCCCATTTGTAACTGCTGGCATTCACTTTTCTTTAGGAGTAAACATGCATTTTCTCTGCAATGACATTCCCCCAGGTTCAGATGGTGTAAACTATAATGATGGGCTGAATATAAATACTAAGTAGCAGTTTTAAACAAGTATTCCAGAGGTTTTGCAGTTCTGGATGGTAAGTGGGGTTTGTTAACAGTAACTGAATTTTGCAACTCTCACGGAGAAAACGGGTTTTGCACAAACCTCTGTGGCCATTAACCTTGATTTAGCTATAAATTAGTTATCAACTTGATTGTATTCTATAAGATTTACTGTATCTCTTCTGCTGTCACAGCATGTCTTAGTTAAATACATTTCAAATATGTATTTCATAATAATTTAATCGCAGTAATAATTTATAGATTAAAGTAACCCGAAGATGAAAGTTTAAGTAATGTGAAGATTTATGCCTGGAAAAATAAACAAAATATAAAGACAGATTCTTACTCAGTGGAGATTTTTTACGTGTTACTTACCTACACAGCGAGGTGTTTTATTGTGATTGCTCCAGGTCCCATCTGGCTGGCAGACTGCAGTAGTAAGCTCTTTGGCTGATAGTCTGTATCCATCATTGCAAAAATAAGTAACACGGGTGCCAACTAAGTAATCTGTAGTTAATATCCCACCATTTAATGGAGCTTTAGGAATTCCACAAGATATTGCTGAGTAAAGAGAAAGACACAGCTATTTTACATCTTCAATGTAAGTTTCCAAATACCTCAAAGGGTTTATGCATTGCAACATCAATGGTCTTAAACTCCTAATAAATATTTTTTAACTGTGTGTTTTAAGCATGCAAATAAATTATCTTAAAATTTTAGGGAATTCAGACCAATGAAGCTTTTGTCTTTTGATGGAGGAAGTTGAAAGTAAGAGCAATGGTTCATAACTCTGCAGCTAACCATTCAAAGTGCAGAAGACAATAAAGGGAATAGAGAATATCTGGAAAGGAATATGAGAAGCACAGTTGAATGAGTAAGGCACCAGTCTGAGAAACTACAAATATGGTTTGTAGTTCAGATTTTTTCTATCAGATATATGGAGTGACCTCTGACAAGGCACTAAAATTAACTTTCAACATTCTATTTTTTCCACCTGCAAAGCAGAAAGAAAATAGCCTTTTGAAAATATTGAATCATCAAATCATAGAATGGCCTGGGTTGAAAGGGGCCATAAAGATATTTTAGTTCCAACTGCCTTGCCATCAGCAAGGACACCTTTTGCTAGATCAGGTTGCTAAAATCCTCATCCAGCCTGGCCTCAACACTTTCAGGGATGGGGCATCAACAACTTTTCTGGACAACCTGTTCCAGTTCCTCACCACCCTCACAGTAAAGAATTCCTTCCTGATGTAATTTAAATCTATCCTCTTGCATTTCAAACCCATTCCCCCTTGTCCTACCACTGCACACCCTTGTATAAAGTCCCTCTCAAGGTTTCCTGTAGGCTTGCTCTTGGTTGGAAGGCTGCTCTAAGGTCTCCTTGGAACTTTCTCTTCTCCAGCCTGAACAACCCCAACTCTCTCAGTCTGTTTTCATAGTAGAGGTGCTGCAGCCTTCTGATAGTCTTTGTGGTCGTCCTGTCAACATACTCCAAGAGGTCATGTGTTTCTTATGTTGGGGGCACGAGAGCTCAATGCAGTACTCCAGGTGGGGTCTCACAAGAATGGAATAGAGAGGGAGAATCACCTCCCTCAATCTGTAGGCCATGCTTGTTTTGATGTGGCCCAGAATACTGTTGGCTTACTGAGTAAAGTTGAGCTTCTCATCAATCAACACCAAGTCCTTGTTCTCAGGGCTGCTCTCAATCCATTCTCCGCCCAGCTAATATTTGTTCTTGGGATTGTTCCAACCCATATGCAGGACCTTGCACTTGGCTTTGTTGAACTTCATGAGGTTTATATATGCCCATCTCTCAAGCCTGTCCAGGTCCCTCTGGATGGCATCACTTCCCTGCAGTGAACTGACCACACCACACAGCTTGGCAAACCTGCTGAGGGTGTACTCAATCCCACTGACAAATTTGTTAAACAGGGACAGTCCATATCCTGAGGCATGAAGGACACCTTCCTCACTACTCTTCACTTGAATGCTGAGCCACTGACCACAATACTTTCAGTGTGGCCATCCATTCAATTCCTTACCCCCTGAGTGATCCATCTGACAAACACATGTCTTTCCATTTTAGAGACAAGGCTGTCATGCAGGATAGTATCAAGTGCTTTGCCCAAGTCCAGGTAGATGGTAGCACTTGCTCTTCCTTTATCCACCAACACTGTAATCCTGTCATAGAAGTCCACCAAATTTGTTAGGTATGATTCACCCTTAATGACGTCACATTGTCACCAGTTACCTCTTTATTTTCCATGAGCCCTAGCATAGTTTCCAGAGGAGTCTCCTTCACAATATTGCAGGCATAAAGGTGAGATTGACTGGCCTGCAGTTCTCTAGGTCTTCCTTTGTTCCCTTTTTAAGAGTGTGGGCTATGCAGTCAGTGAGAACTTCATTGGAAAGTCACAATTTCTCAAATATGATGGATAGTGTTTTTGTCACTTTGTCCACCACACCTCTCAGGACCCACAGGTGCATCTCATCAAGTTCCATGGATCTGTGCACCTTCAGCTTCCTTTTATGGTCTTGAACCTGATCTTCTCCTATGGTGGGAAGTTACTAATTTTCCTTGCCCTTGTCTTTGCCTTCTGTTACTTGGAAGGTATGGATGAAGCATTTTTCATCAGAAACATTGCTGAGTACTTCAGCTATCTCCATGTCCCAGGACTCCTGTTTCATTCCAGAGAAGGCCCACATTTTCTCTAGTATTCTTTTTATTGCCAACGTATCTTTAGAAGCTGTTCTTGTTGCCCTTGACAACCCTGGACAGATTTAATTCTATCAGGGCTCTAACTTTCCCAATTATAGCCATAGTTGCTTGGACAAATTGTCTGTATTCCCTTCACTCTCTGTAGGCATCTCATCTATGTAGGATTCCTTTTTGTGTTTCAGTTTGTCCAGGAGCCCCTCATTCATCCAAGCAGGTGTCCTGGAGTTTTGCCTGACTTCCTCTTTGTCAGGATGCAACACTTCTGAGCTTAGAGGAGGCAATCCTTGAATATTAACCACCTATCTTGGTCCCCTCTTGAATCTAGGTCTTTATTCCAGGGTATTCTACCAAACAAATCCCTGAAGTCTGCTCTTCTGAAGTAAAGAGTAGCAAGCTTCTGCCCTTCTCAATGACCTAAGGATCTTGCAATCCATCATTTTATGGTCACTGCACCCAAGGCTACCCTTCAGTTTCGCATTCCTCACCAGACCCTCCTTGTTGCTGAGAAGGCACAGCATAGCACCTCTCCTTGCTGGTTCCTCTATTACTTAGAGAAGAAAGTTGAAAAGTGTAAATAAAATTGTAAGCTGTTTTTTTGTTTTGTTTTGTTGTTGTTGTTGCTTTCATATTTGGGGGTGGTTTTTGTTTTTTGTGTTTCTTGGGGGGTTTTTTGTTGTTGTTGTTTGTTTGTTTTTGTTTGTTTGTTTGGTTGGTTTTTTAGCAGAAAGGAAGTACCAAGAGAAGATCTGCTTCTAAACAATGTTCTGTCTATTCTGGAAATAATAATAAAAAAAACCCCCTAGACCTTTTCCATCCTTGAACATCATGTATCCAATGTAGGTCAGATACAAAAAAAAAGAAAAAAGTGAAAAAAAGGGCTTAGGCACTTAATTCTGAAGTACCTTACTTTCAACTGGAATCTTGAGCCCTATGAAAGTACCTATCATGCCAACACAGGAAAGTTAATCCTCTCAGACTATACATAAATAGTGGGAAAAAAAATAAATATTTTTGCCCCTACTGTGAGCTGATCTGACATAGAACTGATCTGCTTCATAAGCAACATAACAGTCATGTGGCACAATACCAAAGGTAATAATCACAGCTAAGGCACCAATGCTATAAAAACTTGCAGAACAGAGGTGGTAGTATAAATGTTAAAATATGCTTCCATTGCCATAAAACCCCCTCCTGCATGTGACATGTAAATTTAAAAACAAAAAACCAAACCACAGTACAGACATATTATGCTGAAAAGATCACAGAAAACTATTACTATTTTGCTATCACCTTGTCTGGGCAATAAATATAATACTTATAATAACTAGAAGACTGATTTATTTTATACATAGCTATATTAATTGTTCTAATGCATATGAAAATGACTATGTCAAACCTATAGCCATGTCTAAAAAGACAAAAAGAAGAGTTTTTCTTTATGAATCCTATATTTGTTCCACACCATTATTTTTTTATAAAATCGTAACTCATCAGGTATCATATCTAACTATATATTCTTGGTAACCTATTTATTTATTAACTTATCTTTAATTTTTGTTAATGCTTTCATATAGCACGTATAACAATCACCAATTAGACAACACATATGTCTGCTGTTATGGACAATTTATATTACTCAGGTAGAGAACTTTTCTGGATATAATGCTATGTTTTAAACTTCACTTACTTAAAATCTTTACTTAAAATTTCTTGTAAATGCCTTTGCCCACTACCATATTTAATATGATATTATAAAATACTAATAATGATTTCTGATAAGGCCTGCATGAGTCAATATTTATTTGCAAGACAAATATTTCATAATTAAAACCAAGAATTATATAATTCTTGGCAAAAAATGTAAATGTAAACAATAACTGAGAGAAAATCAAATGTTTTAAAATGCTTTGAATCTTCTGAGATCTATGATCAGTTGTAATATTCAATGCTTGCCCAGAAATGCAATTAGTATTGCCATAAAAACTCATCAAACCACCAAAATCCAGTAGCTGTACAGATTGTAGAGGTATCATTAAAGAACATATAAATTTCGAGGCCTGAGATATTTCCCACAGGAAATGATCATTATTACTACTAACCACTACTGTGATTTGACTGCCCTTCTTCATTTTGGAGGCAGAAAAAAATAGATTGAAATGAGATGTGTTGCTTGGAAAGAAACTGCAAAATTGCAAATATGTATTTTTTCTTAACTCTCAATACTATATAAAAAAGAAGTACATTCTTTTATTTGTTCTGTGTTAAATGGTAATTTGAGGCAATCCTATATTCAGATGTCTGAAAGGACTTATGCTATAAATGAAAGAGAATGTGAAACAGAATGTAGGACTGTGACATTGTCATCTGATATCACCTGGCAAAACAGTTGGCAAATTCTGACTGAAATTACAATATTTGTTAAAACAAGTTGTTCATACTGAATATCATCAAGTTCTAAAACCTGCTAGCCTATACTTAAAAAAGGTAGAATTACTATGTGGTGAAGCTGTACTGCTCAGCAGTGCGGGGAACGGCAAAGCTGTTGTGCCTTGTAAGTATCTTCTGTGAAAGAACATGAAGGATATCTACAGATGGTGTTCTCAATCTTTTGATACAAGAGACTAAATCTTCTGTATCATCTGGGTATGTGGGATAATTTTCATCTCAGCAAAACCATAGGAAGATTATGTATGACTGATGTATGGAAACAGTGTTTTTCAGTAATGTGTCTTTAGTCTGTATCCAAGGAGTTTGCTGTTATGAGTTGCAGGTATGTATCATGAACCAGAAACCACTTTCCAGCAAAAGGACTTGCTGGAAGAATTGAATAAAGTTCATATAATGTATCAAATCTAGCCACATAATTATAATTACCTAACTGTTATTCAATTAATAAATACTTCAAGTAATTTTCAGTATGCCAGCTGGTGGTATCAACAGTCTTTGTACTTGATCAGATACCATGAAATTACAGACACTTAACTTCACTTGTTCCTGAAGTGTTATCTGAGTACTGCAAGTATTTCCATTACTGAACTCAGAATGTTGAGTATAATCATCTGGTATTTGAATTTGGTAAACTGGGTTTGTCAGCTTGGTGTTTTGTTATTTGTTTGATTTTTTTTTGTTTGTTTGTTTTATTTTTTCCCCCATTCCACATTGTTTTACGCATCTAATTTAGACTTTTACCAAGTTCTGCAAATAAGTGTAATGAAGGTAATCTTTAGGTGAAAAAAAGGATAAAGAATGATGTGCAGCAAATGCATGCTGTATTTTTGTTTTGTATTTTCAGCTTTTTAAAAATATAGGCTCATATAGTAAGAAATTTATCAATCTTTCCCCCCCCCTCCTTTTGCTTTAGAAACATACAGTTCAAAGACTTTTTGTCAAAACCCAAAACTTCCGGAGAAATTAACATGGAACATTCCAATAGCATGTGTCTCTGTGTATCAACAAGAAGAAAATGTATACATTTTGAATAAACACACCTGTAATTTTTCATGGAAAAAATATCATTCTAATAGTTCACTGAGTAGAGACATAGGCAAGTTATCAGAACAACAACATTCTTTTCAGGAAAGGAAGAATTAGAATACAATTATTATGGGTATTAAATAATTATTTCCTTTTCCTTGATAAGCAAAATATGTTTGGTTTTTACAAGACAGAAGAAAACAAATAAAATCAGGTTAAACTTTTCAATTTCAAATTAAACCACAAAATATTAGAATGGCATCACAGGCACAATATAGCATCATAGGAAAATTTGGTTCACTTTCCTATTCTTGGAAATGTAGACTTTTCATGCTTTTTTTTTTTTTTAAGTGTAGTTCTTGAATTATGATCAATGAACTTTAAATACACTCAGTTTTAAATGAACTTCTGGAATAATTTCATACTGTAGATTTTTTTTTTTTTTTTTTTTTTTTTGTGGGGAGGTTCCTCCAGAGTGATGTAGATTATTTTTAGTATCTGCCAGTCTTAGCAAATTCTCTTGAAACACTGTTTCTTAAAAGTACATTTGTTTTTATAAGTTTTATGTGGTAGAAAAAATTTGATACAGAAGTATGACCATGAAATGTTTACCTGCCCTTAATTTTAAGTCAGAAAACTGGTAGTTTACATTAGAAAAGGAAAAGGAAAGTTTCTTAGAGTATATTTTCTTTTTTTGAATGAAAGACTTTACCTTGACAAGCTGGGACTGGAACATCCCATGAGTAATAACCATATGGAGACTTCCTGCATACAGCAGTACTTTTCCCAATGAGCCGAAACCCTCGATCGCAAGCCCAGCGAACCATACTGTTGAGCTGTCCACCTGTCTGACTGACAATGAAACCATGTGGAGGGGACTCTGGAGTACTACAGTAGAGAGCTTTAAACATAAATATTGAATAAATAAAATATGCATTTAAAATTCAGATAATTCTTGACAAATTCTGGTTGAATTCAGTGGACATCTGATAAGAAGCTGAGAAAACAACACCAAGAATTTTATCTTGTGTCCTGATCATGCATGGATCAAGCAATTTGACAAAATATAAAGGTGAAAAAAACAGAGCTTTATAAATTCTTTATAAGTTTCAGGTTTCAGTAGCCTCAAAAGGAATAGCTCACTTTTTAACCAGCTACTGTTTTAGATTTTTGGAGGTTTTTTTTCACCACCTTTTTGTTACATCAAATAAGCTACAGAACTTTAGTTTATGATGAAATTTATTGCAATTTTATGCATTTTGGTAGTATACAAATTTTTGAAATAAGTAAATATCTAGTGTATCCCATACATAATTCTTTTCAAATAGTCTTTTATTTTTTCCCTGGTCCTAAATAATTTATTTCTTTCAAGTTCTGTGATACAATTAACTGAAGTCAAACATTTGATACGGATTGTAATCATTTTTATGAGTGCCACTATAAATCCATGGCAAAAATATGGAATCTGCTTTTAGTTGTTGATTTATTTAGAACACATTAAGTCATAGAGAAGTATTATCTAGAGACTATGAAAAAAAATCAGAAATTTTATGAGAGCAAAAAGAGATACATTTGTTACAATCTGAAAAGATTTATGTACTTTATGACTCTCTGACATTAAACATTGGTTGCTTATTATATATTGTTTCACTCCCTTGTTCGCTGACTCCATGAGTACCAAGTCACTTGGGTTTGGCCACCTTATCACAGGAGTGAACCAGAAGGCTCTTATAACCTTGTAAGCAGTTTAAGATGAATGTTGTTTGCATAAGAGTTTAACTTGGTCTCTTACTGGTTTGACTCAAGGCTACTAGCCAAGATGGTCAAGTTCCTGTTTAGTAGGATCTTCTCTATTCCTGTTTCCTGCTTCTACTGAACTTTAAATTAAGGAGTTACATTCTTCAGAGTCACATTTTTCCACTCTATAGCTGTTCACTCTTGCCTTGTTGCTGTGTCTTCCTCTGTCCCACCAAAACTGTTAATAATGACTTGCATAAAGATCCAGTTTGGAAAACACCCCAGTATGAAGAAGTACACGAGTGCAAATAAATGCTGGGAGACAGAAGAGGAAAAGCTCTTTTTTTCATCTTTAGCATGGGCTTATGCCATTTTAAAGTTCTGTGAAGCATTTTCTTAAATCTCTACAGAGCACATGTATGGGGTATGTTTCTCTCACAAGATCAGTATCACCAGGTTCATATATGGAACACATTGAATTTCCTTTCAGTTTGATTAAGGATACAAAACATACCTTATATTACCCTTTCCAAGTAAATAAATGTTCCGTGTTGAAATTTGACACACATAATAGAAAGTCACAGTTACATACCTATATATCTTATCCTGAAACCTTTTTTATTGGTGCCATGATCTGCTGACCAACGGAGAAATACTTCATGGCCATTGCTGGTTACATTTAGGGAAGATGAATAGTCCCCACTGAGAGATATGAGCAATGGGCTATGACTATTTGGTCCTTGGTNTATTTGCTCAAAAGAAAAAAAAAATATTTCTGAACATAGTATATGCAGTACAATTTTAAAACACAGTAATCCAACAGTTCTTTTTAGCACAGTGAATAAAATAATTGTTTATTTAAGATTTTTTTCATACTGAAAAATTACAATAAGTATAAACAGTAGTGATCACACAGACGCAATATAAAAATGAATTATATAGAAAAAATATCATCCAAAGTTATGTATCCTATAGTTACCATCAAACACCTCAAGTATATCAAATTCCTTTTCTGTCTGGAAGAATTCAAAGAACATGCTGATATTATAACCCTTTTCCACAGTAATGGTCCATGCACACATCTGGAGATTTGGGTAGCTGTCAGGATATCCAGGGCTCAGTATTACTCCTGTTGAATCCAGACGCATTTCATTGGCTGGACAGAGCACTGTGAAACAGAGTGGCAAAAAAAATTTAAAGTCCACTATTTTTGTTTCATGTGATTGGCAAGATTTCCCTAAGTTTAAAAGAGCTGCATTACTCATTTTATTTCTGTAAAATGAGCAAAATGGTGTTTAAAAATATGATGAAGTAGTTTAATTTTGAATGATCTGGATTCACTAGGTCTACATAAAATAACAGTCTCATTAAATGGAAATAGATATTACCATGTTATTGTAACTTTTTTTAAAAAAAAATTGCTTCATGATATATGAACAAGTGCCTACAGCATATTCAGAACTGAACACTGCTAAACAGGAGCTTTGAAATCTGTTTTTATATTGACAACTAACTCTTACATGAAAATCAGTTAGTCCTGAGTCATTAAAAATTACACAAGAAAAATAACATGATCTTAGGTTTCTCCAGAACACAGAAAACAATATTGACTTATTAAATACAAAACCCAAGTTTTATGTTTAAAAAGTTATAGGTTTATGAAGAGAGATAAAGAGCACTGAAAAGCAGAGATGAGAGACAAAAAGAATAATCATCTCCATTAAAATCTCATAAGAATCATATATGATTTGGGTTGGAAGGGACTTTTGAATGTCATCTAGTTCAAGCCCCTGCAAACCTACCCAACCTGAACCTGAAAAAGAGAAAGGAATCTGTCTGTACATTTTAAAAATATTCATCTCTCACTTGCAAATTAGCATCTAATTGCTAAATTTAAGAAGTTGTTTCTCATCTTCTGTGTTTGTGTTAAAGAATAGATTGAACAGAACACTTCCACTCCACTTGAGAAAATTCATATGGCTGGAATCTGGCTGTCAAACTACAGTGCTGTTCCCACTTGTGACAGAAAGCTCATGCAAATGAATGAACTGATCCACTCAGCTTTATACAGACATACATATATATAAATATATATAGATAAAAATGTGTGACAGGAAGAACATAATAGTAATCTGGTTGCACTCATTTATTTGCAGCAAGTTTTGCTGTCTCCACATTATTCTGTTTTGCAAATTGTCCTTAATTTAAGGATCTTCAGCTAAACATCCCTCAGGTTTTTTATAGAGTTTAAAGACCTATTTCTGCAAATCAGAATCCCTTGGGAATCAGATAGCAAAGTTTTTTATGAATCAGGAAAAATGTATCTGAGATATAGTTAAGAGTCATCATTAAAAATTTTCTCAGAGTCCCCCAATTATGATGCAAAGTACAGTTTGATTTTTCTTACTCTGAAGTATTCATTTTATCCTGAAAGTAGAAACTAATTTAATGGAAAATTAAGGGCAAAGTTACATGTTTTCTATGGAAAATACTCCACTTTAACAAATTAAAATTATAGGCATTGTCATAAGTTTGCAGAATTTAGTGATTATTTTCTCATTTTAAGAAGGAAATTTTAAGAATTTTAAGAAATCATCTTCCAAATCATACACATCAGGGAAAAATAGAAAAATTGACATAGCTTTAAATAGTACTAAATGTGGTGGAAACTAATCTGTAACAATTAAAATCAACAAATAAATCTTCAATATATTTTGCTTCAATACTTTCTCTTAGGAATACATCTTTTATTACTGCAATACATTAGATTCAAAAGCAAAATACTCTTATGCAAATTCTGCTCAGCAGCATTCTTCAGATTCTCTATATGAACTAATGTTGAATTTATTTCAAGACAAAAATTAAAGAAGAATTCAATCCAAAGTCACTTTACAGTGGCTAAAGCATATGCACAAAGTTAAAGCACTAGGAGTTAACACTATGAAATCCGACAGTAAACATGGTGCAAAGAATTAGTAAACTAATACATATATGAACCAACAGAAGAACTGAGTTTTTGTCTTGACAGTGACAAAGCCTGCACAATTAAAGTATGGTATCTATAGCCTGCACAATTAAAGTATGGTAGCTTATCCATAGACCAGTGTGATATACTAACATCATGAAAGACAGAAATTCTAAGTACGTAATTTTTCTGCCTCTAGATTCCACAAAGCTTACTATTTTCTTTCTCTTTGTCATTGAAATTTTACTTATATATTGTGATCTTTAAACTTAGACATTATATAAATAAATACAAATTAAAGTTATGCTGCTGCTTGTTCTAGGTTAACCCAAATTAACAAATTCCTTTGTATTTTTCTTGTAAAGACTATGAATCTAACTTTAAAACCTGCTAATTTCATTCTGCTTTAGACAGAAATTATGAGAGCACTGATTTAATATTTAAGTATTAGATCCAATGTTTAGCATTTATATCTGACAGTTAAAAGATTAAATGTGGTAACTGAAGTCATCATTCCTGAGTTTTCATCTTTGGTCTTGCACTGAATACAAATAAGCCTTCAGCAACACATGCTGACAGAATGCCTCAGGATCAGCACATGTGTCTCTATTTGCCCTATCTAATATTACATCATTTTAACAGTTAAAGCAATGCCTGGAGGTTACTATGATTTTTCATTTGTTAAATGCTATGAGTCTACAAAGTGAGGATTTTAATTTAAATTGGGGTGTTGGAAGCCATTTCTAGACACAGTTGTGCCTCAATAAATGCATGGATTTTCAGAAATTATCAAACTTCTTATGAAGCTCACATTTCAAGCTCACTTTGCATTTTTTAAGAGCTAGACTTACTGCTGTGACTGGCTTTGACTCTTGCATAGTTTTGCTCATAAAATCAGGAAAAACAGTTTATACAGCTGTAAGGGTAGACCCTTCTATTTTTTTCAGGAATACAGGAAAAGGGTATATTTATAAGACTATTTTTTTAAAAACTCTTAGCTGAAAACCTAGGTGGAGATTATAGTATTAATTAAGTTCTAAAAATTAATATACTGATGTTTAATTTCCTACCATCTGTACTGTGCACCAGTTTGAGACTTTGCAAACTGCTAAGAAACATAAAAATATTAAAGATTTACTTGTAAAAGTAGTAGATTTATTGTCAATTAATTTACTATTGCCAAATAAATCTTTCATCATGAGTGTTTTATAGACATGTTAATGAATTAAAATTACTGGGGGAAGGCATATCAAAACGTCAGATTGGTAGAATAAAAAGATGGCAGTATTTTTTATATAATACAAATGTAAATCAACAGTATTTGTTATGGATGATTTGGGAAAGAATTTTAATCCTGCAGTAGATGTTAGAAGATTAAGCTCAGGAGTAGATGGATCACAAAGGAATATCACAGCGACTAGCAGAATCCAAAATGACTGTTGTTACATAACTTATACTTTTAGAAGGCTGTGGTGTTTAATTTTGGTCTTTTTTTTTTTTTTTCCTAGAAAAGACTTTACCATACATGTATATATCTGTAGGTCCTTATTTATTTTTCTGGAAATAAATGGAAGAATTATTAAGAAAACAAACACATACTCATCACTGGAACTTCAAATAGATTCCTTTTTTTTTTTTTTTTTAAATTAGGCATGTGCAAGGGTTATCTTCCTTAGCTCCTTAATTAGTTTGGTATAAAAGAAAACTCTCACATTTTCTTGAAAATTATAGAAAAATTACATTCTAGTGTAAAACATAAAATTTCAGCTTAATAAAGAATGGTTTAAAGTGTGATGTTAGTGGCTGGCAGGATTGTAATCTTGTTTTGACCTTAAGAATGAGATTGTATTATATCTCCATTTGCAGTTTTCAATACTTTCATGAAGTAGAGCAGTAGTTCTTTAAACTTGTGAAATTCATTGAAAGATTACTAATTATTTTGCATTAATATCTGACATTCAGCTGGACTGGCTGCAGGAAAATAAAAAGGAGAAAAAAAAACCTTGACAAGAAGGTGGTGCTCCATCCATCTGAAGTCTTTCACCCAGTCGGCATGTCAGAATCTCATTACCAACCAATGTAAAGCCTGGTTGACACTGGTATCTTATTATGTCTCCTGTTTGGAAAAACAAAACAAGACAAAACACAAACAAACAAAAGAAACATTAAACAGCAATTAACTTGGGCTTTTAGCTTTGAAAACATTATTGATTAATGAAGTTTCTTGCCACTATAATACAATGGGCTAAATGACCTCTGGCATAAACAACTTTGATTAGTCTAAGAAACGTGGCAAATGAGCTTTGTGTTGCACACTGTGCTGCATCTATCACTGTTTTTCACCACATTATTTGTTTGATAGTTTGCTAATTTGTCTAGGTTTGATTGATGTAATGTGAACCACATGTCCACAAAGCTTTAAGCAATATAATTTATAGGATAACCATTATGGAACTAAATAAAGGTATTAGATAAAGTCAGTAACTCATATAACCCTGAGGTGGGAAAAAATAAAATAGGAATCAGATTTAGTTGACGATATCAAAATCTGGTATGCTGATAATAACAAATTGTAATTTTTTAATTAAGAAATCAATAATTTATACAATTTTATGTACCAATAAAAGTAAAAATTTGTATATCCCATCAGATCTCTTTGGTTCAGATTATAGAGAAGAAAGGAAAAAAAAGTTCTTTTCTCTTTGTTACCTTTATAACTAGTCAAGTATTGGTATTTACTAAAAATGAATTTATTTTTCTTTGCCATCACATGAGTAAAACTAGCTGATAAAGACATATGACATCTGATAAAATAAATCAAATTTCTTTGAAGTACATGTTGCTAAGCAATATTATTAACATGTCTCAGAAAGTCAGAATGTCATCCTCTTCTCTGATCCTCATAATTTTCAAAAATTTTATTTTAGCCTTTAGGTCACAGAACCTTAATTCTGGTACAGAATATACCATTGTCTGCATATTTTCTTATGAGATTTGTTTGTTTGTTTCAGTGTAATAAGATGTTTTATATTTGAGGGTATGAAAAATGTATTTTAAAATGAAGTCAAATACAAAGAGATACTGTGTAATTTATACGTCATCTCTGAAACATAGATGGGATTCAGGAGATATAGGGAAGAGGAATGACTTCTTAAAAAAATGTATTTTCAAATAAAATTCTATTATATTACAGGCATGATTTTCATCCTGAAAAGCATCCTTTGCACGGCAAGCTTATTTTTTGAAGCAAGGGTTGTTTTAATTTCTCTTATATTACCTATTTCGAATTCATCATCCTCAGTTAGAATTTCTGCATTTGGTATATTTGCTGGAGGCTGGCAGACCCGGAGCTGATAGGCTATAAAGATGAAAAAAGCACTGGTGACATTCTCAAACACAGTTAACATAGCCATGCAAACATAACTGATTTAATACCCACATTAACAGGATAAAAATAAAAACTCTAGTAATTTATTTTCAAACTTTGCAGAGAATCAAAAGAAAGGAAATGAAAACATCAGAAGTCGTGTTTGTGTACTTAGTTATTTACTTCACTGGCAAAACTCTCTTTATAAATAACCTAAGAAGTTCAGAAGTGGTTGCCAATTTTCTCCCTTAAGATATATCACATGAAAAATAAATATTTTCTGTATTGTGAAATCATTGTTTTGCCTGTCTTTTGTGGGTTTTTTGTTTTGTTTTTTTTATAATACAATTTTACTGCTGAACTCATCCACTTCTGAAATCTTGTTATAAATACTAGTTTTAGAATACCAAAGACTTTACTCAGAGGCAGCACAACTAATGAATGGAAACATTTTGAGTCTGAAATTTCCCAGTAAATGAATAGTTGTGGAGCACCTTTCACTTGCAGATAGGGTGAGAGAATAGTCCATAGTCCTGTTTCAAAATTCTCATTTGAAGTCTCACATGAAATAATTTTCTGAGACTTAACACATGATGCAGCAGCCAGTCAAAATAATTAGGTAAAACACATAAAAAGACAAGTAGGAAGAGTATGTAAAGGGTATACAGAGAACCTATGAGGATGGGCCCATGTTTCAACACTGACAAAATTCCATTTAATTTTAATGCAATTAGGAAAGAAATCTGGCCAAAGGAATCACACTGACATACTTATACCGACAGTATAGCCTTCCCTGTTTCAAGGTGTACAGGAAGGATGAAATATGTTTGGTTTTCACTGATAGTACATTTTCATATAGCATTGTTTTTTACAGTATTTCCCTTTAGTACTTAAAAATAACCTACTTATGGCAGATGACAGTTCAGCTTCAATTATACACATCTTTGGTTGTTTCCTGTGATTAGTTATTTTAGTAATCTAATTGACAGTTCAGCTTCAATAATACACATTTTTGGTTGGTTCCTGTGATTAGTTATTTTAGTAATCTAATTGACAGTTCAGCTTCAATAATACACATTTTTGGTTGGTTCCTGTGATTAGTTATTTTAGTAATCTAATTGGCCAAACTTCTGTCAGTCACAAAATTTATGCTGTAACTAGGTAAGACCTGTTGTTACTATTGAGTCACATACATTTGATATCTTCCTTATTACACTCCTTTTTGTTGATCATATAAAGAAGAGCTACTTAAATCAATGAGTCAGAAAGCTTACATTCTGCTTTAGGACAAAGCAATTTAAAGTAAAACACACCAAGTAAACATGAGACAGCTGTGCTATTTGTATCTTGAGAAAACTAATAATAAGAATCACCAACATAATTAAAAATTAATTGAACAAAAAAATTGTATCATTTATCTCAAGTGTCTCTCATTTGAAGGTACTGGAAGTGTCATTAATTTTAATCCCCAAATTATCTATTTTAAGTAAATTTGACTCCTTTCACTGTGTTGCCTTTATTGGTATAAATTTGGTGTAGTTGATATGAAGGATCACAAACTCCCAGATACTGAAATAGTTTTTCTTTATCTTGACAACATCAATCCAAAGACCATTTTAAGTTTCTTCATGACTAATCTTTGTGCTGCTCAGTTTGCATCTCTATTACACATTAGGGCCCACATCCGCCAAATGACAATTTTCATAACAAAAGAAACAAGTGAAAGAAGATAAGTTTCTTAGAGATATTTTACTACTAGCAAGTGATTAGACCAGAAGAAACAGCTTTGAGTCACTCCACATGAGGTTTATATTGGATATTGGGAAAAATTTATTGATCAAAGGGGTTGTCAAGCATTGGAACAGGCTGGCCAGGGAAGTGGTGGAGTAACAGTCCTTGGAGGTATGTACCAGATGTGTAGATGTGGTACTTATGGACCTGGTTTAGTGGTGGGCTTGGCAGTGTTGGGTTTACGGTTGGACTCAATGATCTTAAAGCTCTTTTCCAACCTGAATGATTCTATGATTCCATGAGCATTTTTACATATCTTTGGTCATATACTGATATATAAGTAGATCTCAATAAATATAAATTTTTATATTAATTAATACAAACATTTTTATATTAATTAATACAAAGTGTCATTTCATCCTTCACAAGCTTCCAGATTTGGAATAGGAATTCTGCCCCCTCTCTACCTAGTCTTACTGAAGTCTACACTCTGTAATAAATTCATGTGCTGTTGCTGATGGGTGTTTTCACTGTAAGTTTTAGGTAAGTCTTGTTTTGCTTTGCTTTGTTTAGATTAAAGTTCCTCTAATCCCATCAAGTCTATGTATATGTATTCACCACAGTCTTTATTAAGTCAAAAAAATACTCTTCTAGTCCCAAAATTTTATCAGGATGCAGAAAACACACTGTAGTCTGTCCATGTTTTCTAGAATAGTCAATCCAAAAGACATTCACAGAGCACCTAAAACCACCCTTATTTACTGATCTGTTTCCCTGTAATTATATGAATGCAAAACACTCTTGTCCACAGAAGGTGTGAATGACTACAAAAAGAAGTAGATTTCAGTGCATTTATTATTACACATTTTCATTCAGGCAGTACTAAAGTCCAGGGTGGATTAATGGTAACTATACAGTATAGTTCACTATCACTGGCATCTCCACAAAAACAGCAATTTCTTCAAAATATCCCAGTATCTAAGAGGAAGTTAAGGTCGTCCAGAAACATTTAGATTTCAAAGGAGGTTTAGAAGCATTGCAAGCAGTAAGAAGCTGTGCACACTGGACTTTTTTTTTCTTTACTTTAATAGTAAATTTAATATTTGGTCAATAAGATAGCTTATTTTCATCATTCATATTATTCCTTCATATTTTTGCAGTACAGTAGTACTATCAGTCATATTAGTAATAGCAACTTTTCTTAGGAAAAGTAAGTAATTTTTTTATGAGTTGTCTTCCTGCAGTGACCAGTACAAACAGTGAAGTAGTGAAATTTATCACACTTACCATGATAACTAAGTACAAAAAAGCCACTGGTAGTAAAGTCACTGTGAAACTTGATCAGAATCTGATTGGAAGTGCTATAGACCGATTCTAAGGCAGTGTTGCCACTAAACTGTCCAATTTGAGGAGAAGTTTGATCTGGTCCATCCCTAAAAAAAAAACCAAACACAAAAATATTTTTTTTGTCCAAACAAATAATATAATTTCTCCAATTTTTAAAAGAATGTGGTAAATTTTCTCTAGGTAACTAAAAGACATGAGACAACTAAATTAAGATAAAACAGACGTGAAGGGTTGAAGGCCTTTTCAAATCTTCTGTGTGAATTGGATCCTTATTACACCACTTTCTGAAAGTAATATTCTTATTTTCAAATATAAATTGCAGGAAACTCAAAATTATTGAATTTGTGATTGTATTTCATCTTCTTGCCTCATCTTCAACCTCTGATCACATTTGTGTATCTGTACTTTCAAATGTGGTGTGATGGGTTGTTTCTTGTAGGCCTTCCTTGGTAACCAGGGTCAAAATCTAGGAAGTATTCCATCCCATCTCTTTACGTAAGCAGGTGTATATAAGCCGAAGGGGGAGGTGTTCTTGCTCTCTTTTGCTTTCTTTTCCTTCACGGGCTAGCACACTGACAGGATCTTGGTGTTTAGGCCTGGCTTATCTGTGTTAACCGAGGCCTGCTCTGAGGGCTGTTTACCTGGGCCAGTGGTGAAGGTTAAGAATCTGCTTTTCCTAAGGAAAGTAGTGAGTTTACTATTGTATTTGTTACTTACTGAGTTAATTTCTGAATTTAGATTGTATATATTTGTTTGTCTCATTTCCCTTTTTTGTCTCCCTCTCCCCTTTTCCCTTCCCCTTGTCCCGTATTGGGGTGGTTTGGGGGTCCCTGTCTCGTTGTACCTAGTATATAAATTTAATATATGTAAATATATATATATATAACTTCAATTTTCTCTTGCTGCTTTTTGCCGTTTTTGGGAGAGGGAGGGGGGAATCTTTCTTGTGAGGTTTGGCCGTTGGCAGAGAGCCAACCCGAACTTCCACATGTGGCTATCAGAAAATCAATAAACCTAATTCTGTTCATGTCCCTCAGTTTTTTGAATTTCACAATTTCTTGGAAAATTAAGAGATTAATATCATTATTAAAATTAATTAACTAATTTTAAAATACATTAATATTGGTCTTGATAAAAGTAAAACCAAAATGCTTACAGTCTGAATACAAGATTCTAGTTGAAAACTTCATGTGGACATTTACAAATGCACATTTTATTTATAATGATCATCATTTTTTAACCAAGCTTCTTTCCCTTTTATTACTCTTGGCTGTTGATGAGCTGTCATAGCATAATTCTGTATGCTTTTCTTTGTCGACAAACTGAGGACCATTACTATTGTTTTTGAATTCTTGTCCAGCGCTACCTTAAGAGAATAGTCCATTTGAAAACATGCATTGGTACAACTCATTTAGCCTACAGAGAACACCAGTTTCAAGGGGAAACCCACAAATATTATCTTTTAAATTCATGCTTTGTTGTATAGTGTCTGTCATATTAAGATTAAATAAATGCCAGCAGTGTTTTCTTACCAGACAGTTATGAAATCATATATTGGCTCTGTTTGAAGAACTGTGAAATTGATGTAGATTCCATTCCCAGGTGGGACTCTTACAAGCCAGAAGCAGTCTTGAAAGTTTGGATACTCATCAGGGTATCCTGGAGAGTATATGGTGCCATTCATTGCAGTTATATTTCCTCCACAGAGAGCTATAAAAAAGACACTTTTTAAAAAAAATACATTAGATGCTCCTGGGGTTATCAGGCCATGTAAAAGCCATATCTTTAAACACATTTGGTACACTATAACTGCATTGCCTATGACCATTGCTGTGTAAAGAAACAGATTTTATTGAGCTTTATGCAAAAAGTCCAAAGTCTATTTTGATATTACTGGTCAAATACAAAAGCATAACAATTTAATTCTGATGTCATAAATATTACCAGAACTAGAACTAAAATAATATTTAGATATTGAGTAAAATTCCCTGCACAACTGAATATTACTTGATTAGGGTTTTGTGTAAATGTTAGCTTACAAATTAGTTGGGAATCCCATTAATTGCTTTAATTTATTATCACAAGATAGACAACCAAAAGAAACACATGAGAGAAGGGATATGGTTGTTTGATGGGTGAGTGAAGATTAGAGGGGAACTTGAAAATAAAAACATTGTGTCCAACAGTATGAATAGGAATTTTACATTTACAGAAATAAATTCTGATAGATAAAGCAAGAGTCCTCTCTGTAATTCACATTGAAGTGTACTAATTTTAGATGCCATACAGTGCAAGAGGGACCATACAGATTCTGGACTTTCATAACTATGTATTTCTGGAAAACTCTTAGTCCAAATTATGACTTCTCCACATCTCTTCAGATGCATGTTAGGGTTGACACCACTGTGTTATTACAGAAGATAAATGATATTATAGAAGCCTTGTTTTATTTTGCCTAGATTTATTTAGCCCACTCCACCCCAAAATGTGGATGATATGGCAACCAAGATTCCCTGAAATATGTTTAAAATTTCTAACCAGAGAATGGGTTGTTGGAAATACAATTTTACGTATAGGAATTATGCATTGTTTATATTTAGCTAAAATGTGTTATGGTTTATATACATGCTTTGGTCCCACATCGTAAGGTTAGAAGGCTCATAGCCACACCTCATCCATTCAGACTCAACAGCTGGCATGCTGCTTTTCTTCAGCTTTTAGCTTCAAACTCTCAAGGAATTTTGAGCAGTGCAGACAGAATTGATTTTGCAGCTGGGTCTTAGGGGAGTGAAGAAATGGTTTGATGACTGTTAGGCAATGAGATTTCTTTGAAAAGGAGAGGGAACAGAATCCAAACAGATGAAAGTAATGGAGATGAGTTAAGAAGGGTCAGAGAGTATTAGATGATGCTGAGCACAGGTTAAAGGAATATTAGGTGCATGAAGATGCAAGAGGAGAAGAAAATTGTTTAAACAGAAAACCAGTTTAGTGATATTTAATTCAGACTGTCTGCTTCATAAAATACGAGGAATTAAACAAGCCTTGGTATATCTTGTCTTACAATAAAGACATTAAAGGAAATACGAATTTAAAACATGCCATAGATTTGTGACACCAGGCATGTACAAAAAAAGTCCACCTCTTTTTATTCTTTTCAGCATAAGGCCTTTATGTCAAATCAAACCAAGTAGAACTAGAAGATAGCTTGTTATCCTTGTCCTGCAACAAGAAAGAAAAAAAAAAAAAACAAACCCCAAAACATATGTAGCATATAAAAATGTCATAAATTCTTTACTAAAAATACCACAGTAAATATCTGCACAAAACCCCATGCAATTTAAGAAACTTTTCTAAGAGCTGAGCTGTGTTGACAGTCTGTAATCACACAGCATAACACACATTTTAGATTTCTATTATTTAATTGGTTGATTTTTTTCATCTTCATCTTTTCATATGACATTGAGTAGAAACAAAGAACAGTCACTGTTCAGGAATTTCATCAAAATTGATACTCAGAACAGCAATACATTTTAGACATCTTCAAATTTACTAATTAAATTTGTGGTTCCAGTAAGGTAGTTCAAGGAAGCAGAATGACCATTCAGTAAATTATTTGTTTTGATTCCGAGGCACAGAAAATACAGATAGAACTGGGTAATAGGGAAAAGTTAAGTGTTTAGTGGTTAAGACATGAACCATTACTATTCCAACAAAATCCAGAAAATGGGTGTTCAAACTTAATTGTAATGAATTAACTTCTTTCCCTTTCAAAAAACAGACAGCGGAGATATCATCTCTCTTCTATGTGATGAGGCTTCCTCTTCTGAATTCAGTAGCAGTCAGGTCTTACTTTAGCTACCACATCTCCCAGAAATTACTGTGGTTCACTGACTCCAGAAGGAGTTTGGAGTAATGAGGCTTCTCATTTAAGTACCTAAATTTGGGTAGACATTTCAGAATACAATGCAAAAATCCAGAAAACAGGGGAGTTTTTTATTTTCTGTTAGTGTGGAGGGGTTTTTTGTAGGTTTTGTGGGTTTTTTTTATCTGTTTGTTTGTGGGTTTTGGTTTTTTGTTTGTTTGGGGTTTTTGTTTGTTTTTTGGTTGGTTGGTTGGTTGGTTGTTTTTTTGTTTTGTTTTGGGGTTTTTTTTTGAATGGTGGTGTTGTTTCATTTTAGGGTTTTTTTGGGGGTGGGGGTTATTGTTGCTGTGGGGGTTTGAGGTATTTCTCACCTGCATGCTCAATATTTAGGATCCCATTCTTAATGCTGAGCTTTTACTATTCAATATATAGGGAAGTTAGGCCTTTAAATGGGATCCTGAATATCTTTCTTGAAACTGTGAAGGGTCTCTATGGCATACAAAAGTGGGCACTCAACACCTTGTACAGATTTCATCTTTGCTTGGGCATACAGAGAACTTTATAGTCAATAACTTGGTAAAGGTGCTTGGAGCTTGTAGTCCCAGGAATGTAGGATTTTGGGATGACAATTTTAAATAAGAAGTATCTTTGCTGTGTCTAGTGTTTGGGGGGTGGGAGAGGTGGGGGGGCTGGGGGGCGGTGGTGGTCCTGGTGTTGTTTGTTCGTTTGTTTTGTCTTTTTTTCACAGGAATCTAAGATTGCTGTATAAATGTTGCCTCAATTGTGGCAAACCTGTACCTTCCAGAAGAAAGAAATAATTTCATATGGAAGAAAATGCATTCCACAGTTCCACAAATAGCTTTTGTGGTGCACATCTATTTCTCAGAGATTTCTGTAACCAAAACACCCATCCTTTTCTGTTTCAGAGTCTGATGACACTACATGACTGACCTTCTTTGGCCTGCTGCTTAGGTACAGATTCCTTTCAGCATAGTTAGGGATAAAATAAACACTTCTACAGAATCATCATGGACATTCATTCTGTCTCCTTAAAATGTAAGCTATGTGCAACTCACAGTTTGTTGAATCTGCTTAACTGCTGCAAGTGTAACAGTGAAAAAGAATTGTAAAAAGTTAAAAAATGTAATTAAAAAAAAAATCCCATTAAGAGAAATATATGTACAAAGAATTTAGCACAGTACTGACTGGAGGACAGTTACACTTTATGCCACCTTTGACATTTCTTTCTAACTGATAAGACAGAACATAAGTGGATGTAATTGGTAAATCCAATTTTGGAATCTTTTTTTTTTTTATTCAGTCCAGACTTTTTTACTGTGTTGCATCACCTAGATTAAAAGCAGCATGAGTCTCCACATTCCAGACTTTAAGCCTAACCTTCCAAAAGTAAACTTATTACACCAAGTAAGTTTTCAGAGATTTCATATTCCATTAAACATTTCAGCTTCTTTGCTCAAATTTTAATTTGAAAAATTAAATATTCTGGTGCAAAGACCATAAAATAAAGATGCATTTAAAATATAAAAGTACTTCAGTTAACAGTCCTTAGGAAGATTTTCAAACAGATTCATAGGTCAACTGGAACATACCTTCACATCTGGGTAGAGGGTGATTCCAATTGCGGCTGATTCCATGAAGACAAGTCAGAGCTGAATTTCCAATTAATGTGTACCCAGGAAAACACTCAAATGAAATAGTTTGTCCCACAGTAAAATCATTTCCAATAACAAACCCATTCCGAAATGGTCGAGGATCAGGACAGCTTTGTAGCTGATATGCTGAAATAAGTAACAATAATGGGAGAAAAAATAAGTAAAACATGAATTCTAATTACTTCAAAAATAAAAGTTTTCAATTAGAAAAAAGATAATAATCATGGGCATCCCCTATGTCTGAAGTTCCATGATGGTGATGAGCAAATCATTGATCCTACACCTGGAGAAGTACAGTGAGTCTAGCTAGGCTTCTGTGGTTCTAAACAACATTTCTTTTTGCCATTTGAAGATACCTTACAGAGCTAGATGAAGCATTTTTTTCTGATCCAACAGGAGTTTTCTGGATCTATGTTCTTATGTTTAAGAGAAAGGAGAAATAAACACATCCACACTTTTGTTTTTCTCAGAAGAACTAAAAGGCTCTATAATGAACTATGATTATCAAAGACTTTACAGTGAATAAGTAAGATTTGAAAACAAACCTCTCCTGCATATCTTGGTGATCTTTTCCAAGAATATTTGAAGCAGTGGCTTCTTATTACAGAACTGAGGACAAATAAGCTGTGCACAGTCTGCAGTATCAGAATATCAGAGATGCATATGTTTAAAAGAAGCAGTTTTCTTGTATATGATTAAAACATAGGAATTTTTCAGTTCTTCAACAAATAACAGTATCTCCAAAATTATTACTATTAATAGCGGTAATAGTATAAGCTCTTAAATCTGGCCTTCTTAGCAGTTTAAGTCATAAATTGACTTTATCTGTAAAGCTAATACTTTTTACAATGTCTCACTTCCAGAAAGTTACAGAGTTCAAGTCAATTTGGTCTTGTTACTATTAAAACAGCAATAGGATACTGCTCTTAAGTAAAAACTCTTTAAATCTTTCTTTGGTGTTATTCATATAATGAAAGCAGGTCTAGTTTAAAATATACATTTGACCTTTTTCTGTGAACAGTGGTGACCTAATCCCTTTTACATGAATATGCAACTCTATAAATAGAATTATGATCTTGCAGTCTTCATCAGCTCAGCATGACCTACTTGGGTACAACAGAACAAGAACCTTTCCGGGAAATTGCAAACTAGGGAATAAAATAAATTTGAAGATTTCTGGATTAGCATGAATTTGCACGAGTTTACATCGACCCAGTACTCTAAAACAGTATTTAGATCTTTCTCTTCCAGAACACAATAGACAAAATTAAAATTCCCATATGCTTGCAAACATTGAATGGAAAACCTTACTTTGTAAAGGCACTCAACATAAATATGCCAACCAACTTCAGATATTGGCAATTATCTATTTGCTGACATCCGACCTGCTTTTTATTTTTCCTTTTTCAGCCTAATTTTCTGCCTTTTTTGGTTTGATCTCTATGCATAACGCTTTGGGCTGAAACACATATAATCTGTTATTTCATGTTTATTAATCCCCAAAGCCCCACAAAACCTTCAACAGCAATATTGTTCTCAAAAGAATATCCAAATCTCACCTTGATATACAATATGAAATCCTTGTTTGTTCTGTGAGTAATCACTGTGAAAGTACAAGCTGGTTTCATGAGTTGTGCTGAACAGAGAGGCTGGTAGCTGAGGGCCGCTGAGTCTCCCAATAACAGTGCTAGTTTCTGTAGATCCACTCCTGACTTCTAAGTAGTCATGTATTGTCTCAGTTGAGAAATTCACAAATTGCAAATGGACACCTGAAAAACATTGTCAGTAAATAAAAGCCACCAGTATCAATACCTGGAAGGACTATAATGTACATACTATACTGATAATCACAGAAAGTAATCAGTTGGAAATGTATGCGTTACACTGCCAGATGCAGTTTGAAGCATTATTTCTCCATACACATTACTAATTCTGAGAGGCTGACAAGGTAAGAAATGCTAACATACTGAAATACTAACATAGTTCAAGGCATCAAACTCAAACTGTAGGTTATATATCTCTACTACTTTTTGATAAACATTGTTGTTCGTGCACTTAGGGCAAATTTAAGTTCTGAATATTAAATACATTCCATTTAGCTAAATCTTTCCTGTTTTCAATTGCACAAAATAATCTTCATTTCTATTAAAAGAAAAAATGCTTTTTGTAGATACATCTGAAGAAAACCCCAGGGACAGATACCTGCATTTCAGTTGCACATAAACTGATCTCTCTCAGATTATATTAATTTTTTTTTTAAAGTGTCTATATATAAGAAATAATGAGACACACTAAAAAAAATGCATCTTGTATGGATTAAATGTATCGTAAATGTATGTGGAACTAGACTGTCTGCTCCTTCAAGGCTATTTGGTAAATGACCTTTTTCAATGAAGCAAGGAAAAAGAAAAGGAGGAAGCCATAAACAAGAACATACAGAGACATGAACCCAAAGGACAAATAGTGAGGCAGTAATGAGAAAAGGACATTAAAGGGACAGGTTGCATGTAAGACAAGGCTGGTCAGTATGTTCGTCTGAGCCATGCACCTGGTCACATCTGTCCTATCGTATCTTCTTATTAAATCTTTTCTTAGCCATCTCTCTGTGCAATCTCACTCTTTATCCTGTGTTTATATGTGCAGCAAGGACCAAGTGCCAGCTACTGGCGAGACCTGAATCTGTGAGTGGAACTTGTTGCCTGCTACTGGAGTCAGACCAGGGGCGTAGGTGTCCCTGGCCAGTAGTGCCAGCTGCCAGAGGGAGTAAGGGGTCATAGCTCTCTAGATCCTACAGACCTTGTGCCCAGAATGCCAGCTAATAGGGGCACCAGTACGAGTGGACTGGGTGCCAGCTTCTGGAGTCAGAGCAGGTAGTGTTTGTACCCCTCGTCCAAAGCGTGTGCAAGAAACTTCCTGCCACTGGGGTGGGAATAGCATGTTCTCGAAACCAGCTACTGGAAGGACCAGTGGTGGGATTAGTGAAAAGCTGTGTTGGTGGCTGTAAAGGGACAGTGGCCCATGGATCACAGACTTGTGCTTGGTGCTGAGTTCTGAGGGGCAAGTGTCTATATCTTCCCCAATCCTGATGAGTGTGCAGATGTACATGTATCATCTGTTCACAAGCTTCAAATTGGACCAGACAGTGAGTAGGAAGGCCTTGGGTCCAGTTCAGGGTATCAGACAGGCAGAGTCCATGCTGGAACACCAAGGACTTGCAGAAGTAAAGTACATGCAGGAGGTAGCTGCACCCCTTATAACACTTCTTCCTAAGTCACAAAAAAAAAGGTAAATTATATTATCTAACCAGCATTCTTCAGTACCTCTACCATTAAACATGCAGTTCAGTTATTTAATTCTCTTACACACACTGTGGCATATGATGGTCTTGGCAACAGAAATTTCTGATTATTTGGTTTAGTAAGGAAGAGGGAGGCAGCTTACTCTCCATTAGCATGTTATCTCTTCTAACCAGGTAGAGTATTACAGTGATTGTGTGGCAGGAGGAGAAGAAAATGCTCAGCAGCTGAGTAGTTATGGGGCTCTTAAACATTTTCCTATTTATCTAAATTTCTATATAAGTTAAAAAAAAGTAGAATTTGTATTTTGTCTGGAACTAGTGCAACTATGGTAAGATAATGAAATAGTTTCATTAGAAAGATGATTAAGCCAACTGGTGTTTTTGGCAAAGGCAAGCAACATGGTTTCATATAAAATTGAAAGGCAAAGATATCATGTCAGATAAATTATGGAAAATTAATGAATAATTTTGCAACTCCTAAACTGTAATAGCTAAATAGTGTTTGTCACTGTCTTTTAGAGCTTTCTCCCCAGATACCATGTATAGTTTGTGAATGGCTTTGTCAAGCATGGAACATTTTATATGATACTTGAAAAAAGATAGGTGCATAATTAAATTACTATTAACCTGATAATTTCTGTCTTTCTTTATGAGAAGACAGCCTGTATGTGATAGGAAAGCTTTTGCTTATAAATGTCATTCTTTCACTTTGCAACCTTCCAAATCTTTCTTACACAGAGAATCTAGTTATATTCAAGGTTTTCTTTTTCTCTATCTGTGATATTTGCAGGCTTCACCTTCCATTTGATCGTGTGAACCAAACACTTGTCTGAAGTTTAAGCTGTCATTAATAACTGCCAAGTCATGTGATCTTGCTGTCAGATTTTTTTTCCCTTTCACTTACTTTTTTTGATGCAAAGACATGTCTAATATTTTTTTGTCCATCATTCTGCTCTCTGTATTCTACTGTCTTTCTCTACAAGTTCCTGAAACATATCAATCTTCTGAATTATTCATCCTTTGCTCAGCCTGTAGCATGTGTCTCTATTTATCTGAGACTTCTGCTTGTTAGACTGACTTTTTCTATGACTTTTTGCAGTTTGGACACCCCACTTGAAAGAGTACTTAATATATTTATTTGGGCAAATTAAGCCAGTGTAATTGGTTTAAATTACACCATTAGCTAACATACAGTGGAAAAGCTTATGACCTGTAACTAGGAATTCAGAAAAATTCTTCTTAGAAACAGATAAACAAGTGAAAGTCTATAGAAGGCTGCCATGGTGGTGTTTTTGAGTTTTTCTATTTACTACTCAGAAGAGTTGGATTTAAGTACCCCACTGAACTAGAACCACAGCATCACTAAAACCAGTTTTCACTATCATGCTTTCAAATCTCATATTTTTCATTTTTAAAGTGAAATTTAACTTTCAATTCATTTTCAATCATATCCCACTTAGAAAAGGTAAAAACTGTCAAGAACATTTCAATCTGTGCAGTTTTAGTTTTCTTCGAAAAAATAGAGCATTTTATTTTCCTATACATTAACTGGAAAACAGTTTATAAATCCAGTGAATGACTTCAGTTAGTACAAAGTAGTTCAGAACTATTGATTTTTGTGGAGCTAAATTTATTTATCCAAGAAACTGTTTACAAAACTTGAATAGTGGAATTTCCTGACTAATGATTGTCAAACTAAAAAGTATGTTAGTAATAAAAAGTTTAAATAGGAGTCTGAAGAGTCACATGAGAATTATTGAAAACATAAGCCTGGGAGAATGTAAGCAAAGAAAATGGATTGGGAGTCAGTATTGGAAAAGATATAGGATAGTAGTAGAGGGAGGCAAGAGGCAGAGGGCAACATATTTGGGAAAAACACAGCAGGTTCTGCATGCAGTTCAACACACATTTCATGACATTTCAAATTTAATGAATACTCCAGATTTCTATAATTTTATTTATTTATTTATTTATTTATTATTTATATTTATTTATTTTATTATTTCTTCTTTACTAGTAATTGTCTTTGGAACCATCTGGCAAAG
>VXBX01003937.1:28761-49452 GCA_013400415.1 Scytalopus superciliaris | reverse complement strand
AAAAAAAAAAAAAAGCAAAGACATTTTTCAGAGGAGAGAAATTATTTTAAAATGAATTCAAAACATTGAAGATCCTTATGGCACTAATAATATAGTAATAGCTAGGTTAATATTTAAAAAAATATTTCTTTACCACTAAATATCTGTAAGAAAGTAATTTGCAACTAGGTACTTTAAAACCAGGTATCTGAATTGACTAGGTTTTAACTTGGGGAACACAAGCATCCAAAAAGAGAACAGATAACAGAATCACAGAATCATTTAGACTGGGAAAGACCTCCAAGATCATCGAGTCCAATCTCAGACTAATTACTCCTTTGTCAACTAGACCAGAGCACTAAGTGCCATGTCCAGTCGCTTCTTGAACACCTACAGGAATGGTGAATCTACCACTTCCCTGGGCAGCCCGTTCTGTGAAGAAATGAACTGAAATGCCTGACCACTCTTTCTGTGAAGAAATTCTTCCTCATGTTCAACCTGAAACTACCCAGGTGCAGCGTGAGACTCTGTACTCTCATCCTCTCTTGTTGTTGTCCAGGGGAAGAGGCCAACCTCCATCTGGCTGCCACCTTCTCTCAGGTAGTTATAGAGTACAATAAGGTCTCCACTGAGCCTCCTTTTCTCCAGGCTAAACAGCCCCCGCTCCCTTCGCCCTTCGGCTTGTGCTCCAGACCCTTCACCAGCTTCATTGCGCCAATGTTTACTCTGAACTCTGTGAACTGTCCTTGGGAGGGGCTGGCAGTACAAAACAGCTCGTAGCAGCACTAAGACAATTCTGCATTTTGTAAAGGAGCATATGAATAATATAACATTTTATTTTAAAAATATTTGGACTCAAAGTGTTTCAAGAGGCCTTTTAAAAACTGCATTTGTATCCTACTGTTCTAAAAATGAGTTAAAATAAACAGACTTAGAAAAGGCACACACACACACACACATATTTCCAGAAATTTAACTAAATCCATATTTCAACTTAATATTATTTTTTTAAAGCATGACATTAGAGAATAATGTAACTTAGACTTCCACATTACATTTAAAGATGTTAATTATGATAGATAGAATTTTGTTGAACAGTTTTGTCCATGTTAAACTTACTACATCATTTGAAACACAAGATCATTACTTGCAAAAAAGAAGGAAAAAAAAGGAAAAGAAAACCCCTTTAAATTCCAGCACAGCATCTTTGTCTTCATAATTTACCAAGAGCAGTGTAATTATAATATCAGACTTCCTAATCATATGTTAATGCTTAATGACAGAAACTGAAGACTAACTCCTGAAAAAATTCTTACAAATATCTCAATCTTCTTGAATATTTATAAATTCTAAGCTGAGGGAAATCAGTAACCTCATAGGAAGTTTTTAACACCCCACAGGATTAAGAACAGGATTATGTGAGGCTGCTCAAGAGGATATATAATGTCTTGAAGAAAAGCAAAGTAAAAAATATTTAATGAGCAGGATCCTGTTTTCCATACAGTCAAGATTACAAATAGTGATAACTTTTGGTGTTAGGAAATCCAAACAAAAAGACAATTTTATGCAGTGAAAAAGAATACAACTAGAAGGAGTTTTACATTCCCCACAGTTATTCCTCCTATAAAGAGAGTATATTTAAATGCGCTCCAAACCTTTCATTTTCATTTCTGACAGGTGTTCAGTGCTTTTTTCAATAATATAATAACACTAATATGGAGATGTATATAACTTAACTTGAAAAATAATGTATCTTCTGAAATTGGGTAGACATGCCTATGTTGAACTCATTTGAGATGAAAATGCAACACTATTTCTATTTTAGTATTTTCTATAATAGTCATCACTCTTCAGGGGAAATGAGTCCTAAATAGATTAACTAGGTTTTTGAGAGTCTCTGGAGTTCTCAATTCTCATAATGAATTGATGATAGATTCTGAGTAAAACATATAGAATCATATCATAGAACAGTTTTGGTTGAAAGGGGCAACATACTTCTTTCTTTTCCTGCTTGGAAATTTCAGGAAAGATTTGCCGATATAAATGTGCGACAACCTTTGAAAACCTCTAGTTTAATTTGCCATGTAATTCTTCCAGTTACCCCCATTCTTTCACCTACATATATCTATAATTTTTGACTTTCTCATTCTGACGTATTTAAGAAATATTATGTATGCTGAACATACCTAAACATATTGGAATTGGATAATTCCATCTTCTAACTGGTCCAGGCATACAAGTGATATGTGAATGTCCCTAAAATGACAAAATATTTGCTAATTAATACAAAAATCCCATACAGTATATACAGCACAACATTAATATATTGAGAAAAATAATGTATAGTTTAAAGTATAATCAAAATACATAAATCCAAAGAGATTTAACAATTAATTCTACACTGTGAATTGTATCATACCTTCAATACATCAGAGAAGACTGTGATTGTTAGCCCACTAGATAATTGAGTCTATGCAATTAATATTATTTCTGAAAGTATAACAGTATCCAACTAAATTCTGTACACTCTTCTGTACAACCAAGGGTCTAGAAACTAAAGGTCTAACTGAATAAATATTTACATAGTATTGATTTGCACAATTTGTTGAACATGATAAAAAGAGACCAAATATAGAAATTATACAGTGCTGACTTTGCATCTTAAATTCATAATAAAGAGACTCTGTGTCATCAGCCTCATGTAATTGAAATTGCCTTAGACAGGAAACAAAAATGGAAAATCTTAAGAGAAAACTGTACTTGGGGTATCTTGAAAAACCACAGTCACAATGCATAAGTCAGAAAAACAATATGCAGGGAAGAAGCTTTACATGTGTGTTTGCAGAGTCTATGCTCCAATGTTCTTTATATTTTCTTTATTTCAGCTGTTTGCAGTAGCTTGTCTGTTCACAAACTTGTATTTAAGTGTGGAATTACACCAAAGAATTAAAAAAAATCCATCAGACTGTTCCTAAGAATGACCGCTTAAAATCAGGCAACATACAAAGTAAATTTCAAAAGTCATCAGAGCTGCAATCATAGAAAACTTATTTCAGTTATTCTTGAAATGCTAGAAATCTGCAGGCAGGACTGGGAATTCTATCTTGAAGGGGAGACTGGGATACAGGTTCCAGATCCAACTGACAGTTGAAATCTGGAAGCAGACAAGTCTGTTTAGTCTATCACTACACATACACCATAGATTAATTTTATTTAGGTCTTTGGATAATTATATTAAAAAAAAATATTTGAAATTATTGGCATTTTTAAAACTTCATTTAGTTGTCTGACATTCATCAACGTGTTACAGGTGAAACTGATATTAGTGAAGAAAGATGGGAAGCTAACTTATCCTTTTGCTATTTTGCTCCACAGGTACCAATTAGCAGTTAATCACATGCTCATATATACAAATTATTTCCTCCCTCTAAGAATTTTCTCTTTGCTATGCACAGGTACTGTGATTGTTTTCTCTCTTTTTTGTTCTCAAAGAGCTGGATAAAGGGGAGACTGTAGAATCTGCAGAGTTACACAGGAGTCTTTTTGGCAAGTGTGTCAAGTGAAAACAATACTCAGTTTTGGATCTGATTCTACATTGTAACAGGACAAATTTTAGAAAACATTTTCCAGATCTTTGCTATAAGCAGGCCTATTCCTGGTGGTTTACAATCATTGTACTGTCCCTCATTAATTTTGCTATTGCAAGGACATAGCAAATTTACTTGGCAAAAAATATACTATTTGATAAACCTTTAGGATAAAAAACCTCACGATATCACTGAAAGAAAATAACTGACACTATCTGACTTAATAAGAAAAATTATTATTTACCCCTTTGTTCTTATTCACACCCCGTACTTTCTTTTTCCTCATGTGCATAGGGAACTATTGTTAATTGTTATTAAACTTATTTTGCCAACACTTCATGGTTTAACTATGAGTACCAAAGAGGTCATTGATAATAGATAATAATCTATAATCACTAATGCAGCAGAAGCACAAAGTCATAAATTTCTGATGGAGTTTATATATGTATATTTGAATAGCTGCTAATTTAATATCTAGCAGAAAAGCTTACCAGTCCTGCAAACTCATCATGTGTCCACAATTCCCAAAGAGTTCACTGTCCATTTTATACTGACAGAGCCAAATATAACCATGTTAAAGAACTAAAAGGCACCATTTGAAATTGGAAACTGGGCTTACCTGAAGAGAATAACCCTGATCACACTGGAAAGACACCACATCTCCAACCATGTATCTGTCTCCAATTTTTATTCCATTGCTTGGGGTCTGAGGCTCAGGACAAGAATCCAAACCTATAGCTAAGAAAAGTCAAGAAGTTTAGACATTCCAAGGAACAAAAAAAATCTGGTTTTAGATTCACATAGAACTTCTCTGTACACTGCACATAAGCATGTTGTATTGGTAACTTTTAGGCAGCTCTTGAGTACCAGCAGTTGTCTGTGGACAAGCAAGTGGTACATTATTTTGGAAAAAACTGTTACATAAGGAGAAAAAAATCTTTCCTGGGTAAAGTAAAAGCATCAGCATGGCAACAAACACTTCCCACCAACCTGCAGTCTCAGCTCAAAATCACCTCTAAATTCCCACCATCTCCAGTCTCACTCCTAATTACAGCCTGCATAAGTCAAATTGGGAACATTTCACTATCCTTTCCCAGCAAGTGTTCCAGGGGATGCTGGACAATACTATACCAGGTGCAAAACACCGGAAAAACAGCACAAAGTATAAATGTTCACCTGCATTCCACTCTTCACAGATCAGATGCTACCCTTCCATTCATGTACACACATATATACACACAGAGTAAATATTTCATCAGATTTCACCTCATCTGCCATGTTTAATGAAGTATCTCTACAGCTATAACACTAATATTTTGAATTTTTTAATTGCAATAGAGGCTGGTTTGCCAAGAGACCATACAGTTTTTTGTGATCATTGAAGAAAAATAATAAAAAAAAAAAGTATTTCTTGCATCTACACAAGAACATCCAGAAATGTAAGAATACCACATACATGTAACTCTGAGTATAGGCAGCTCAGTTATTTCCTTTGCCTACTGTAAGAACCACACCCTAGGTGTGAAGCCC
This sequence comes from Scytalopus superciliaris, assembly GCA_013400415.1. Lineage (NCBI taxonomy): Eukaryota > Metazoa > Chordata > Aves > Passeriformes > Rhinocryptidae > Scytalopus > Scytalopus superciliaris. The sequence continues at coordinate 44,356 of VXBX01003937.1, read as the reverse complement.
GGACTGTGACACACGTGAGCACTAGAACTTAGGGTCATAAGAAAACATTGTGGGATTCAATAATGGCACTACCTCAAAATATTATCAACAACTGCATGTTTTAAAACTTACTAATGTAATTGTTTACTTCATGTAAGATTATCATTAAGTAAAAATTACTATTTGTAGACTCTTAAAATGGTGTACTTTTACATAATATGAAAGCTGAAAGCTAACAAATTCTAAGGCATTTACAAAGCATGCACACTTTTTTTTGTCTATAAGGAATGTTTCATACACCAATATTATCAATAATATTGCATATATCAATAATATTGCATTGTAAAATACAATAAATAAAATTAAAAATTAAATGTCTGGCATCTAGAAAGTCGATATTAAATGAACAATCTAGCTTTTAATTCCTCTTTTGGAAATTTATTTAGCACCTGATATTTTGTGCAAAACTTTATTAAAAGAAAGACCTTTTGAACCAAAATAATTTGAATTTACACTTTATTTACATAAATAAAACAGGAGCATGTCAATATAAACTTCCTGCTATAAAAAAATACTTCCATCTTAAATTGTAAAAAAATGTTTAATGCCATTGTAGTTCCTTTTTTGTCTGCTGAGAACAGTCATGAGAGTTAAAAACATATTTTTTAATTGTAAATATTTGTTAATGGGATTCAGAAATAACTGATGCAGATACACAAATTGAGCATTTGTACTGATTGCTTTTGGTGAATGTGAACTTGGTGATTTTCTTTTTAAAATTTTATTTGATATTTTGATATTAAGGAATCTAGGCAATGTAACAACAATATCTTTTCCATGATATTCAATCCTGGTTTGCATCGCTTTGTGTGGAAATGAATGTTGCTACTTTGAAAAACCTAGTGTTTGTTTCGGGCTTCTTGTCATAAATATGATTTCATACTTACTGATGTCATAATGATGGCATATTTGTCATCTCCAAAATGATGCAAATATTTTACAACCCACTTCTATATAAAGATTAGTTTTATCTTTCAAATTCTGTTTTCTCAAACTATAAGCAGCAAAGAACCTATTTTGAAAATGACTGATGGACTTAGATCCCTTTTTTACATCGCAGATCCGGACTGGGATCCGGGTTGTGTACAAGCGCAAAATAATGGGTGTACTCATCTTACACAGATGATTGCTTCTAATCTGTTTCGAAGAGTTAAAGAAGGAGCAGGTTTCAGTTTCCAATTACTGAACCTTCAGCTAAAATGCAATACCTAACTATGTGAATATTCAGGCCATGTAAAGTGAAATGAGCTCATTTAAACACCACTCTTAAGATATCTTAACAGCCCAAACCATATCACAGATATTCATCCTCTGTACTCTCACTTCAGTTAATACAATAATGTTTGAAAAAAAAAAAAAAAAAATGTTTGAATGTCTACAATGTCTTTCAACAAATTGAAACATAGGTTCTGCCACCTTCTTAGCTGAAGGCTAGTTCAGGACTTATGTCTCTGGAATATCATGATATTTATTCAGGTTAAATCATAAATGTATTTGTAAACAAGAGTCTGTTCATTAGTGACTCATTTGTGGTGCATGACTAGTTCCTTGAATTACATTATACTACTATTGCAGTAAAATGTGTTAGATTATCAAATTTTCATTAGAAAGAAATGGGATTTTAACATAGGCATTCATTGAAAACATACTTTCACTGTCTTCTAATTTTTAGATAAGAATTCCATATAAAGAAAAAGAAGCTAACTGAGGTTGTCTCACCCTTCTCCAACAGCTTCTGTGGCACTGAATACAAAAACCTACCAATGAAACTTTGGATAATGTAGAATTTTAATTACAGAAAATGGGAATTAAAGTAAGATTTTTATAGTGGTATAAAACATAAACATTATGGAAGTGTTTAAAAAAAAACATTTTTGTGGTGTTTTTTCTTGATGTACTTCAGGTCATGTAATTTTCAATGCAATAGACTTTTTCCTTGAAGGTATCCATTGTAATACTTAAACAAAAATTTAAGGATTCAACAAGCAAGCAAAAATGTGTTAGAAAAAACATTATTGATAAGACCACTATTAAGTTTTGGACACAAACACTTAATTCCTTTGCCAAAATATAATTTACTTGGTCTTAAAATATTTAATCACCAAATAAAATTCCTCTTGTTTCATTTTATTATTATATAAACAAAAAAATTTGGATTTCGTAACAGGTCTAAAGACAATCCGCAGTGGACAGCATCAGAACTATTCATGAAGGTTGAAAAGAGAAGGTGGAAATTAAACAGAAAGAACCTTCTTGCAGAAAACTGTTGTAGACATGAAAAAGCAATCATTTTGGCAAGAGGGGTGTGCTTCCCTTCAGACATGACCTTCCTAGAATACTTGAAATACACTTGGAAGATGCACAACAAATTGACCAAAAAATGTTTACGGCAAACTCATTTGAAAATTGTTTTATAAAAATATTTATCTCTGATGTGATTTTAGATGAGAACCATGCACTGATATTTCAAGGACTAGGACTTTAATTTAGCTGACTTTGCATGACTCCTCTGCAAGTATAGGGTTCAATGAAAGGCAGGAAATGAATGAAACACTGATACTAAAATGCTACAAACTACCCATATCTTAAACTTTAAAATAATCTTGAAAATAGTTTCTATTTTACTTATTAATAAATTATATATAGTTTATTCCACAGATTTTATAGAGTTATTATGGTCACTTATTCCTTATCAGTACTTAGAATGCCATAGATTTTATTTCAATACTTCCCACACATGCTCCCAAGAAAGTGTTTATTCTAGAGTATATCTTTATAAAATACATCACATATATCCCAGAAAGTCTTAATTCAGAAATCATCACTCTTTACTCTCCCACTGAAATTCTTTACTGGCCACAACATTTTTGCCCTCAGAGTTTACATTTGTTTCCAATAAAGAGTACAGGTTTAGACTTTTTTTTTGGCAACTTTCTCACTCCATCCCAAAGTCTGTCTCCTGGTTTCAGCTGGGATAAGGTTAACTTTCTTCTGAGTAGCTATAATAATGCTGTTCTTTGAATTTAGGGTGAGAATCATGTTGATGTCACATTAAGACAGTTATTAAGAAGCGTCTACACTTAATCAAGAGTACTTCAGCTCATATACTGCCCTGCCGGTGAAAAGGCTAGGCAGAAGGGGAGAAATAAAAAATCCTACTTTGGAGTGGGGGGAGAGAAGTGAGTGAGCAGCTGTATGGTGCTTAGTTGCTGTCTGAGGTGAAGTCACAACAGTCAATGTGATGTTTTAATTACCTATCTCTACCATGTGCACAAGAAAAGTTACTTAATCATTTATCTTGTAGAACACCATGTTTCACTGAGATACTGGTTAATTTGGTATATACTGAGGGACATCAATATTATTTCCTGAGTTACAATTTTCAACATCTTCTTTGAGTTTAAACATACAAAAAACATTACTTTTGTACAGATTTACACAGGTACACTCCTGTATAAATCCATACACAAATATTTGGTTACTGTTCTTGGCATGGACCAACACTGTAAATAGCGTACTGTGATTTTTTTTGTTTTTAAAGGTGAAAATTGTATGTGGGTAGTACACTACCCACATTATTTGAACAAGTAGGAATACAAAGGTGCATTTTTGCTTTCACTGGATTTGGTCTCATTTTACTTCCTTTTCATAACTTCCTGCAGGGTTTTTTTTTTTTCCCATCTGAAGGTGTAAGCAGCTGAGAGAGTATCTGCATTTCAAGGAAATGGCAGGATAAATCTACCTATAATTAATGTTTAGTTATAGGCAAATGATCAGGCAGCAATTTTGCAAAGCTGTGCTCTCCAACTGGCTAATCAGACAACCAGAGCATGGGATTTGCATACGGTAAAACTGACAAGAAATAACTGTGACACAATTATGCAGATCAGACACCAGAACCAATATAAGCAGAGGGAACTACACAGCTGAGAAGGAAAAAAAAACAAAACACAAAACCAAAAAACAAAACAAAAAGCCTGCAACAAACTATTAGTGATTGCCAGAATTCCTGTCAATCAGCTGAGGCAAAGTCACTCAGACAGAAAGCACATTTATAATTACAGCCTTTTCCACTGGTGAGGTACTCAGCAATAATAAAAAACATTTAAAATAAGTCTGTATGCTCACCAATCTGCAGGCATTTCTCAGTTAGTTAAGAAGCACAGCTGCAATTTTCAGTTTATTCATTCTCTCATTGCTCCTGAGAGTGACTAGTATTTGGGTCCTACACATACATATTGCATATTAGGTATGTTATTGCATGGAGCATAATTTGTAGATTTGGGCAAGGAGTGGTGGAGTGTGGGGCTGCAGGGGTGGCATTTATGGGAAGAGACCAGGGCTATACAGGAAACAGTGGATTAGAATTGTCAAATGAGCATATCTGCATTTACTTCTGGCTGCTGTAGATTCACAAAAGTTTTTCAGAGAGCAAAAACCATATAAGGATGCAAACAACACAAACTACACTTCACAGTCCTTACAGTACAGGTTTCAGGTCTCAATTTGCTCACTTGGAATTAAATGAGGATTTTAGCAGTGATTTGAAGTAACAGTATGTGGCTCATTTTGTGCAACAGGACTAAATATTCCTCTTTCATATACTTTAGGTATTACTGATGTCTGGAACCAGCAAGCGCTGTTTACTAATTGAACACTTCTGAATTACCTGTATACTCAAGGTGAAATCCAGCAGCTGAAACACTGATATCAGACTGAAAATTTAGGTACAGATTATTTGATGTGCTGTTTAGAAGTGGAGGTATAGTTGTTCCTGAAAAGAGAATTCAAAATATTATTGAAATGCACAGAAACTGAAATAAATACATACATAAGTGTGTCTGTGTGTGTATAAAAAGACTGAAGGAGAGAAAAAGAGAGAGGGGGAAAGTGGGGGGAGAGGATGGGAAGGGAAGAAAGATAGGTCACATAAGCAATTCCACAATATTTTGTCATCATGGATGCTATCAAATACCTGTCCTTGTAAAAGTTTTATTACATTTTCAGTGCACCACAATATCAGAGACATGAACTGTAGACAAGCAAAGTGTATTATAAATTTATATTACATGATTTTATCCCTAAAAGGAGAAATATTCACTAGGGTTTTCTTAAAAGCTAGAGCAAATCCTACAACTGGAATGACTTTAAACATAACAGTCACATATATCAAGCAGCTTTGAAAATATGTTGTAGGACTGTTCTTAGAAATGCGATTATTTATTTGTGCTTCAGCACAAGACAGTATTATTGTCTCTGATCTCCTACCATAGACGTGTACAAAGTATAATGAAGAAAAACAAAAGAAAACCCCCAAAAAATAAGGCAAACAGAACTGTCTCCTTTACCTAAAATAAGGATAAAGAATGCATCCTTTTGCCATATACAATTTCAAGAGATAATTATTTTTGAGGTTTTTATTTCTGGACCCTACTATGAGTCTGTGAGTCTCTGACTGTTACTTCCTTTCTAACATTTAAAATTATACAGCATTATGAAAGCCTGCTAAGTGATGACTAAAACAGAAATATTCCCTACTGTTAATTATAGGAGAAACAAACACGTACACCATGCTTGTGCATGCTCACACACACATACATGCACGTACACGCACATACACACACATACACACACAAAAGGACCAGAAAGAGTTCTGTGTTTACAATAAAGATTTGAATCTGTGAACCACTTATTGTAAAATCTTCTCAGTCACCTGAATAACTTCCAAGCCTTGGAGCATTGTTGTCAGCACCATCATAAAAGTCTAAGGAATCCCAGTTGTGTTCTGTGGCAAAACTCACCACTTGCACCTATGAAGAAAAATGTGAGGGAAAGAACATAAACTTCTTCCCATTTGTTTTCAAGCTCAAAGACGGCTCTAAGTTGTAGCCTCTGTCACTTTCAGTCATGAAAAGTTGTCTTGATCTCCTTGTTAAAGAGAATGCAAAATCATCATTAAGTGAATAAAATGGCTACTTTTACTTGATTGCCAATTCAATCCTGTCACAACCATGTATTACCTCTGACAAGAGTTACACAACTGTGAAAATCATATGGGTATAGAATATGATTTCCTTGTTTGGAGGACATGGAGAAGACAAAACATGGTATCTGCAATTCCTGCATTTCTTCTTGATTCTCTCTAGTTTATCCAGGACTAAACCAGTCCCACAGTGATGCATACTTCTTCATCTATATTGCCTTATTCAATTCTGCCTCCAGGTAAGAGCAACCTGCTGTGCTGCTGTGCTTGGTTACCTTCATCACTGACTCACCCCTTGAGGAGGAGCAGTCACTAGCGTGCTACAAACAAAAGGCAGAATAATCACTTCATTTCTTCCAGAGGTGTCAACATGCTTCCTCTCATAAGGACACAAAGAGGTAAGACTGCAAGAGGGAGGATATATCTTTTCTCATATAGTGAAATTATACCTGACAAAGTAAAGAAATGCCAGATTCCTGTTTTGGAGGGGAGAGGGTCTGCTGGGGGAGAGGGTCTGGTGGGGTGTTTTTCTTTTGTTTTAGTGAAACTGTTTACTGAAAAGCTTTTGAAGAGTGAAAGAAGCATGATGAAACCCCAGCCACCCTCAGAAAGGAGTACCTTAGTCATTAAGTTAGAGATTTATACTTCTTCTGCCCTAATTATTCTTCCTTTTATTTTTTTACCCCAAAATGGAATTGGTTCAACAGAGTAATAAGCACTAGTTCCGGTAAAACTAAGTAATTAAGTTATTTTAATATGTGAAATATATGACTTGGGCCTTCTTCTACATAAAAGGAAAGTTTAATTTAGCGCTCTGTTTCTTGGATAGATTCTTAAATACCATACTTTTTTGTAGTATATATACTACATATACTAAAGCCAAAGGATTTTTTTTTTTTTTTTAAAGTGTAGCATTGGAGAGGCCCTCACTGTTGCCATGTTTCAGATAATTGAAGGAGGTCCATTGGATCTGATCTGCCAGAAAACTATGAGATTGCCTGTTTGGTTCACCAGGGATTTCAAATGAAATTTATGAGTATTGTCTTTGTGACAATATTTCTGAGGACTTACAGAATGGGGATCACAGACACCTAGGAACCCTTCAGAAGAAATTTCAAATTATCTCACATTTAGGTCTTTTTCAGGGCCAAATTGCTGCTAACTACAGTTTTTATATTCATCATAAAACACCTAATTCAAAACATCTATTTTAGTGCAACTGATGCTAGTTGCAGTCAATAATAGGCAGACATCTCTTCAGGCAGTGATTGCAGTCAGAGTCTGCATTAGATGTTTTGAATTATCTACTCAAAGTGACTTTCTATCCTAACATTAGAAGGAACTATAGTTGAATTAATTTCCTGATATTGGGTATTTAAGTTATATGCCTGAAGGCAAGCTTTTGGTGCATATTTCATATTTATCTAAATATACTTTTAAACATCTGCTTTTTGATTTGATATGGAACAGCTCAGCATTTAAATCCGATCGCAATGTTTCAACAAATTCAACAACGTAGTCATACACACAGAGAGCTGATTCATGGAAATACTTTAAAATTTCATGTTCACATTTCACAGAAAAGTATGCGTTAGAGATATATTATTTTATCTCCTTTATAGACGGGAAATGGGTTTTGTTACTTCAAGGAAGTAATATTGGTCAGGAAAAATGCCAAGATATTTTACACATTTACATAACACAAAAGCATTATCTGTCACACTATCTTGAATTTGAATGTATTCTCAGGTTGGAAAAAAATCAGTCACCCAAGTTTTCAAATGTGACCTCAAGTAACTGACTTTTAAAGTAACAATTACACTTTTATGAATGTATGTCCAGGTTTTTTCATTCTCCTGTAGTAAAAAAAAAGAAAAAAAGAAGGAAAAAAACCAAACAAACCAATTCTGTTGCTATTTTTTTTATGTTATTAGTAGATAGAAAGCAATGCTCAATTGTAAAATAAAACAAATAAAACTGGTATGATGACTTCTGATGTGTACTCTGTCTTACTGACCCTGTATCAGCTGTACTCAGTTTATGATATCGGGTCTTTACCTTTCTGGTACCTGTCTCTGACAGTCAGACAGGATTGGAAGGATCAAGCATGAATATCACACTTCAGGAGTGCCCTGCTTCAGTAACAATGTTAAACATTCTGCAGGTCTAACTACAATAATACAGATATGCCCAAGAAACTGCCCTGCTGTCACTACATTTACACAAGTATAAAATAATCACTTACTCACTATCTGATAATCAAAATGAAGGAAGGTATTTGTTATCTCATTAAAAAGACTTGGGATAACTGGAACTAATGGAAACAGTAAATGCAATTTTTTTATTTATTATGACTGGAGCAAAAGAATATCGTGAAGATTAGACACCTTACTTGAAGACAAAGTTAGTAATTTAATCACCTAGCCAGTCTATAAGAGACAAGCACTACCAAAAAGCGAAACTGATGGCCTAAGTCAGGATGCCAGATTAATGCCTAATTTAAATTCTCTGAACTACCCTCCTAGTATAAGAAATACACAGAACAAAGAATCTCAACTGTCTGCTATTCAAATGTTTAAATCAAGCAGTGTTCTTCAAAATCAATCTCATAACTGATTGAGGTTATTAAATATTATTGTTAATGGACACTGATAGCTTTGAAACTTGGACTCTTAAATCTTGTAATGTATGGACTTAGGTTGTATTTGTGATTTGTTTTCTTGCATATTATTTTTAAACATTTATGAAGTATGTTTTTAGTTACTTAAAACAACAACAACAAAAGAAGAGTAGATTTTTCTGACTGTTTATGAAGAAGCAAAATATAAACTCATATTATTTTTGAAACTTTTCTTGATACAGTGGAATACCTCAAACGCACTGTGATCTAGTTTATTAAAAAAAGATTTAACAAATTGTAAACAGTGTTTTTTCTGTTTTTCATTATTAAGTCTTTACCTCCAGAAACTTATTTATTTTTTTTAATCTACATGTCATGGTTTAGGAATGATATTCTCCAATTTAGTACTCCTACTAAAAAGACCACGAGCTGCTCCCCTCCTCCTGCCTCTAATAGGAGGCATGAAAGGCAAAGACTGCAAATTGAGATAAGAAGAATTTACTGGAAACAGCAATGAAATAAGAAAATGAACAGTAATAGGAACAACATTAATAGCAAAAGCTTACAAAAGAGGGTGACTCACATGCAATAATGTTCACTGCTGACCCCACGACAATGAACAATGAGGGATGGGTTCCCCCCTTCACCACATTTTTATTGACCAGAAGCCCTGCCCTTCTTTTCAGTAACCAGAGAGTCCCTTCCCCTGCCCCTGACATAACCTCCTAGCCATGCCCACTTGGATCCAGGCTCCAGCCCCTTACAGCTACTCAAAAAATTAACTCTGTCCTGGATGGAACCAGGACACTACAGTAGTTATATTTTGAACCAAGGAGAGACATCTTGCTATCATGGTATATTGAAAGGCATTTCGCTAGGAATTTGTTCAGATGATGCTTGAGAGTCCTAATTTCTTAAAGTCAACTGCCTTTCCAATAACTAGATTTCTGTCAGTTTCTTTAACGAACTCTTTAGAGTGAGATACATGACTTAGCTTAATGGGATACTTTTCTACTATGTGTTCTATGAAGTTTTTAATCTATGTAAACTGTTTTAAGGGATGACTTCCCATCTCACATTGAAACATATTGAAGCATCTTTGGATCACAATGAACTTCCATAAACAGAGTAAAACAGCAGAGCTTCTTGGATGACATATAGAACTTGTCCAAAGAAACAGCTTACTTAATTTCACACTGTTAAAAGAAATATATCAATTTTGGGAGAGCAAAAAAGCATTCATAGGAAGGCTCTCTATTTCCTTTGGCTTACAAGGAGTCACTGATCTATTAAAATAACACATTTTAAACTTGTGGTGATTTTCTTCTACGTAAAAATCACAAGTGTGTCTTTTAAGATTTTTTTAAATCTTATAAATTAATCACTGTGTAAATAAAAAGATGTGCAATAAAGTCCATTTTAAGAATCATTAATGAGATTGAAAATGTTGTGAATAAATGATCTTTACATCCTCTTGCATCAGGAAAAACAGTTCTAGATATGATGATAACAAGCAAATAGCAACTATACTTACTTGAATCCCAGCTCCCTCTGGTACTGTGATCTTCCACACACAGTTCAGATTGTTGTCATAAGGCTCAGGGTAACCAGGAGACAAAATGGTCCCTTTGCGCTTTGTTAAAATACCACCACAGGGCACTGAAAGGAAATGCATAAGGCAGGAAAAGAAGTATGAAGCTTCAGAAGTGAGAAAAGTTTTTATAAAAGCTTACACAATGTTCAGCATACCACAGCCGAAAACATTTTAAATTGATGCCACATTAAAAAAAATAATAAAATTATTTGCCTCAGGAAAATAAAACTTTATATCTCAAAGAACTTCTTGACCAAGAAAGAATACAGGGAAAATAGAATCATGTCAGTTTCCAACCTGGCAGTCATATTTATATTCCCCTTATTTATCTGACCTTTAACAAAGTGAAATCCATTCCATTGTCTTACATAATGTCACAGTAATCTTACAAAAAATTATGCATTTTTTAGGGGTTAAGAAAGAAGTTTGAACAGTTCTGTATTGCATTAATATAGAGGAAGACTGTGTCACAAAAAAAAGGTAACGTTCTTTCTTAATATTACTACTTTGTTGTCTAAATAATTAATAACACCAGTCTCAACTCCTTGACTGTTCTCTGATTGTGTCAGTTATTCTATTACAGGCTGTTGATTAAAGAATTTGCAAAATCCTTGCTAGACTGCATTCATCACATTCGTGTCCATGGATTAATGAAAGTGTTATGCATGAAACAGGACAGACACATTAAGTACCATGAAGTTTCTCTTGTTCAGCTTGAATGCATCTTGTCTAGATCATTAGATGCTCTAACAGGGACAAAGAATATTACAGCTTAATCTGCATGCAGATATTCTGTTGGTATTTTAGAAGCTGAAGGAAAAGATTGATGAGATGGTTTATCAAATCCATTAGAAGCTAATGTATCACTCCTGTGCAATGCTACTAAGTTCTGAAGGGATTTCAGGAGCCACAAATATGAGGATTTAGAAAATAGAAGAACACATCTTAATAATAAATATTGTAGCTATATTTTGTGTGGCATATAATTGATAGAATCTGTTCAGAACTACATGGATAAATTAAGGCTAGTGTCATTTGAAGTGTTTAAACGATTACTCATAAAAGGATGAACAGATAGAATGATAGATGTCAGACTGCACAGTGAGCCCTCTGTCCATTTCTGGGCCCAACACTACAAGAAACACATTGAGGTGCTGGAGTGAGTCCGGAGAAGGGCAATGAAGGCAGTGAAGGGTCTAGAGAGTAAGTCATGTGACGAGCAGCTGAGGGAGCTATGACTGCTTAGTCTGGAGAAAAGGAGGTTGGCGAGAATGATCCACCTCTAAAACGGTCTGAAAGAAGGTTTTAGCAATATGGGGGTCGGCTTCTTCTCCCAGGCAACTAGTGCCAGTACAGGAGGAAATGGCCTTAGGCTGTGACAGGGGCTGGTTCTGGTTAGACATCAAGAAGAATGTTTTCATGGAAGGAGTGGTGAAGTATTAGAATAGGTTTCCCAGGAAAGTGCTGGAGTCACCATCCCTGAGAGTATTCAAGAAATGAATGGACATGACACTTAGTGCTATGGTGTAATTCACATGGTGCTGTTTGATCAAAGGCTAAACTCAATGATCTTGGAGGTCTTTTCTGACCTTAATGATTCTATGATTTGATGATTCTATGTATATTATCTGTAAGGAAATATTGAAACTTTCATCAGAATTAAGGCAATTTAATATGGTCATGTCTACCACTTCAATTATTAAAGTGATTTAGTTCAATGCAATTTTCACCTCACATGTATTTTAACACCTCTATTGGCACAGGGACTTTCACACAGACAGTGGCCTGTAACCCTTCCTCAGTCCAACTTGCCTAGACACAGACAGCTTTCTCTTCCAGAGACTTAATCATGTGTAAAAATATCAATAATATATTGAGAGGAGCCTTGAAGAGGAGATACAAGGACTCCCTCAAACAACACCTCAGCCTTGGCCATATTGACCAACATGAACGGTCCACTCTGGCCTCCAATTGGGAGGCATGGAGGCACACCATCTATAACGCTGCTGCTTCCTTTGAGAGCGCACGCAGGATCAGTCTGGAAGAAAAAAGACAGTGCAGAAAGAACCGTGCCTCGCCAATACAGCCTGTGGAGACTTTCCACTGTGCCTTTTGTGACTGGACTTGCCTATCGTGCATTGGCCTTTTTAGCCATCAGTGCACTTGCAGCAAGTGTGGGTAGAGCCCTTCTCAAATCTTCGTTCACGAAGCCTAGCCATGATGATGATTGTGATCAACATTAAAAATAATTGCTTCAGCACTTTGTCATCTTGCTATATCTGAAAAAAAAACAGTGGAATACACTTCAAGGGCAAAACTAGTACAATTCTACTGACTAAACTGTGATCCCTGAGAAAAAATTAAATACAGCTATATGCATCACCTTCTTACTGAAATAGAAATTGTAGTTATCTTCCTGTGCCTGAAACATTCTAAATACAAGTTATTTGTGTATAAAAGCTGTTTAATCATATTTTATTAATATCACCCCACTGATACTTACCCTTTATCTCTATCAAGACTTTAGTATTTTGGAGAAAATATTTTAATTTACTGAAAACCACTCAGACTCTACCTTGCACCATCAGCCAAACAGAAGATTAAAAATCAACCTAATGAAAATATTTCCTATATTCTCTTTTCATCTACTCACCTAAACTTCTGTTTATGTACTTAATATTGGAGCCAATAGCATAATGCCATTTTTACAATGTGTTATAATAATTTTTATTAAAAACACTGTTCTCTGCCAAGAAAAGCAAAGTAACTATAACCCATGCATATATTTACTACTTTGGTTGAGAATGGAGTTCTTCAGATGTCTGCATCCTCAAAATTAATAGTTTTCAATGTATCCAATTTGCACAAAATTAATGCAGAATGCAGTCAGTACTGCAACACAGTACCAGTGCAAAAGTTTAATGACATTGCAAAAACAACTGTGCAAATGACATCCAAATTTGACACATTTTTAAACTGATTTTTTTCCATAATAAAAATCAATCCAAACTGTAATAAAATTTAGTGTGTAAATGTGCCATATTTGTCTTCAACATAAACTTTCAGAAAACACATATCATTAGAATTTTATCTCTTTACTGTGAGGATTTTTATCAGAATTAGTAGATTTCCAAGTGGTGCAAATCAGTTTATAAATGTCAATGCATATATATATTAAGAATTTAATTTTGAGAATTTAATCCTCTATGACGAGAACTAGACAAAGTATATTTTCTGATCTGAAAAATTGCTGCTTTTTTCCTGGCAAGTAATGAAATATTAGTGCAACTATTTCTAAATCTTTAATATAGTAGTGTTCTTTCTAATAGATTGCAATATCTTGTTAAAGATCTTCAATGTGAGATCATCATAGTCTTGCAAGTCAGGACACTAATATAGTCTTGATTAAGGTACAGCCAGGGACTGTCACTGATGTTAATGTAAGAGAACCTGTCATACAATTTACAGCAGCAGAGCATGTTCATGAAACTTGTGAAATGTCACATCAAGGTTAGAATAGAAAGGAGAATAAAACTTAACCTTGAGTGAAGATGAAAGTGACTGAAAGTAAGAAAGAACACTGTACAGATGTCAAAGAATAAACACATTCAGTTAGAAATGGTCTACACTTAGGCAGTAATTAGTTCTATTAAAAAGCTTTAAGAACTCACCAACACATGTAGGGAGTGAATCATTCCATTGTGCCAATGCATTTGGTACTGTATCACATCTAATTGCTGTTGACCCATGGAGGATATAGCCTGGATTGCACTCAAAAAGAACCAATGAACCAACTGCAAATTCATTTCCAATCCTTTTTCCAAATCTCGGTTCAGGCACAGAGCTACACTGTGTTGCACTTGTTCTTGGAACAGCTGCAAACATACAAACAACAATGGATTCTTAATTTTAGATTTGGTGAAGGAATACAGATTTTTAATCACAAACATTTCAAATTCCTGGGAGAAACATTCAGTTATCTATCAGTTAAGAACATTTTCATAAAGCTCAAATGAATCTTCACAACAGAGATACTTTTGATGTCTGAGTTACTATTTAGAAGAACATAATACTTATATCCTTGCCAAGCTTAGAAGCAATGTATAAATCCACACCAAAACCTTTCCAAAATGACACTGATAAGAAATACTATCAAGAAATACTCAGCTAATACAGGTTTCAAAATAAAATTTTATGTCAAATAGATATTTACATTTATTCATGTGGATTTCTAAATGTGCATTTTTACTGTCAGATCAGTAATGGAAGAATGAATTGCAGTTGCAAGTATTGAGATATAACAATTTCTGCATTTGATCCATAAAAAGGAAAATAATGTAGATCAAGAAAAGTGGCTTAATAATGGTAAGATCACTTTTAAATCACAGGTAATAACATTTGCAGCTATTCACATTTAAATTGAGAGATAAACTATTTTGAGCACCAAGATAGGTCTAAAATTTGTCAATCAGATTAGCAAACAGAAACAGCTGCTTTGTATATGACTTTTTTAAATTTAGAACTCCTCCTATGCTTCTTAAGCTTTTGATTTAAGCTTTAAAATACAGATAAAAGAATAGTCTGAACCATTTTTCAAACCATGTGGAAATAGGCTATTACTTTCCTCTGCATTCTCAGTCTGTTTCTCTCTGATGATTTACAAATTAAGATGAACAGCATAAATGTACATATTTTTCTATGTTGTCTCACCTTGATAAACAAAATGAAATCCTTTAGCTGTTATTGGTCCAACTGAAGTAAATCTAACCGTGATCTGGTTCCCTGAGCTCAGTGGAAGGGATTCACCTACTCAAACAAAGCAAATACAAAGCTATCATAACCACTTTTTACTTAAGAGGAGTTCAATATACCTATAAACTTTGAAGCTAGAAATAATAATCCCCAAACTATCTTCTGCCTCAACAAATTTTGCAAGATATATGCATTTTCAATATTTTATGTTGACAATATTATATCATTCTAGAAAAGGGCTGCTGGAATTCATCTCAGTTATCAGGAATAATTTATTTTTTTTTCTACCAAAATAAAACCCCCCCCCCAAAAAAAAAAACCACCTCCAGAACACAAAACCCAACCCCTCTACCTCTTCCAATTGTGTCAATATGCAGCTAATCTATGTGATTTTAATTCGTTACAAATATGCACTGTTTTATCTTTAAAATATCTAATATCTGATTGATATTATTCACTAGATAAAAAACATAAAGGCATGGAGTAAGAAGTCCCACAAAGCACAGTAATAGTTAAATAGCTAACCAGGAGAAAAAAACACCTAAAATCCACCCAATCAACCAAACAAAAACAAACCTAAAAAAAAAAAAAAAAAAACACAACACCC
>VXBX01003937.1:3949-28622 GCA_013400415.1 Scytalopus superciliaris | reverse complement strand
TTTGTAATTTTTTTTTTTTTTTTTTTTTTTTTTTTTTTTTTTTACTACACTATCTTGCTAGGTTTATTAAATAAAAAACAAAAAAACACCCAGTTTAATGACAGTTATATTAAAGGATACCTGAATGAGATCCTGATAGAGAGGATAACAAAGATGACTGTAGAGCTGGGCCATCATATACTTCAACTACATCATGGAGTGATGTCTGGAAAAACACAAACTGGCCAAAAACAACTGACCAAATAGAAAGCAAAAGAAGCAAGATGCAAACCAAAACCAAAGCCAAACACAGGGAACAGATTGAGAAAGGGGGGTGGGGGTGGGGGGGGAGAAGAAGAGAACAAAATAAACATTAATGTATAATTTTAAAAATTATTAAACCAGCAGTCCTAGTGCTGAATATTAGTTATTTTTCTTACCATATGAAAACTATATGTAAAAGATACAATTAAGGTACACAAGCAATGCATTCACATATAATCGTTAAAAGATTCTAAGAATGAGGGAACAAAATTATTCTGCTGCTGTTGAATATACTTTCAAATTCTGTGCTCTCTCCCATTCAACACACATCTAAATCCTCAGTGCAATGTTCTTTATAATTCCATATTACTATATATTGTGCTTTATTAATTACTTTGTTGATAAGCCTCTGTAACTTTTACTTACCTTATAATGTTTCATTTTTCTTAAAAATATTAGCATTCAATGCATCTTTACCTTAAATGAGCAACTGATCCAAGATAACAAACACTTTTCAGAATACATCTAGTGAATGACAAATGATATTGTTTTTAAAATCATCCTAGTAGAAGAACTCAAATCAAGACTTATTTTTGTAGTTAAGTTCAAAGATTTGTGCAGCACATTTGCATCACAGGTGTTTCCACTTTCAATGTAAGTGAACAGTGAAAAGAAAAATAGCTGTTGAGGTTAGTTCTGATCCCAGTATCTAGAAATCATTTATGTCCAACATTACTACCAGTGGAGGGGAAAATTGCTTAAGGATTATACACGTCTAAATATGAAAGTAGTCAGATATTTTAGGTAGAGGAACATCTACAAGGAGAAAGAACCAGTTCTGGTTCATTATCCAGGTTAGACATTTTGGGATAAATATAATGTGTTGCTATTAGATTAGATGTCTTTGGTAAAACTCCTACAATATCTTCATCTGATATTTTTAATAGAAAATCAAAAAAACCTCTTTTTGAAGAGAAAGACTGGATGTTACATTTGTAAAGGTTCAAACAAAAGTGTTTCTGAGATGCTTCAGAAGATTGTTGTGCAAGATTTTTGAGGGACAAAAAGTGAGATGTCAAATTATCTTCATAATTTCTTCTCCAGTCTTCAGCAAATTAAACATTACTGTTTTTACTAGCTCTGCTGTTTTTCAAAATAATATTTAGCCAGACTCAAGTCTTCTTGTTGATGTTGTTAAAGATAACTAATGAACTTTTTAATACAGCTAAGTGTTTCTGTCAGATTTTTACTTTTATCAGAACTTATTTTCATACTCAATGAGTTCCATTCTGCCATTGAGCAAAGTAAAGTTTCTTATGACTTCCACTGCTATTTCCCATTTTGAATTAAATTTCAAAATATGTACAGAAAATTCAGGCAGGTGCTGAGGCACACATAACTGTTATCAAGAGTTGTATCTGGTGAAAACTGTAAAAATAGAATTGATAAGCTATATTTGTATTTTAATGGGTAATTGTAAAATATTTATATAGCAATTATACCATATAGTGATTTAAATTCAAATGTCTTCTATGTTTTTTAAGTATTTCAAGATTGTTTCAGCCTCCAGCTTTGTCTTCTGGACCATCTTGTCTAAAAGTATAACACTAAAGAATGTGTTCTCTCATTTAAAATTTGTTATTTTGGGAACAGAAAGGTCCACATATCATTTGTGGTAACTGTTTTTTCACTATCAGTTATGCATTTTTTTAATAAAATACAGAAAAAAAAATGAGAAAGTAACCAAAAGGCTTTTTTACTTAAGACAAAATATATTAAGAAGAGATTTGAGGTGATTGATATCACTAAGACATCAAAAGAACGGATGAATAGGACTTACTGGCAGGAAGTATTTAACATCGAACAGCAGAAAGCTCAAATAAGAGCTTTTGAGCCCATAGTTTTACAATCATACATTTTAAGTGAATTAAGCTGCTTCTTCAAGTCAAGCAGGAATATAGCATAGCCAGTAGGGGAGACAGAATTTAGATTCTGTTCCTTCCTCTTTCTGTTCCAGGATACATACTCTTTATTAATTAAACTGTGAAATACTGTAGTGTATAGTGATCAATACCTGATCAGCTGAGATTATGTCACAAGGGAAATTCTGATTATCACAGAATCACAGAATATGCTGAATTGGAAGGGACCCACAAGGATCTTCAAGTGCAGCTCTTTTTCCAGCACAGGACTATCTCCAAGAGTCACACCATGTGCCCAAAAGTATTGTCCAAACACTTCTTGAACTCTGTCAGGCTTGGTGCTGTGACCACTTCCTTGGAGAGAGCCTGTTCCAGTGCCCAACCACTCTCTGGGTGAAAAGCTTTTTTCTAATATCCAACCTAAACCTCTCCTGACACAACTTCAGGCCATTTCCTCAGGTCCTGTGACTGGTCACCACAGAGAAGAGATCAGTGCCTGCCTCTCCTCTTCTTCTCACAAGGAAGTTGCAACTGCAATAAGGTCTCCCCTCAGTCTCCTCCAGGCTGAACAGACCAAGTGCCCTCAGCTGCTCCTCACACAGCTTCCCCTCAAGGCCCTTCACCATCTTCATTGCCCTCCTTTGGACACCCCCAATAGCTTAATATCTTTCTTATATTGCAGTGCCCAAAACTGCACACAATGTTCAAGGTGAGGCCACCCCAGTGCAGAGCAGTGTGGGACAATCCCCTCCCTTGACTGGTTGGTGATGATTTGTCTGATGCCCCCCAGGACATGGTCAGCCCCCCTGGCTGCCAGGGCAATGCTGACTCATATTCAACTTGCCATCGAACAGCACCCCCAAGTCCCTTTTCTAGTACTACTTTCCGGAATCTCATTCCCCATTCTCTATATACATCCAGGATTGCCCCATCCCAGGTACAGGATCTGGCACTTTCTCTTGTGGATGATGCCCAGTCCTCTAATTTGTCCAGATCCTCTGCAGGGCCTCCCTGCCTTTGATAGTGGCAACAACTCCTCCCAGTTTTGCGTCATCTGCAAAGTTGCTTAGTAAGCTTCTAGTCCTGCCTCCAAGCCATTTATGAAGATGTTGAAGAGCACAGAGCCTAAGATGGAGCCCTGTGGAACCCCACTAGTGACAGGTCACCAGTCTGATGTCACCCCATTCACTGTTACCCTCTGGGCTCAACCCACCACATAATGTGTTTATCCAGCTGTGTGCTAGACATTTTGTCCCAAAGGATACTGTGAGAGACAGTATGGAAAGCTTTACTGAAATCCAAAAGGATTACATTAAGTCTTCATTTTTATCTGTTTTCTGGAGGTTGTTGCGGTCTACCCCACTTGGAAGGCATTTATGCTTTTATTTTCGAGTGTTTGTAAAAGAATTTTCTTAAAATCAAATAACAAACATATTTGAAGCCAATACCAAAATGTCTTCTAAATTAACAAAACTTGATAAAATACAATGTATTTAGTAAAATGAGCCTTAGAGAAAAATAAAATTGAAAAATATTAACCAGTCCAAATAATGATTAAATCACTTTAACTGGAGATGTTCTGTTTGTTTTTTGGTTTTGTTTTGTTTTGTTTTTAAATACTGGTATAATTTAAATTACTTTAAATTAATGAACAGTATTATCAGTATAACTCCTATTTCAAAACCAGAAAATATGAGACCAGATTGCTCAGGCCCATGTCTACTCAGATTTTTAATATCTCCAGGGACTGCAAATCCACAGCCTCTCTGAGCAATGCATTCCAGCATCCTGTCTTCCTCACAGGAGTAGTTTCTCTCTTTTTATTAAAGGGAATTTCCTGTGTTTCTATCTGTGAGCATTGTCTCTTGTTGTCACTTGCCACCACTGAAAAAATCTGTCTGCCTTATATGAATTGATGAGGATTCCCCCTATACCTTCCCTTTGCCTTCCATTCTCTCCCCTCCTCACTGAACAGTCCTAGCTCTCACTTCTGACCCAGCAACGTATTAAACTCAACTCACAATTCAAATCTTTACAGATAGCATAAACATCATTAACACTGGTACTGATCAAGCAATATCTACCTGGGTAAAATATATTTAATTGATATATTATGCCAGCTATCCAGTCTAAAGAAATATTCTGAATAACTTACATGGATATCAATGGAATTAGACGGCAACATAATTCTTCACCTTTGGTTTCCCATTCTTAGGGATATTTTGTAGGCCTAATCATTTATGGAACTCAGAAAGCTCTAGTGTAAAATCAAGTCCATTACTGATGTAATTCACTTGCCTTTAAGATAATACCAGAAGGACTAACATGGATTAAATGCTGTTGTTACATAAACTGAAATATGCATTTCATACAAGACTGGTAAAGGTGATCCTGGTAAAGCTCCTGATATTTGCTTCAAAGCTGAATCAGCATTTATAATGATAGGTCTTAGTAACTATCTCCAACAAAGAAAAATGAAAATCAAATCTGTTAATTATAATAAATCTGAAATTACCTCTGCAGATCTTAATATATATATATACTCTCCAATCAGGAATTATCTATTTCCATCTGGAAAAGACATACATGAACTATATCAAGGTCATTATTTTCTCTAATAACATCACTGTTTCTCTTGTACCAAATCAGTTTTGAAGAACTGAAAAGAGCCCAATAAACAAAAAACCCAGATAAAGGAACTGATTTGTCAGAAATGAAATTCAAAATTGTACTTGAACATGGTGTTTCAGATAAATCTTTCCTACTATGTTTAAAATAGGTTTCTTCTAATTGGGAATAAAGAAGTAAGGTGTTCAAGTGTCTAACAGTTGTGGTATACACATAGGTCTAATTATAGAGCAAGAGGACTTCCTCAGAATTTGAAATTACTCTGCATAAGTTAACTTGTCACAGTTTCAAACATAATTTCTCTTCAGTATGAATAATATTTTCAAAAGAGTTTTGTTCACAACAGTGTGAAAATTGTATTTCACAGTAAAAAAAAAAAAAAAAAGAAAACCTGCTTCTACATCAGCTCCACTGATAATATCCTCTCTTTGCTTATGATTTAGCCATGTTTTATTTTGGTTTTGAAGTCTTATAAAGGAGTTAGAATGCCATTTTTAATTCTTTTTTGAGAAATAAAAAAAAAAAACAAAAACAAAGAATCCACATTTTTGAGAATTTACAACCTTTCTTAAAAAAACAGGGAAAGCAAAATCTGTTACCAGAGAAATGGTCTCTATAGTAATTAAAGATAACAAGTACACATTAAGAAAGAAGAAATGCAAATTTCTCATGCATCTTAACTCCCAAGTCTGAAGATCCCATTTACTGTTCTACGTGGTGAAACATGGTCAGTCAGATAAATCAGAAAAAACAATGGAGAAAATATTTGAATACATAGGACTCAGTTATAACCACAGGAAGCAGCTAGCAGAAAACTGCTGCGTGAGGTTCTCTCATGATGAGAAAGATTCAGCAAGTCTTTATGGATGATCATATTGATGTCATCAATGACATTATCAACAGACAAGAGAAACACTCATGCCTATTCTCATAAGCCAGACAGGACTTCCTCACAAACTCAGACACCTGAACTAAGATTTGACTACACTACTATGATGACAATCACTTTTAACCAGCTTTCATTGCAGGAGTATTTAAGTACGTTGCCTCACAACAAGCAGCAGATAAGAAAAAATGCATAAAGTTTTCCTTTGCATTTAGGATGAAGTAGCAATGCACAATATCAAACCAGCAAGACAAATGATGAACTGACTCAATATTTTAAAGTTAAATTATACTCATGTAGGCACCAACTAAAATGTTATTCACCCCCTTCTGCCTGAGAAAAATGGCCAGTTAAACTGCAAGATAATTTGAATGTATGTTGAGCTTTTTGGAGAGAAAATGTTCAGTAAGCCCTGACAAAGATACTGAAGGAAAAGCCTAAAGGATGACATCCTAAAGAGATGAACTTACAGAACTCATGCACAGGAATGTTGCTCTTAGTAAGGAAATTTCAATAAATTTTGACCAGCTCACATGAAAGGATTGGAAGACCTGATCTGATCTTGGTACAGTTCAGTGGAACACTTCAGTATGACATAACACTAACTGAGTATGTCTGAGTTACACTGTTACTGTCATTGTTTAGTTTCTAAATTAAAAGAGTAGCAGAGGTGTCATTTTTTTACATATTTCTCCTGTTACACTTTCAAACATTTGGTTGTCTGCCAGTTACTGTTAATACATTCAGTTTACTCTGTGACTGTAACAGTAATCTTTATTGATATCCCTTAGATTTCTCTGTAATAGCTGACACTTCTTAGCATATGCTGCAACAGGGAAAGTATTAATTGTTTGTGAATGCAAAGTAGAGTACCTGCTAACAGTATTCTGTTGGGTAAAGCTCAATTAATTTCAAAGCAAATAACAGAATAAAACAGAGTCTAGTGTCTCTGAACTTGGAAGAAGTAAAAATTAATTCTAGCAGTATAACTCTCTTGGGTGCACTGCAGACTAGATGTCAAAAGGCTAGTGATGGGTTTACATGTAAACCATTAAGAAGGGGTATTCTTACTTACAGGAATAAGGATACAGAGTGTTGAGTGACTGAACAATGAAATGGAGTTGATATATTAATGTTACCAAAAAAAATCAGATATAAAAATGAGAAAAATTATTTAACTGAAAATGAAAGGATACTAAAGCTGATAAAAAGTAAAAGGAACACATACATATAACATGCAAATATATATTTATATAGCTTTTCTATAGCTACTGAACTATAGATTGAGTGAACAGATCCAGGCTGAGCTGCAAGCCATACTCTGCTGTTTTTTCATTGTTTTTATTTCCACGAAGGAAGTGTTGAATGGAAACATGCTGGCCTGTCCTCTCTCCTGTTACTGTATTCCTGCATTCTCAGACTAGGAGAGGAAGAAGGAGATGGGATTACACTACACAAACTATCATTCTCCTCTGACTTCCAGCCTCAGTCTCCCTTTCTGTGGCACACATTCCTCTCTCCTGGCCTGACTCATCATGCATACATGTAAAACTCTTTCTGAATCCATAACAACAGAGGGAAAAAAGACAAAACAATATACCCCACACACACTNAAAAATGTATCTTATAATTTTCACTACCTTTAACACTCTTCAAATTTATTTTATATCTGAAATTTGAAATTGATCTCATTTTGCCTAACCTACTTAAAATGTAGATAGCTTTTTGCAGCTTATTACTTGAAATTATTACTGAGGTAGAAGAAATCATGCTCTAAAGGGGCCTATCTTCTTCCATTAACCAGAGGAGGAACTTGGACAACTCATGTAAACTAGATACTCACTTTTTAGAGGTCTGAATAAAGGTGAGCTGAACCTCATCTGTAAAGTTTGGCCATACAGACATAATTTATTCTTCTTGTTGTCTTACAAAGCAGCCTTACTAAAAATTGGACTATAAATTGTAGACATAAAATTATATCACATTAAATAAAAATTAAAAGTACATCTTTAACAAATAAGTGCGGTTTTACTTATGTACAAGCTGTCATGTAATGTCAGTAACATGTAATGTGTCCAGTAATAGAAAACATTAATTTCCTCCAGAATATACCACTTTGGTTTTGGTTTTTTTGAGTTTTTTTGTTGTTGTTGTTGTTGTTGTTGTTGTTGTTTGTTTGGTTTGTTTTTGTTTTTTAGCTGAGTTCTAAAAGAGGATACTTTGCTTTTACATCCAATGTAAATATCAAAGTACTCAGTTGTATACTGACTGAGAATCTGCATAAAATACTATGCCATATTATGCCTCTTATGTGCTTGTATGCAATTATTTTGAAAGTAGAAGAATAAGAATTCTAAAAAATTTCTTTTATAAAATATAAAAATAACCCATTCAAATACTAAAAATTTCCTTCTATTAATGAGATTCAACAATTATAATAAACAGTAAGTATTCAACACAAGATAAGTCAGCAGATCAGTAAGACAGTGTTAAGCTGTGACAACCTACTGGTGCCACAAGTTTCTAGTGCATTAACTGGCATAAAGGAGTGCTGCTTCTAGCCAGCAAAGAACTTCACAAATAGTTTACTAATGCTTGTTCAGATGTGTCTTCTTTTTCTGTTGATGTATATTCTTATCCCATACAGATCACATTCAGCTGCCACTGTAAGGACAAGTTGTTGGATATAGTTTTATCCAGTCTTATAGTATACATATAGTATACAATGCAAATAGTAAATGTATAGGAAATATATAAATAAGTAGCAAATATATATAGTAAAACAGTAGCAGTTAATGTAATACTTCACCACTATTATCCACCTCAGTGTTCTGTTTGGTATAGAGAACATTGACTATACTCTCAGTAAAAAAACTGACTATTTTTGCTTATTCTGAAATGTTAAGTGATTTACTAAATATCAAAAACAACCAAACATCATCAATTGAACACAACAGCATGTGTGTTCTTTCATTTAGCTTCATTTACCTCCCATAAAATAAGGGTACAACAACACCACTCGTAAAAATGGAGAGAATAATATTATGGCCAAAAGAGGGAAAACAAAGCACTTGTAAAAGCTAACAAAAATTACAGAAGTGATACTACACCTGAAGTAGAACAGTTTGACAAAAAAATAGATATAAGATGGCTATAGCAATAACTATATTCTATTTAATAGTCTGAGAGTGAGTTAAAAGGCCCAGATCACTGACTAGAATGAGAATTAGGAATTTAACCTGAAAAAAAGTTGCACAGAGAAGTTTACTGATAAGTTAGGCAACATATTGTTTAATGTAAAAGTACACCAGTTTCAAAATGTCCTACTGAGACACCTTAAAGATTAGATATGCAGACATTTTCCTATTATATTGCAGTCTTACATGTAGTCTTTCTTAACAACTAAAGTAGGTCTTTAGTCACAAGCAGTGTATTTTTTTTTTTTTTAAATTAGGTATTTTTCTGGTATATAACACAACACAGATCTTTGGTAATGCCTCCCAGATCCACCAGTGCTTAATGCTTTAATCCTAACTAAAAGCTGAAGAATGAGAGAATTTTGTTCCATATCTACTTTAGACAGGCTGTATTTTCTGAGATTGTTTTACCAAGCCAGTAGGGAAAGCTGAAGAGCTTACCTGTCTGTGACACTGGATAAATTATTCCTACTCATACTAAGTAACCCTGCAAGATTACTGATCAGGTCCTTATCTAGCATGGGTTTAGCTTTCCAACTATATTGGCCAAAATCACTATGATTTGCTATCAATTAGAAATCATTTATTGAGTATTTACATGGAATTACATTATATGATATTTCTACACAATCATTTAGGACACAAGTTAGACATTTTATATTAAGGAAATTATGCATATGCCAAATATAAAAATAATATGATTCCACAATTTTCAAAAACTGTTTCAGCAAATGATCTTTAGAAGAAAATAAAAGTACATGGTTTAGGAAACTGAGGGAAACAACAGTTGGAATTAATAGTTTACTTCAGGCAGACACCTACTCAGAGATGTGTACCAGGAATTGTGATTTTCAATATATTATTATTTTTTACAAGTAACAGTTACAAAATACATTGACGGCATTACACTATCAATTAAGTAAAAGAAAGAACTGAAAATTACAGAAAGATAATAAGATAATATGGTCATAAACTACTAGTGATAAAATATTAAATTTATTGTAAAGTACTGCAAATGAAGTAAAAATAATACTTTATATTCACAGTGATGGGCTTTGAGTTAGCTATTAACCACCTAGGACTGACATCTTGAGGCTATAACAGGTAATTCCTGTGAAACATCAGTTCAGTGCTCAGGAGTGACAGAAAGGCAAAAAGATATTAACATTATCAAGAAAATTATGAGACAAACGTGAAAATCCAGGGCTCACGGGACTAGACATTTTGGTATGCCAAACAGGAGTGAAATTAGAAAGTGTATAAAGAAAGATGAGCAGGATAATAGCAATTATGTAATGGTCTATTTTGTATCATGAATAGATATGAATTCTTCATTCTAAAAAGAAGATTATTAAGGGTTAATAGTGAAGAGGGAATTATTTTTACAGTCCTTTCAAGTATAAGAACTGAAGACCCTCAAGTGAAAAAAGAACAGCACATTTTAAACTGGGAACACTCCTTTATACAACACATTCTTGCAGAGTGAAAGTGCTTGCTAGGGGATGTCAGAAATGTTAAACCTAAATGGGATGAAAAAGCAGTTTTGTAAATTAATTGAAGAACTCATGAAGGAGTACTAAAACCAAAGGTATCACATATGGATCAACATCTCTTTCTGTCACAGAACAATGGAGACTGCAAAAGTACTTCTGAGAATCATCAGTAAGCATAGTCCTAAGATTGTATTTTATCTGGATCACCACATTTATTGCTGCTAGAAGGACACTGTGGGGCAGACACTTGTTTTCTGACTTAGTATTCTGATGATTTTTATGGTCTAAGTCTATGGTTTGAATTTGTGTTTATGAAGACTGGAAAGTCTTGATTTAAATACCTTAAGTGATTGAACTGCAGCATGTATTTAGACAAATTATTCCATTGTTCAGTAGCTTTACTGTCTTCATTCTCTCCTCTCCAAAAAATCATTAATTGCTTAGGTCTAAATTTTAACCAGTAACAAGTGTGTCAAGGAAGGCATTTCTTCATTTACACAAGGACTATTTCCACTTGATATTTGGCCAAAGAAAGACATTCCTTAATTTGTCCATTACTGTTACCTCCAATTAACATTAATGCCGTAAAGCTTTTTGTTAACATTATTGCATTTGTTTCTGATATCTATTTTTTAATTGCTATGAGGAATTCATAATAATATAGTTGAGGAAAAGTGTGGTAGACTCTTTGCCTCCTGTATAAATGTTTCTTATTTGTTCCAGTGGGTTACATTCTAGGGGAACAAAGTAAACTTGGATTGTAAATGCACTGAGTGTAATATTTAGCACTATTCATAGGGTCCCAAAAATATCTGTCTAACATTTAGGTAGCCTTATTTTAAAAAATAAAGTTTTGATTAAATGAGATTAGATCAAGTCCTCATGTCACTTAAGATTTTTTAAAATTTAATTGTTTTTTAATTTTAAATTTTATATTTAAAAAACAAAAAGAAAGTTAAGACAATGACCTTTGGAGGAAGAATGTCCACAAAATAACTAGAAAATACATTATGAAGATATTGTTAATTTCAAGAATCAAAACAATAAATAGTTCTATCTAGGCTTTGTTTGTTTGTGTGTTTTTGTTTGTTTGTTTGTTTTTTTTTAATATTAGAAGCCATATTTAAGCATGAGAAAATGTTTAATTATCTCCCTCTTATTCAAGTTAATATCTAATTAGATGAATGAAACTATAAAGCAGTATCCACAAGGCAGAAACGAAGAAAAAGAAAATAATAATCATATAAAGTATTATATACTTTTGTTATCTTTCTTCTTCTAAATAAAATACACTTCTTTACTGTTATGATGTGCAAGTACTTAGAATACTCTGAAAGGAAAAAACAATTAGGTGACATGCTTCTCTCTTGGGGTCACTAATTGTAACCTGCTTTTAATCTCCTGCAAAACAATGGGTGAACAGGATGAAGGAATAAAGAATCCAAGGCTGTACAGCTAACAAGTACTGACACTTATGCTGAAAAAGCTAGTAGCCAGATAATGACATTCTGAGACCAGCTGTGCACATTGCATGACCTGAGGTCAATTCTTTTGTCCATGTTTTTTAAGAAAAGTGAGCGGCAGAGGTTGGAAGAGGCAAAGAGTAACCAGAAGGCAATGGTCCTGCTACTATTAGTGTTCCGAACTGTGGATGAATCTTGGAAATGTGAAGATTTTGCTAATCTTGAACATGGGCAGCATTTTCAAATCCTGCTTCATTGCCGTCTTCTACAATTGCTTATATCCTTTTAGAAAACAAATCTGAATGACATTTTCATAGCATCTGACTGTCTAAGCAAGTTTTTTTAATTAAAAGAAAGAGGAATATATTGGTAAAAACATCTGAATTCAGTTTATTGCTAATTTTTCTATTACAGCCTCTGAATTGGAGAAATGAAACACACCTGCAAGCTTTTGTTGTTTTCCTGTAGATCTTAACAGTAGCCTACATATTCCTACAAGGAATATTCAAAGAGATAACAGATCATGAAAAATTGTTTTTGTTGGTCTCTTGTGACTGTATATCACAAAATCATTAATAAAACTATTATTTATAAAGACAAAAGTAACATGAATTAGTTGTATTCTACAAACCTCTTCATCATAGCTTTGGCAAGAACTGATTTTTTTAGCTTAATAAAATTATATATATATTAAAAAAAAAAATGTAGAAAGGAAACTTGAAATTGCATAATGAGGTGTTTTAAAAAGGTGCCCAAATTTGAAGGCTGGTCTTCCATTAATAAATTTGTGGTTAAGTCTCTCTCTAATGCTTATGTAGGGACACTAACCTCGTAAGAAATACACATAGTAGAAGGAATAAACAATTTCAACTCTGGACTAATAATAGTAAGACGAATAAAAGCAATACAGTAATTAATCCACAAATAAGAAAAAAATCTTACTAAGATACCAGGTTTAATTCAAGCTGTCTTATTGATTACATATTAAGGGTTCTAGATTTTATGACAAAGTCACTTTGAAAAAGCTCTGTTTCTTCAATCACCTCTCAGCTAATTGAGAGCTACTAATTAACAGTACAACAGCTTTCTGCATATAATAATTACCTTTTATCATCCTAGTAGTAAATATTACTGTTTAGATCAGATGATTAACCAGTTCATTCATCTGAAACAAATTATCACTTCAGTTTATGGAATCATGTGGATGAAATTAATATTTTAGTAATTATTTTTTTCTTTTCATTAGTAGGCAAAACAAAAAGAACACCAAGTGGAATATCGAAACCCCAAAAAAGTACAAAACATAGAAATCCTTCATTATCAAAATTATCAAAAGGTATAGAAAGAAAACGTATTAAAGAAAAAAGGGGAAATATTCCAAATATTTGATTGCAGTAAACAAGAGAAACAGGACTTCATCAATATGATCCCCATGTAACCACTTATCAGAGTTTCCAGTCTGGCAAAAGATGTGTTGCAAGTCTGCCTGAATTTATAACTGAAATGTTAACTCTAAGTATACAGAATGTTTCAAGAGCTAAATGAGAAACATTTTTGTTTGTAGCAAAAACAAATCTTGAATACCCATGAGTTTGTCATTTTATTTTAGCAGACCAACACCACAGATGTGATAGAAAATGAATTCTAAACATGATGAAAATGTTATTATTGAAGTTGTTATTATTGAAATTACATTATTTTGACTAGTAAATATTATAATAATTTATTTTAATAATATTAAGGTATAGAAATTCATGACTCTTTTAATTCTTTTAATTCAGGGAAAATGCTTCATAATCCTGAGTGTCTAAAGGAAAATAATCTCCATCTACAGTCAACATATTTGAATACCTTGTCTTTCAGATGAGGATTTTAGCACACATTTCCATGCAAGAACATATACTCATTATTCAAATTTACAATATTAAATGTTTCACCTGTGAACAAAAATAGGTGACTTACATCTTTGACGTTCAGTACTACCATTACACCAAGCAGGTGTAAAATGCACTTCCTATTTCAGCTCAGAGTCCGGTCCTCTAAACTACCATTAAAATCATTAAATGTTAAAAATTTAGATAGCTCCTTCACCTGTGAGTTGAAAATAAAATTTATTCTCCTTGGATACAACATAAAGGTGTTAAATCTTAGGGTCAGTTAAGACTTCACAGATCTGGCTTTGGACAATCTGTCAGGAAATGAAACCAACAGAGAAATCAGACTGAAAATCTCACTGACATTATGACACAATGTTAGGTTGCAATTACATATTCTTCCCCTACCTCAAAAACAAACCAAACCAAGTATTCTGAGCTTGCAAAAGTCCAAATGGAAGCATCCAAACCCTCTAATAACTTTGCTAATGCATACGTGCAAGATATTTAATGGCATAGTGACAGATGCAGTGGAAAACTTCAGGCACAGACATTGAAATTGCAAGAAAATTGATTCATCATACTTTTTAAACCACAGATTTGGACTTATTTGCAATGCTTACAATATTTGCATTTTATCAATAAGTAAATTAATTAACAAGCTCAAACAGAAAAGTTAAGTACCTGTAAAAATCAGTACTATGTGACAATCTTTGAGAAAGAGCTTTGCAAGTGAAAGACCATTGCTCCAAAAGAAAGAAGGAAAGAAAAACCATACTGCAGTAATACAAGACACTTATGTTTCTCTTCCACATTAAAGTACTAATTCTGACTGATCTGATTTTAATAGGGTGATATAAACTCATCCAAAAGGAACTTTCAATCATTTACCAGCAGTCCTGGCTAATCAGAGAGGTCACAGTTGACTAGAAGTTAACCAGTGTGATGCCCATCTACAAGAAATGTTGGAAGAAGGAACCAGAGAACAACAGGCCTATCAGTCTGGCCTTGGTGCCAGGGAATGTTATAAAGCAGACCATCTTAAGTGCCATCATGTGAAATGTGTAAGAAAATCAGGCCCAGCCAGCACAAGTTTATGAAAGGCACCTTCTCCTTGACAAAGCTGACCTGCTTATTGGATGAGGGAAAGGCTGTGGAAGCTGTCTACTTCGATTTTAGTAAAACCACACTGTTTGCCACAGCATTCTGCTGGAGAGTCTGGCTGCTCATGGATTGGACACGTTCAGTGTTCACTGGATAAAAACTCTCTAGATGACTGGTCCTGGAGAGTGGTGGTGAATGGAGTTAAAACCCACTGGCAGCCAGTCAGAAGTGGTATTTCCCAGGGCTCAGTACTGGGGCTGGTTCTGCTTAATATCTCTGTCAGTGATCTGCACAAGAGGAGCAAGTGCTTCCTCAGTTTGCAGCAATAACACCAGGTTGGACAGGAATATTGATCTACCAGAGGGTAGGAAGGCTCTACAGAGGGATTTAGAACTACTAGTTTGATGGGCAATTGTATGAGGCTCAATAAGGTGAAGTGCCGGTCCTGCCCTGGGTAATGACAACTCCAGGCAATGTTACAGACTTGGGATGAATGGCTGGAAAGCTATCCAGCGAGAAAGGATCTGGGAGTGTTGAACAACTGATAGGACAAGTGGCAACAGTCTCAAGTTGTGTTATATTGAACATTAGGAAAAATTTCTTCAATGAAAGGGTTGTGAATCATTGAAACAGGCTGTCCAGGGAAGTGCTGGAATGGTCATCTCTGGAGGTATTTAGAAGAGATACAGATGTGGCACTGAGGAACTGTCTAGTGGTGGACTTGGCAGTACTTGGCAGTGTTAGGTTAATGGTTGTTAAGGGTCTTTCCAAACTAAATGATTTTATGTTTCTATGAAAAGAAGAGAAACATGGACTAGTAGTGTAGGACTGTAAATAAATATATGCTTCCTTATGTTGGAAGTATATTAAACTTATTTAAGGTTTTAACTGTGAACTTTGATCTTAAAAATAAATTTAAAATTAAATATTTACTTAGACATGACATACAAAATGAAGACTTGAACTTTCTCTTAAAGTACTGTTTTCTGTACATTACCAGACATTGATCAATAGTACCGATACAAAATGACCACCAGTCATCATATTACAAAATTTACCCTCTCTATATAAAAAAGTATGAAACCTCATTATTTTAAATTATTAATAATATGTTGAGGATTTTATTATCCTTTTGATGTTACTGATGAAAGTATAGACAAGAAGTTAGGGACAAAACAGTTTTTTTAAGGATCCACAGTCTTTTATAGGGAATGGGAGAGAAGAGAAAGAGAGCAAGAGCAACAGATGGCTTGGAGAAATAAAGTTTGACTTGATGATTCAATCCTGAGAAACCTCACAAAACCCAGACCTTTTAGAAACCTTTTTCTGATCGACTATGACAGCTTCTAAACAGTGCAAGTGGGTGTTTACCATCACATATATCTTAAAAAGACTAGTGTGTGCAGACCTCAAATATTAAAACAAAAAACAGAGTAGTCCATTCAATGTTACATTTTATATACACACTGTTAGAGTGGGATTTCAAGTGTGATGGTCACAAGAGAACCACATCACTAAATGACACAATACCAAACATATCTACAAAATTGGGACAGATGTGGTACAGGTATCTTATCAGACCAATCTCTTGGGTAGGTCTCACCTCACGTCAATAACAAAGTTTTTGTTTCCCTTTTTCTTCTCCTGCTACATTCATGTAATCATTTAGAGTTGGGCAAATCTCATGAGCTGAGTGTTGCTTTCAGGGAGGCTTTACCCTTTCACAAAACATATGTATATGTGTCCACACATACGTATATACACTAATCTTCCTGTTCTTCCCATTCATTCTTCTGCTATTCATCCTTTGTAATCTCCAAATGATATGGTCACCTTGTAATCTCCTGCCTGACTGACAAACCCTAGATGCAATATATCAGAAACAAGAAGACTGTCACCTTTCTCCAGTTTCCACACAGGCCCCCAGAACAGAAATTCAACAACTTCTCTAAGTAGCAAATCAGACCAATTTCCTCTCACTGTCGTGGGTTTGACCTTGGCAAAATGCCAAACCCCCGCAAGACCTCTAATCATTGTATCTAAGTTTTCCAGATAGGAAACTCCTAAGAGAGCATTACAGAAATATTTGCCTTATCCAATAGAAACTCAGTGTCAGAATTTGGCATTTAGGGTTAGCAGCCATATTGACAGTCTTTTAATGACTTCTCAAAATACCGAGTTTGTTTTTTTTATCAATGGAGAATTTAATCCTATTTTCCTGAAATATACTCACGTTATCAGAGTAGATGCAATTCATCTCTGTCTCAAGTTTGACTAGAAATTTTCTTTTAAATTACTGTAAATAAACAATTAGATACAAACAGCAAATGGCTAAAAAAGCCCAATATTTTTCTTTCAGTAAAATGGAGTGCTCAGAGATTCTTATTTAAGTGTGTGGAGTAATCATCCAGTTCTGCAGTCAGGAATCCAAATGGAAGAAACACAAAGCAAAGTATAGTGAGGATTGCAAAGACCTTTTCAGTTGTTTTCTAAACGGAGGTAATTAAAGAAAAATCACTGAGAGAAATGCTGAATCTTTGAATATTGTATCTCTGCACACCATGGTGAACACAAATATTTGAGTCAATATAGATAAGCTCACTTGAGAGAGCAATGCCTTATATCCACAGGAACACAACATAGAGGAAAAGTGAGAAGTATGGATTATAACTGTAGGAGCAGGGCCTAATGATGATCCATTTTATAAGATGTTTTTAAAAGGATTTTTTGCAGTTCCTTGATCCTAGTCTGATCCTTATGAGCTCCTTCCCTGAAATATATCAGGAATACTTCAAGATGGAAACTTGGCAATGGTCACAGTGATTCCTCATGGATTCCCTGTTCAGGTTTCTTTGTTTTTTACTGCCAGCCAGTGAACTTTGTGTATCAGGAAGCAGGCCCTTCTGCAGTTCTGTTAGGATGATTTTCCTATTGATTTTTGGACTTAAAAAAATGGGAAAATGCAGGGGAGGGAGAGAAACATATCCAAAAACCAAACTACCAAAACCAAAAACCCACAAACCTCAAGAGAAAGAAAGATCTGATCACCACAACTGGTCAGGCTTCAAGAGTGAGAAAGCAACTTTTTCACTTATAACAGAGAGTAAGGGTAAAAAATGACACCATTATTAATATAACTTTACATTAAAAGAACCCAATCAATGGTGATTCAAACTTTTGGTATTGTCCTGCTAAAGTACTTAAATCTTTCCCTAAAGAGTGAACCTATAAAACCCCCAGAATTTCCAGAAAATATGCCACCACTCAATCTCCTCCTCGGGACGGTAATATGTATTGAAAAGCATGAAAGCAACAATTGTAATGTAATCTGTCCTCTGTTATTTGGAATTAGGAACCCAGATTAGTTTAACCTGTTTTAACAACAGCTTTTTCTGTGAACAAGATTTGTTAACTTAACATTTAGAGCAGCTGGAGAGACACCGCTCAGAGCAAAACAAAACAAAAAAATCTTTAGAAATCTTTTATCAATTCAAACCCACTGCAGTCAAATTATTTTATTTACTGTTACACTATGAATTCTTTCGAAGACCACAGATGTGATCTTATGATTCTACTTTGAATTTAGGTGATTAAAAAGACAGCTGTACTGTGCAATATATTTATAATCAAACTCAACAGTTTAAGCTATTTAGTGGTCTATATTAAATTGGTCATTATTATATTCAAACACATCATGAATATTTGGGCCAAAGCTAATCATTTTTATTGAAAAAAAATTTAAAAACAGCATTGAAAAACTGACTTCAAATCATATCAGCAACTAAAATAGTAAATCTCTTTAAATTTTATTTCAAAAGTACATTGAATAGTTTGATCTTCTTTAAATGCCATCCTATGCTGACTTTTTTATTGGCATCTGCTCACTTGGCAGGCATGTTATGCACTGAACCAATGAATGAAATAGTACCCAGCTGTGAGTCTGAGTATATAAAACCTGCTATTCCGTTCTCTTAGAAGCCTAGGAGATTCACATTTGAGTGGAAAGTGATGCCAAGTGACCTTCTGATTCTTCTAAAAATCATATAATCAGCATCTGAATGACACAAACTTGGCATTGAATTAGAAACACAAACCAGAAGTTAATAGTTTACAACTAATTCTCACCTCTACAAAAAATCTTAGACTGCAAGCTCCAGGTATTTATGGATAGCCAGTAGCACAGTAATTCATGTTTATTTAGCATTTCATGTTTATTTAATATATTATTCATATCTGTATTAAGTAGTTAGTGTTATTGTTCTGTGTTTGAAATAAAATGACAAAAATATCTGGCACAATCTTATTAAATCTTGCAAAATATTCTTCAAAGGAAGAAATTCAATGAGAAAATAATTTCGTAGTTTGTATATATAACTTAAATTCTTGCATTCTAACTAATTTTATACAAAATTCTGAAAATATTTATATTTTAAATCTCTCTTTTTATCATATATTCTAGAGAAAAGAATACTTAATACTCAGTAAATTCCCCTGCAAAACCACCAAAAAGTATTTCTGGTACATAACTAATCCTGCCATTCATTTTCTTTTCCAGATGGTAACATAAATCCATTAGGGATTCATTCTGTAAACAGACTATAGGCCATGGATTTCTGTTCCTGTAGAATAACTAACTAATTCAGTCCATCACCTGAAATTCTTCTTAAGTATGTGATCCAACAACACTTAAAGAAACAGGGATGTTATGTCTAATATACAGTTAATAATAAGACACTGATTTTGTTCATCTCCAGTGTTAGGTTTAAAACATTTGTGGGTGAGGAATTTTAAGTAAAGCTTGAATTTGAGTCATCCAAGCTCAAGCCACTAAATGGCTGCTCACTGAAACATGAAACATAGCTGAAATTGTCAGCTTTACCACATATTCACAAGGTAAAACCATGAAGCTGCGTGTGTGCAACGTAATTACAGGATGGATTACATTTGCAGGGGTGTTCTCTAATTCATTTAATGCATGAGAGTTGCCAGAACAAATATGATAAATAAGGCTGTGCTGTCTCTTTTACATTACAAAGATTTTATCTTCTTCTTAAAAATTGCAGATAGATGTTTTAGACGGGATGAATCACACCATGGGATTAGGGCAAGGATCTGAATGTCTTAGACTACATATCTAACTTTCATAGTTAGGTGCCTTACTAAAACAAGAGAAAATGTATTCCAGCAAAGGATTCAATTACATGCACACATCTACTTGCTTTGCATGCAAGCCTAAAATTTATATGCACATAAATCAGCAGTGTTTAAGGGCAGCACTTCAAGACAACATTCACAGATTTAGATCATCCCCACTTGGTTTATACAGATTAAAACATAAATCATATCACTGCCTCTGACTCCAAAGTTCCAGAACCTACACTTATGGATGAAGATTTTTTTCATTAGGATTTTCATGTCCATTTAATATGCAGAAGGTAGACTTCTAAGTTTTCTGCTTCTTGCTCACGACCTGTACATTCTTTTCTTGCTAAATTGTACACAATACAATGAGCCAGGTTCTACCCATTTTTATTGTATTTGTTATATAGCTATACAATCTTCTTACTTTAAGAAATAAATGAACCATACATTTGTATGATTAAATGTATGCACTGTAAATCTCAGAAAAGTAGTTTCTTCATATTTATTCAAAAACAATAATGGAAAGTAAATTCATATTCATATTCAGTGCACATCGAGAATATTCAATTACTATTATGGTAGGAGGGTGCATTATTTGTGTCTAGCACAATGCACACAGCCTACATATTTTTCTGGCTCAAGACAACCTGACTCCATTTTTATCCCTCTTCATAGTTCTTTGTTAACTCTCAAAATTAAATTGACAAAAGAGTCAAATGAAAAGATATGTACCTGTCACAGTTAAGTCCACTCAGAGAATTTTTAAATCAAAACAATATTCTGGCAATAAGCTAAATTAACATCCAACAGCATTTACACAAATTTTGTGAATGCTTTCTTTCATATTGATAATACAACATTAAAAAATTACTTCATTAATTGTAATTAAATATTACAATTAAATATTACTTTATTAGGCTTATCATCTCTATTATCTCTAGGATGAAAACTAGTCCTGTGTCTGCTTGATATCCTTTGCAAAAGATGCCTCGGTTCTAGCCAGGGTTTCTAAAACCCATCATAGATAAAACTCCTGTTTATGTATTTTTGAATGAAGTTTACTTGAATGAAGACAATTACACAAAAGAATTTTCATAAACTTTTTCATGAGGAACTCTTGAAGTTTAGTCTTGAGAATTTACTAAGCATCATTCTAATGTTCTCAGATGCTTTTGAGAAACTTTGAGACCCTTTGAAAATCCTACAGCAATGGAACGGTGTTAAGAGAAATCACAACATGGCAACAGAATTGAAAGAATGCCAAGAAAAAAGGAAAAGAGATGTGAACTTTCTATTGCCTACTGGTATTACTTTTACACTAAGTATTTCTTGTTTTCATGCTCAACTAAATTGAATTACATTAAATTTCTGGATTAAGTGATTCATGGTTTTATAATATTTTTAGTTTTTATTAGAAGTGTCCTGTGATAGAGTAAGTTCTTCTGTCTGTATGCAAAATTTTTGTGAAAAAATACACAAAATACAGATTTCTTCTTAAAAATAATTTTATGGCTACCTAAATAAAATAAAAATGTGGAAATAAATAAATGGTCACCCTTTTTTGAAGTAATATTGTTTTGAAGTAATTCTCTTTTTGGGAAGGGAAGGAAAGGTGGGATGACTTACTTTTTACAAAATTCATGGTACATGTTGCATCACTGTCTCTTTGTCCTGAAATTAGTGTCTTGAATCCTTATACAGTTGGCCATACAAGTATTTGGAGCAGTCTTTGTGGTTTCACTCCATCTTGCTGACAAGTAATCATTATTTGAACAATGCAGTCTCACTGACTTTGAAGTGGTAGCTTGTATAAAAGAGGTTAAGAAGCGGGATCATATTCCTGCCTGTGGTGACATTTTGATATTTTAGACCATACTTTGTCATTTCTACCTCCTCTTCAGCAAAGTATTGCTTAATCCAATAATTACTTAGTTTGTGTTTAAAAATATTGAAGCTAGATATTCAGTCAGGCATTTCCATCCATTTAAACTTAGGATGCAGAGTTAAATCCTCCACATTTAAAAAAAAAAATATCAGTCCATGCATGTCTGCCCCATTTCTTAAATTAAATTAAGATGTACACAGAAGTGATGATGGATTCAAGTTATTAAAGCAAATATTTTACTGTAATGCAGCTAAGTATTATCATAAATACCATTTGGTTCTAATTTCCTCTTGATGTGAGGTTGTTATTTGGCACATTTCTGCTGCTTATGATATGTCCTTGCCTATCTTTTTCTTTACAAATGTAAACTGAATCTGAAATTAAATCAGACAGTACAGAAATAACTCTCCTGTGACACAACTGTTAAGCTGTCTAGCAATTCTAGGTGCAGTGTGCTCTCTAACAGAAAACACATGTTGACACCATTGTTTGCTCCATGTGTGTCTTCACTGGCAAAATAAAATTTGTGTGTTTACCTTCCAGTATTGTCAACAAATTACTCTTTCAAGGATATAATTATTAATAATAATAGTAATCCCAGAGTTCTGTGGTTTGACTCTATTTCTTTCTTCTCTCTGTTGCTTATATACAATAATTCAGGACTATCTCCTAGAAATTCAAGAAGACACAAGTAAAAGCTAAATAGTAGAAGTGCATGATAGAAATGTGTTTGTGAATACAAGCCAGCTATCCAGGAATTGAAGAGAATAGTGGATTTTAATTTCTGTTTACAGTAAACAAATTGAACCTACCTTCATTGCCAAAATTCTAAGAAATCCTGTCCCAAAATGTTGTGCTTATCAATAAAATTCTTGCAATTTTTTTTCAAATTATATCTTGCTGTAAATGTAAACCAAATGTTTCCATGGAAACTGGACATTTTCACAATTATATATATTTTTTTTAGCTTCTTGGTAGGAAAAGAGAGTTCTAATTTAAATTTCATGGTTTTTGATGGCCACTGAGAATTGATACTTAATTTTCTGCTAGCATAGCTCAGTCACACTTACATACCTTACTGTGTATATTCAGTCTATCTTTTTGCTCTAACAGAAAGAGGTAAGCTGATGTAAAATTTGTTTTACTGTTAAAAATATTAACTTAAATAGAAATATAGATGACAACATTATGCAAAGCAGAGAATACAAATCAGTTCATGTGCATCAGGAAAAAAATCTCAAACAGCCGCATTTTAATTGTAACCAGTGCTAGATTTCAGTGTCAAACAATTAACAATCATTACACCATTATAAAATATCAGTGGGAGAGTGTCAAAGAGGGTGAGTCTTCCATGTTTACAAAAGATTTTGCCTGTGGCATACTGTGTGCTTTTGTGAATCATTTATCTCGTAGCTTAAACCTGTCATGGTATGAAATATTGCAACTGTGATTCTGCACGACAGAATAATGAAACACTGGAAAAAAGTCTGCACTGAAATGACTTTTCCACAGAATTTTTGACTTCAGAACCTGAGAAGCTGTAGATGAAATAGCTTTTCTTTTCACTCCATCAAAAACTAATCCAGGCCAATGAGATCCCTTCTACACACTGAATTTGCTATTACATTATTTGCAGATTCTTTCTATATTGACCTGGTTTTAGCTACCTTTTTTTCCAAATGTTTCTTTGCTATAAGATCTCATATACTGTATTGGATGCCAAAATAGTTC
The DNA here is from genome assembly GCA_013400415.1 of Scytalopus superciliaris. Taxonomy (NCBI): domain Eukaryota; kingdom Metazoa; phylum Chordata; class Aves; order Passeriformes; family Rhinocryptidae; genus Scytalopus; species Scytalopus superciliaris. Next base: position 5,054 of record VXBX01003937.1, on the reverse strand, counting down.
CTGAAGAGCTTCCATTCATCAAATAATAATGTTATATTTCATATTGAAATTTGGAGTCACAGAAAAGATTATGAAAACTTTTTTGTTGTTTTCTTTAGGAAAATTACTTTAAATTATGTCAGCAGCTTTGCTGGACTACCCCTTCATTCTCAAAAAAAGCTTGTTTTGACTCTTGTTGTGAATAATCTCTCACAAATCTACATGTTGTAATGTATACTAGCAAGTGAGTTGAAGATGAAAGTGTCTTTTTTTCACAATGGTCAGCATTATTTTGCGACTATCTTGTCAGTGAGTGATTCCTACATATCAAGAACTGCAAGTGAAAACTGTTTTCCTAAAGCAATGTCTTCTATCAGGGCCCAAAATAACAGAGTTACTGGCAATTATTTCTTAAGATTGATCTAAAATATTTCAGCATTAAAATGTTATCGGGATCCTTCTTTACATCTGTACTTGTATATATTGTGATAAGCTAGAGATAAAAGCTATTATATTAAACACCTTCATTACACAAATTTTAAAAGTTCAGACTGAGACAAATAATTCTACTGGATGCAAAAAATCTTCACTTAAATCATTTGCCAAAATGACTTTGACTTTCTTAATTGTTGGTACTGGAATAATTTTAGTGATGATAGATTTGGGAAAGAGCATAGGTCAGAAGAAATACTAGTAACTTACAATAACCTACAATTCAAACAAATAGTCACATTTTAAAATTTGAGCTTTTGGTTGCAAGGAACTCTGTTTCCAACTACTGCAGGAGTATCATAGGGAAAAAAGCAGTTAAAATAGAAATATTTGTTTTGGCACTTGTTTCAATGCATCATGTCCTCATTTTTGAGTTGCTACTACCAGGTATGTTTTTTACCTTTCTCTTACAGCACACAGGCATTTTTGTTTTCTGTATGCACAAAAGTGGATTAAAAAAATTCTGTTATATTCTAGAGATGCATGAACTAGTTCTCAGAATACAAAAAGAGCAAAGATAAAGCAGTGAAAGATCTCAAATAGTCTATCATAAGCGTATTTCACAATATGTAACTGAATCCTTTTAACTTAGGGTTAAGCATATCTAAACAACGATTTTCTTTCTTTTCAACAG
>VXBX01003936.1:1988817-2034957 GCA_013400415.1 Scytalopus superciliaris | reverse complement strand
AAGCCCAGCCATGAATCTCTCCTTGTGCCTTGGCCACAACTTACTTGGGAAATAAGCATATGCATGGGGCTGCTTTGTCGTTTCAGGAGCCTGGCCAGAGCCCACCTCCCAGCACGACAGAGGCTGCTGAGTGCAGAAAGTGATTAAATGTTTGCCTAGCAAGTCGAGCAGCGTGTTTAGGTGCCTGGAGGAAAAGTAGGCTTGTGGGACTCGAGCTAAGCGCATTCATTTTCTGATCCCTGAACTAATCTAACTGAAAAAAATGAAATACAAAATGAGAGTAATTCTGCAGTCTCTGCAACTCTGCCTCTAATTGGCAAAGTCCAGGCAAGGCCCCAGGTGTCCCTGAGTAAAAACAATGTGGTTTCCTCTGGAGGCCTGAGGGGCACCAGGATCTCAAGGCAAAACCAGTCCATGGGTCAGGAAGCTGAGCTGAGTCTCCTCTGGGAAGGGCATGGGGGATGCTCCAGCCCTTGTGTCCCTTCCTGAGGCTACTGAGGGGTGCAGTTATCCAGGCATGACACCTCCCTCTGTGGTGAGGAGCTTTCTGGGTGTCACCTTTAACTGAGGCACAGCTGATGGATCTGCATGCCCTGTGGTGCTGTCCCACACTGCCTCTCCTCCGACATAGGGAGAAATGGGGAAATGGTTTGCCAATGGAGGAGTGCCATTGACATGCCAGGCAGGTCAGCTTTGGTGTTTAATTTAAAATGTCATCTTCCTCCTCCTCCACTGTTTATCTCCGGTACTCACCTATTGCCAGTTCAATAAAAAAATAAAGGGAGAGATGAGGTTATCCATGCCCAAGAGAAGGGAGCACAGACCCTCGCTAGGGGGGTCTTGTCAACAAATATTGAGGATGGCCAGAGATTAATTAATTAGAGCCCCATGGTCAACAATTGTCCTGTTGGGCAGAAAATGCCAGCCCCAGTAGTATCATGTTATGGACACTTACCGGTGTGTAGTAACTGACTGCACAAAACCAAACATGTTGCTAAACTCCTCATAAATCCTGCCCGGATCATGGGACCTGTTGGGTTCCAGCTCAAGCCAAGTGCCTTCAGTTGAGGCAGGAAAAGGGCACAGGGATGCTCACTTTCCCTTGGGAACAACTGATGGTTCTGGGCTGAGCCTTACTAAGGTGATTTTCCTCCCAGAGATGATGGCATTCAAATGTCCTGTCCTCCTGGAGAAGATTGCTTTGCCCCTAAGTTGAGGAAAGCATCTCCAGCATCTGAAACAATGGGAAAGCTCTGGGATTTGTGGAAGAGGCTAAAGGAAGGATAAACACAACTACTCAAATTCCCTCCCACTAATGCAGCGCCAGTAGTGTTTTCACCCACTACGTTAGGAGGAATGATTATGGAGATACTCAATTGTGACAAAGTGGGATTTATCGGAGTCTGCCTGCTGCTGTTCGTCAGCAATGGAGAAAAATTATGTGCTGTGCTGGGAGAGGAATTTGCAAACCCCACTACAAATTGAGTAATAAGGGTAAATCAATTGTGCTTTTTCTGGGAACAGCAGAGTGAGCAGCTCAGTGTTTAGTTCAACTGGGAGTGTTAAATAAAATGCTGCATTTCATATATAGGCAGTTACTGGTATTTCTTTATTTTTAGAAATACTCTTGGCTTTTGTAATCACACTTCATTTTGGTATTGTAACAGTGTTATTGGGAAGAGAAATAGCAGTGCAGATGGCTGGGTTTCTTCTTGAGTGCTGTCCCCATGTTTCTCCAGGTCTCAGGGGGGAACTGGGGCCAAAGACCTGCCCAATTTAGTGCAGCTTGTTGGTTACTCGACAACAAGGTGCCTGCATCCAGCATTCCTCACCCCTGCTGCTCCCATGACAGGAACCTTGCCCATGTGCTTTTGAGCAGTTGCTTTAGGGACATGCCCCTCTTAATAAGGTAGCCTCCAGGCCTCTGCTTTCTGCAGGGAAAGCTCAGGTTCACCTTTTCCCCAAGCCTGTCTCTTCAGCTTCAGCACACAATTTCTCCCTGTGGCTCCTGCAACAAGCCCAGAAGAGTTAGAGCCCTCTCACAAACATGCTGCACTTGGAGCTGTGCAATCAGCAGGTGCTTGCAGGAACCCAGGGGGCTTTCTCCAAGCAGGAAAACTTCTCCAGTGCTGCATTATAACTGCCCTTATAGTGGGTTGGAGAAGCTGAGCCTTCCACTTTACTCCTCCAGGAGCCACTGGTGTCCCCTCCCGCTGCCCCTTGGCCTCGGTCATCAGGGTACAGAAAGGAGACTTAAGTGGCACAGGGAAGATGGCCTTCCATTCCCACGCTTGTGGGAGATGGATTAAAATGATCCTTGGTTTGTTTCTTTTTCTTTTTTTTTTTTCCCCTCTAACAGAGAACTGTAATTAAATGTCTTTTTCTTTAATGTCTCCTATGGTAATTTGAGACAACTTATTAGAGGCTCAATGGCTGTTACTGCTGCAGAGCGCTGCCACCTCCTGCCCAGCACCCCGAGCAAGGTCAGGGGTCTGTTGTGTGAGATACTGCACTAATACACAGCGAGATCTGACTCTTGCTTTAATGACCTCCTTCTCAGTAGGTAGCTGGGACCTGTGCACCCCCAAAGGAGTCCTTTATTTTATTTTATTTTATTTAGAAATGTTCCCTGAAATAAAGGAATGAGATGAATACCGTATTTCTCTCTGATTGCTTTTAAAGAGCAAGTGTAAGCCATTGAAAATATTACTCATGCCTTTGCCAATCCACTCTCAGGCATTTTGATGGGATGGACCAAAAGACAAGCAGCTTTGTTAAGTGGAACAGTGTTGCTCAGTAGGAAATTTCCTACATGAAAATGTCCCCAAGTAAGGGCAGCAGCACAGAGATTAAGTGGCAACCTGAAGCTGCAGCCTTGGAATGGAAAATATATTGTGGTTCTGAGGAGAAAATGGGGAGAAATTCAGCATGCTTTAACATGCATACTCTGCTAGGACTTCTACCACTCAATCAGGCTTCCTATCCTTTGAAAAAATAAAAAGCTGCAGTAAATTAAAAATCAGGTTGTCCCATGTGTATGAGTTCAAGTGACTAGGCTGTTTTTTAAAAATGTTTACTTCATGCGCTTACACTAATTGAAATGCTAGTTATATTGAATGAGTCTTTAAAAATGCCCTGGCCTCACTATATCCTGGCAAATGTCACAGCGAAAAGCATATATAATTATAGCCTGCTTCAGGAAAAAAAAAATAAAATCAAGATTAAATTAATACTAATGTCTGTTTGAAAAATATAATAAATGTTAGACTAGGTGAGGAAGCATGAACAATCGTCCATAGCTTTGCAGGATACTGCTTTTGCAAATTCATGGAAAATTAAAACCCATTAGCATCTTGAGTTCTTTGCAGAGGAGCTTTAGCTGAAGCTGTGGCTGTTCTCCTGCCCTGCTGGCAGTGCCCTGAGTGGCTTGGCATTACCTGCACGCTCCAGGTGATGCCTGCCCTGGGCTTGGTCAGCTGGAACCTTCCTCCTAAGGGAGCCCCTGGCCAGGTGGAAGGAAGGTCAGCTGCAGTGCTGTTGTTCTCCGCTGGGAAGCAGGGGCTTGGTGGAGCTGTGGTGAAGGTGGATGCTGGGCTGGGACTCTGCAGCCTGGGGTGGCATCAACAAGTTGGTGTGGGACAGGCAATGCAGGGGGGTTTGAGCCTCAGTGAGAGGTGAGGCTGCAGGTTACATGTGGTTCTGGGCCATCGGGAACGCCAATTTGTTCCTTTTGCAAGCACTGAAGCAATAAAACATACTGCAAGAGCCATCCCAGAATACCTGCCAGCCTTCAGATGAGCTTATACAGGAGCTGATGTGCAGCCAAAGTGGGAGGACTTTTACTGCCATTAGCAGATGTTGGTGGCTGCCACTCTAAAAATGAGCTCAAGCTGTAAATCAGCTTTTCTACCTCTGCAGGATTATTTTTTGCTTTCTGTAGTTTTCACTGTGCTCAGAACAGCATTGAATTCTTCTCCATCACCCTCTCCCTCCTCCATCCTTTCTTGCACCTCTGCCAAGAGCATCAAGCTTGCAGCAGACCCTGAAGTCGCAGTGCTCTGGACACAGAGGATCTGCTGGGGACCCAGAGGGGCTGCAGCTCTGGCAGCAACTGCCCAACCCTGGGGCCAGCCCACTCCCCCCTCCAGGTAGCTCAGCCATGGAGGGACAGCCACAGCTTTGGGTGGAGGTGTCCAGCTGTTGATTACAGCTTCTTTGCACAGGCAGTACATGTAGGTGGAGGGGAGACAGTTGCCTGGCTGGGGTAATGACTTGGATGCATCTTAGTGTATGAGATAAATTAAAATGAGATAAATTAAAAAAAAATATCTTCCTGCCAGCTGAAGAAAAGCATCATCTGCTTGTCCCTGGCTGCAGACTCCTACTGTTCCCAAAACTGCTCTGGCTGGGTTGCTCTGGGACACTGCAGTTCAGCCCCACTGTCTGGAAGGAAGGACTTGCATAGCACTGGGCAAGCAGGATTTGGTTGAGCTTGGCACTGGATTTCTCACTCTTGTGCACCCCAAGTGTCCCTGTGCTGACCCTCAGCCCCCTTCCAGGTCCAGTGAGTACAGCCAGCCTCACTCTGCAGCTTGGAGAACCAGAGCTGCCATCCCCCTTGGATGAACCTGATGAAGGGCTTCCTGTTTCTCTTACAGGTCTCGACCCCTCTAGTAATCCCTTTGGAGGCACAAGGAGGGTGGAATTACCTCGCAGCACACAGAATAATGCCTCATTATACATTTGTATGCCAGCCTGGGACAGTAGGCATTGCTTCCCATGAGGTAGATAAGCTGGGGAACCCAGACTGAGCCAAATCACTTTGGGCTCAGAGGATTTTATTCACAATAATTTCCCCCCCGCTCTGGGAACACTTTAACAGACAAGCTGTGGTTTGCTATCTGTTGTTTCCATAGCTGTTATGCTGTGACTGGCAGCACACACGGTTACTGGTTCTTAATCTTTAATAATGCTATTTTGGGATTCTAAGAACAATGATCCAAAATCAATATATATATTTTCCCAGCATAAACAGGCCTGTGCCAGCCTTGGCCTGCGAATTTGGCTTCCTTAAGGATGTTCAGAAACACTAACTTAGGGTATTTTTTATTCTGTCTCTTTTTCATTTTACTTTAGAGGTATCTCTTTCTGCATTGACTTCACCTACTACTGGGAATTGGGCTTTTATTTTGTTCTTGTTCCCTTCTTTAATTCTGCTTCTCTTATTTTTTTTCTTTTCAAGCTCCTGTACTATGATATGAATTTTTCTTCACTTAGGTAAGATGAATCCCACCCTGGTTTAGGATGATGGTGACCAACCAGCTCATGTAGTTACCTGTGTAAAGCACCACTCTTTATCTGATGGAGAAAAATACCCTCTTCTAGGATACAGCTCATCTCCTCCTAAGCTAGATCTCTAAACTAGCTGAGCTGAACTGCATCCCAGAGGTGTCTGTTCTCCCCTTAACCCATGAGAGACCCTGGACAGTCAGTGCAGGCTCAGGTTTCCATCCAAGCTGGGGGAGATGAGTACAAGTGCTGAAGCCTCACATGTTTTCAGCTCTGGGATAGAAACTTGTTACTTGGAACAAACTGTTCAATAATTTGTTTTCCTCAGGCCTGTGTCTTGCCTCTATCTATGACAGAAATTATTTTCCCAGTGTGCTAGCTGAGGTCAGCAACAAGCTCGATTACATCTTTTTTCAACCCTTTTAACTGCTCCTCTCTACCCACTCACAGAAGTGCTCAGTTTATAAGAGACCCTCATGCTTGTGCTGATGTTTCACCTGCTGAGTACCTTGACTTCCTGAGAGGTCCCTGTGAGTTGTTCCCCTCCTCATCTCTGTACCAAGGCCATCTGCTCCCTGTGGGGATGCACCTTTGGGGTTTCTTTCAAGGTATGTTTCTCTGGGTCCTCACCGTGTTCTTGTCAATGCAGCAGAGCTGCAGAAGCCCACGTGTACTTCCACACTGGATGGGAAAGCCTTTCTGCAAAGACACCAGGCTTTGCAAATCTTTTCTTGGGTCTTGCAATTCTGGCTCTGTGTCCACAGTCCCTGGGGCTGGGATGTGCTAGCTCGGTCCACCATGGTTTTCTGGCCAGGATTTGCAGCTGTGATCTACAGCAATAGTGAATCCTCACCGGGCTTTTTTAGCAGGATCTTTTCAAGTTTCATATCTCTGACAGCCTTAAACTAGGCATTTCACCAAACTGAGTTTGATGTAAATCTCCCATCTTAGGCCTCAGAAGTTTCTGGTTTTATATGAAAGCAATAACCGGCTACTATTTTTTGTAAGACTGTAGTGTTGTTCTCTTTCTTTTCTTGTGCCACCTAATTACCAGCTCTTCCCACTTAGCTGTAGACTATTGAGCAAGACTAATCTTTTTGACTGTGAAAAATTGTATTTGTTTTAGAGCCATGCTTTGCTTGTCTTCCTTTTGAGCATGTCTTCATAAAAATAAAACCTTGCATGAGCCTTTATTAATGGTATTTCTGTTGGTAGGCACCTTCCCGTCTCTTATTTTCCAAATTCTCACAGACAAGAGACAAGTGTTACAATCCATTATTTAATTTCTTATCTCGTTTCTCCTTTACTCCTCTCATTTTTATCCACTCGATGCCCTGTGTTCTCAAATCTCCAGGAGTCTGTGGGCAACTGCCCTGCAGTAAAGGCAAGAAATTACTTTTTTTTGAGGAAAACCAGTGATTTTATGAAGTCCCTTTGCCTTGGTCTTGCCTAGAGTATCGAGTTTTACAGTCATAATACATCAGAGATGCAAATCCTGCCTGCATGTCTAGTATGGCTTTCCCATGTCTGGTCCCACCCTGCAGCACAGGACTAACAAATTCGGCGCCACCTCTGGGAAAGGAGGTGAGTCTGGCATCCTGAGGTATTTGGGTGCTTGAGAAGACCAGAAGATTGCTCTTGACTCAAGAACCTCAGAGCCAATTCTGCATTATCAGAAATACAGGCAGGCTGTTGTTTTGAGACACCCATTCTTGCCTGACCTACTGAAAACAATAAACCCTGTGGTGCTAGTGTATCACTTTCCTTCTAGATGATTTCTGTGAGCTTGCAGCTGGATCTTCTGCTGTACAAAATCCTGAAATGAAAAATGAAGCTTTCAGAAACAGGTAGTGTAATTCCAGAGCTGCTACGGAGCATTTTGTGTACATGCTGTTCCCCTGCCTGATTGCCCATCGCGGGTTATGATGGTTTTTCTTCCCCTCCCCTATTATGTGCAGTGAAAAAATGGATTACTCTGAGCATTTGAACAGATAGTTGCAGCCCTCCTAATCCACGGGAAAGGGAGGCTGTAATATTTATTAGTCTGTCAATAAGGATGCCTGGAGAGGAAAAAAAAAGGAGGTTTGAAATACAAACACGGAAAACAAACAAACATTTATATAGCTGATATATATTCCTCACAAGCGAGCAAAGAGGAAGCAAACTGGTGTGTCCATGGTGTAGAAATGGGCTGCTACCATGAAAGCAAGAGGAACCTTATCACCTAAACCCTCACAAAAACTGCAAATCAACATTTTCTCAGCTGAGCCACTATAAAAGGGGCACCTCTGCATTCCATTTCTAAATTAATTTATATAAAAGCAAAAAAACCAACCAACCCTGACACACACATGCCAAAACCCTGACAAATATACAGCCAACTCCTGTTCCTGTTGCAGTGGAGATCATTGCTAATTTTTCTGTAGGATGACTTGGTGCCAAACTGCTATTGCAATGCTTTTTACTTGGGCTAGAAGTGTCTCGCAGCTCCTTTCTTCCCCTCTCCACAGGCAAGAAAGAGCATTTCTCCCCCACTCCCACCCTCCTCCCTGGCCCCATGATTTCACATCCTGGAAACTGGAAGGGAAGGCATCAGGTAAGGGGAAAACAGCAATTCCTTGTGATGCCAGAGACAAGGTCATGGATGCATCAGCGGCCAAACATTTCTTCATGTTTGTTAGCAACAAATTTGACTTTGTTGGGGGCTGCGTGTTGGTTTAATGCCGAGTGCTGTGCTGCATTAGCAGCATGGATAAGGTGAGGGATTTCTGGTGAGCATTTAATGAAAGAAATTCTTGGGCTAAACTGAATCTGCAGAGTATTTGCTCTTGGTGGCATGATGAAACTCTGGGAATGAAGGGTATAAGTACCTCTAACCCCACTGTTAATGCCAGTTGACTTTAAGCAAGTGGTGGAGGCAGAGCATGGGGTGACAACATGAGCAGAGACACCAATTTGGAAGGAGAGAGCTGTGAGTCCAAGCACAGCTGGACAGAGGGACACACCATGCCCATGTGCACCCACAAGGGACCTGTGGATTTGGCATCAAAGCTCAGGCATCCACAGTGCTCTGTTCTCATGATCCAGCCAAAGGCTGTCCTATGCCACTGTGGACATCTGCTTGTAGTTTCCAAACTTAACTTCACCCAGGCAACTTTGTGACTCTGGGGACTGGTGAGGAAAAAGCTGTGTGGGGAAATGGGGCTACAGAGGTTAGGGATAAATCTTGGTGGTGGAACTGATGATTTTTGCCTGAGAAAAACCACAGTTCAGTGCTGGGAGCTGCAAATGGCAGAAGCTGAACCCACTGGGTTGTGGTGGGAACCAAAGGTGGGTTTATGATCAAGGAGAGAGGAGGAAGAAAACAGCAGGAAAAGGTAATGGTGGAATGAAAGTGCTAAATGGAGAAAACACAGAGAGCAAAGCAGAACAAAGATCCTCTCTCCTGTCTCTCACATAGTCCCTCTGGTACAGCTCTTCCCCCTGGCTGTGTGGCCACACACTCCAGCTTGGCTTGCCAGAGTGGATGTGGCTCTGAACTGCCTCTGCTCAGTGATGACAGAAGGGTGCAGTCAGCCACATGAGGAAACACAGCATTTATCAGTGGTAGAGCAGAAAATGAGAACATCACATGGGGCATTGTGTGTTTTTTTCTGGAGTCAAGTTGCAACCCCAGCCTGGAGATCTTGGGGCTGGCAGGTGGCTGACTCCTCGTGAGGGTGTTGGCTTAAAAGAGCATCTCAGGCTCCTGCAAGCACAGAGCTATGGGTCTAGCTCAGTAAATCGACCTGTTACTTGGAATTTGAACATACCAAGTTGAGATGCCCCTAGGTAGAAAACTATCTGCTATCTGGAACACCATCCAGGAGCCAGCCAGCATTAGCCTCCACCGTGCCTGGTTGCCCTTTGCCAAGGCACCCACAGAAGTCGCAGAAAACAACCCCAGCCAAGAGGCTTTTGGCTGTAACTCGTATTGGTCACTGCTGCCAAAGAGAGTGACTTTATGACCTGGGCTGAGCGGTGCCTACTTCATGGGGGAGGGTGGTGCACAGGGACCCACAGGTCCCGAGCACATCAGGTTAAACAGAGTCACTGAGGTCTCCTGTCTCGAGCTCCTGGACAGCGTGGGAGTCTGCAGGTCAGTGTCATGTCACACAGTGACCTACAGCTTATTGCAGTACACACAGTATAGAGCACTATTGCCTGGATCTGGCCTTCACAGGCAACAAAAAAAAAGGGTATTTTAAAGGAACTTCTTCCTTTTTTTTCATCCAGCACACTTTCGAGTACAGGTCATGAGTGTACCTATTCTGCCCATGGAATAGATAGAGTTCTGTTGGTACAGCTATGGCAGGTGTACCTGTTCCAGAGAAGGGGTGTGGGTCAGAGTCTCTGGCTTGTTTTGTAAGTGCATGATGTAAGTTTTACACAGTAAAGGCAATTGCATGCAAATAGCAAGTGCCACCACTGCATCTGCAGTGGCACATCATCAGGTACTCTGCTTGTCTGGGTTCTCCAAACACTGCCTGCAGTGGGAGAGAATGCAGAGAGTGGGTAGGAAAGGAAAACGAGATGCTTGAATTGCATAACAGGAATATTGGGTTCCCCTCCCTCCCCATATCTATACGCAATTTCCACTAAGCCACTGTTTATTTTCCTGCATCTGCAGAGTATCTGTAACTTCTGGAGTGCTCTTTCCCTCTCCATGTGTAACAGAAGTTGTAAGTGATTTTAAGCGAGGCAGCCCGTGAGCGAAATGCTAAAGCACTGCTCGAGCTGACCACATTTCACTCGGGTGTCTTTCGCTTCTCAGTTCTGGACCAGCAGCCAACTGTGACTCGTGTTCCAGATAAGCAGCTACAGACAACAAGCCATGGCAGGCAGCTCCTCCTGCCTGCCCGCTGCAGCTCTCGGAGCAGATGGTCCCAACAAACACATTTAATAACTTTGCATGTTTAGGGTGCAGTGATCCAAGGCACTCTTTCTTCAGCCCGGGCAGGAATCCCTTGTCTTCCATTAATGTCTGCAATCCTGGAGGTGGCTGCACGCATTTTGAACCTGGATGGCTGTGTTGCTGCCCTGTGTGTGATGTCATGTAACTCACAAGTAGGAATCAACCCAAGTAGTCTATTTAATTAGCTGATGCCATTAAATTTTCCTCAGATTTTAAGCTACTATGCTGAGCGTTTTTAGAGAGAGGTTTCAATTCTACTCTAGCTAACCAGGCAAGGCCACATTTTGTTCATCCTGAGGTTGGGGGATGATTTTGTTTTCTTTCACGTAAGATTTATCTCCTCATTTTCAGGCATAGTAACAGGAAATTAAAAGGGAAAAATGAGCACAGCAAATGGTGACAGGCCTGTTTATCTGCTGATATTTGGGTAGTGCTGGGAAGTAGCGAGGGATGGAGATGCCAAGAAAGGCAGTGGCAGGGGTAAGGATGAGGAGGCCATGGAGTGGTGGGACGGAGCTGGAAAGTGGCCTGGGCAGGAGAAGGTGGCAAAAAAGGGATGTGACAGGTCCTAAGCGTCACCATGTGATATTTAGAAAATAAAGATGCACTGAGGTGGCTCCCAGGACAAAAAGGAGGCAGGTAAATCTGCCCGAGGGCAGAAAAACAGCCAGCCTACTCCCCTATTTTTGAGAAAGGGGAACAATGCATTTGCTGAAGCCCTGCAGGCTTGAAAGGCAACATGTTATGTTTAAGACCAGAGGTAACTTCATTAGGGTTGTTATATTTAGTCTGTCCTATAAAGACTCTCATTTCTATGGAATATTACATAGAAACTGTTACTATGTACAACACAGTAGAAAAATGTGGTTTCTGTCCCACAGAGCTCACAATCTGCCTCTGCAAATTGACTTTGCTGACAAAGGTTAAATGGCAAAAGGTAGAATATTTAACTCTGTGAATTACCAAATACATGGATCGTGAGCTCAGGGGCGGGGAGTAGGTCTAGCTGAGAGACTGTCTCCTGTCCTGATGTGATGGTACCTCTGATATGGTGCAGGCTCCCAGGGAGCAGAGCTGGACTGGGGCCACGCAAAGGGTGATAGTTTTACATTGAAACAGAGGAGTGACCAGCTCTGCTCAGCTTTGATGACATTTTCAGATGTTGACTGAGATTAAATCCCAGCCTGCCTGGATGTTATGGATGTTACCAGTGATCAAACACGGGAACAGGGCACCCGGAGAGGATGTAGCATCTCCACCCACAGAGATACACAACGCATGATTGAGCAACCAGCTCTGCCCAGGGTGCGCAGGGAGGTCAGAGGGCTGATTGTGAGAAGCATGTGCCTTTGAAACTGGCACTGAAACTTGTCTCTCAGCTCTCTGCTCCCTAGGGAAGGTGTGCAGCTGCTGCTTCCTCTCACACCCCTGTCCTGCACCCCAGGGATGCCCCAAAGCCCCCTCCCACCTGCCTGGCCTCCACCCAAACATCAGGTCATCTCTCCCCAAAGATGGTCTGAAAGCATGGGAAGGACAAGGCCCAGGCTGGGGCAGAGACAGCCCTTAGAGAGCTGCCTTGCAGGAGCTGGGCATTCTTAAGATGGTGGAGGCATTGAGGCATCCATCCATCCATCCATCCATCCATCCATCCATCCATCCATCCATCCATCCATCCATCCATCCATCCTCCTAAACACGTGTGAAACAGTTGCCCTGTGGCAGAGGGAAGAGCCTGATGGAGGTAGCTGCCTTCTGTGCTCTCCTCACCCAGAAAAAGGACTGTTGATAGAGACTGCAAGCCCTTTGGAGGTCATCTGCAGGAGCAATGCTTTGGGAAGGGCCCATGTCCAGGGCTCAGGGAGTCACTTTCCACCCACCAGTGCTTTTGGACCACAAGGTGCCTGTGGGCTTCATGCAGAAAACCAGCGCTGGGGAAACCACCTGTGGTGGGATTTGGCTGTGGGTGGCTTGCTTTTAAAAAGCAAGCAAGCATCACCTGGAGAAGTGCCAGGCAGCTGTGAGCTGAAGCAGCACCCTGGTCTGCTCACTGGAGGAAGGCTGGGGGCATTAGCAGTCTTCCTGACGTACCATGGGAGCTGCACAAGGGTCCCACCAGACTCGGTGCATGGGGTGCCGTGGTGTTTCTTAAGGGAGAGCTTTTGGGAAGTTCTCAGCATTGATAATATCAGGGAGAGAGATGTATGACCTGGACACTGATTTCTGGGAACAAGGGGCCATGCTTTAGGGAGGCAAAAGTTGCTCCCATCACTCAGCTGAGACAGAGGCACGCTGAGAAACACATCACTGCTGCTTTGGCAGCACGTTGCTGCTCAGTCCAGGCTGTGGGTGGGCAGCAGCCATTCAAGGTGTCAGATGATGGCAAGGAGCTAAGAAAAACTGCAGGGAAATTGTTAACCTTGGCTATACTCTGTTAAATTGCCATAAACTGCGTGCAGTGGTAGCTTAAGATGATGCAAACAAATGGTCACTCATTCAACTACTGAGCAGGGCTCCTAAACCACAATTAACACAAAAATGCTCTAGTTCACAAAGGCAGAGTTTTATCCTATCGTTTTCTATTCAGAGCATTACAATGCTGGAAGGTGTCTCAGCAGCTCTTTAGCCCTTGCCCATAAAACAGAACAAGTGTTTTCAGCGGCTGCTTGGTTGTGTGTCCCCAGGAGAATGTGAATGTTGGGGAGGGAAAACTCCTCCAGGAGCAGCATAGCTATCCATGAGGGCGTTTCATGGCTTGGAGAAGGGGTTGCACTTTCTTTGCCCTCTCTGGGCCATCATGGTACTGCAAACCTAATGAGAGGCGAGCCAGAGGAGGAAAGCTGGTTAGGAGAGGCTCAGGGCTCTGTTCCTCGTGGGAGTGGAGCTGCACCCCTGGCTTCAGAGCAGCAGCACAGTCAGCTGTCACTAGTGATATGTGTATCCAGCAGCAGGGGCTGCCAGGGGCTTCTGAGATGGTAGCCTCAAGTCAGGACACCTGGTTTTGTTTCCTCTCTTGAAAATCTGTCTTTTTTTTTTTCAAGTCTCCCCTCAAACTATTGATATCTGGAACATGCTACACACCAGTACAATTCTCTGCTTGCTTGAGGTTTTACTCTGAGCTTTCTGTTTTCCTGCTGGAGACTGTGGTCACCTACATAGTAATTAGAAGGCAGATCTTCAAAGTACGGACATTAAACAGAAGCCTCTCCAGATTCAGATTCAGACTCCTACTGTGTATTTATCACAATGAGTTTGCACAATGAGTGAGGCATCTGCTTGGCATATTTTGTACTGAGAAGCACCTTTACTGAGAGGAGCCTTCTTCAATTGATTTCCAGCAAGTATCTGAGGGCACCCAGATTTGAGGAGGCCTTGATTTATGTGTGTCAACGCTTGGTTAGCTGGCAGCTCCAGGCTCTGTGTGGAGAAGCACCTCATCCTGAAAATGATTGTTTTTAATTTCATTCTAAAGGTAGAGGATATTAGAACCCGAAGTCTTAATGGCTCACAATAAAATATGGAATAGCAACTAGCCATTACATTTGTTATTGTCTCTTTCTTCTGTAAATCAATATAATTGAATTTCTCCTAACTTCCCCAGTATTGCACTGAAGCCGTGTGTGATCACAGGGGACATTGCACAGAGATGAATAAGCACAAGGCTGTTCTAAACGAGCAAAGCACCCAGTAGCCTCTCGGAGGGATTTGTTTTGCAGCACACTCACGTTCTCCTGAGCCGGCCTGGCGCTGTCCTAGGGGGAAGGCTCCTTTCCCTGCAGCAGCTGGGACTTTCTGCAATATTTAGAAGCAGCATATGGAATTCTCCCTGCCAGGAATGTCCCAGTCTCAGGAGTGGATGAGTCCCTCTGCTGAAGAGGCTTATCAGTATATTGATTCCCAACTGAAGCTTTTCTCTGCCTTAGTTTCCCCAGCTGTGTGACTTTGCCAGCCACCCACTTTTTCACCTGAGTTTCTTAATTTCTTTTCCTTTTCCCAGGATTCCTTTTTTTTTAAACTAAATGTCATGAAAGAAACAGGCAGTATGGTCCTTTCTGCTGTTCCTGCTGTATAGATGACACATCTACCTGCCCCCATCCTGCTGTCTTTCCCAGGGCAGCAGCTGGGTGATGACATTCACAGTGCTTCCCCTCCCTACCTGTCAGAGAGCTCACCAGCAGGATGGCTGCTAGACCATTCTACAGAGAGGGAAACTGAGGCATGGAGCCAGTCAACTTGTAAGGAATCATCAGCAGGCAAAGGTGGCACTGGAGGTAGAGACTGTGATTCCTGAACTGTAGATCTGTTCTCTCACCTCTGCTGCTTCTTGCTTGTGTGCTTTTTACCCACGTTAGTGCTGGGCTGGAGGCAGGGGAGGTGCAGAACCTCGTGGTGAGCACGGCTCCTCCAGGCTGCTGGAAACCCTTGCTGCAGAACGAGGCTGCCTCCTCTGTCCCAGGAGAAGGCAGGTTTTGCGCTTCACAAATTGCCCCAAAGCTTCTGAGGAACCCCAGGAGAAAGAAAACAGCATCTTGAACACTGGGAATTCCCCAAAGGGGGTCCAAAGCTGTGAGCTAAAATGCTGAGGTTTCTCTTTCTGTCTTCACTGCAAGGCTGATGGTCCCTGCCTGTCCCTCCTGATCCTGCTCACAGCCACTGCCAGCAGCCAGCTCAATTCTTCCTATCTGAACAACACACATCTCCTCAAACAGCAGCAGTTAGAGACTGAACCAGCTTTCCATCCTGAGCTAGTCTGTACTGAGGTGCAGGGCAAATCCACTCGGATTTGGAGCATGTGCCTGTACTTGAGCACTGTAAACCCTTCAGACCAGCTTTGACACGCAGCCTGTCACTGAGCCTCATCTTTAATCACAGCAGTGACAGAGGTGGGAGTTCTGCACTCTGAAGACACGGCTGGGCCCTGCAGAAACCCACCCCAGGCACCTGCCCCAGGTGAAGCCCAGCTCCCCTCCAGCTGTGGGGTCAGCCCCAGGGGGAGCCAGGGGTGCTGCACTGCAGGAGGGGTGGCAATTCCAACAGGATAATGCAGTTAAAGCTCAGTTCAGAAGAGCATCGTGGGAGAACCCAGCCCTGCATTTAGCTGGTAGCTTTTAGGGGGTTAACTGCCCTCCTGGGGCACGCACCTGAGCAAACCTCCTGCATGCACGGCCGGTGATGCCATTGCCTCCAGATACTGCTGCATATTGAAATGGGCACACACTCCCAGCTTGGATGGATTATAGCCAGTGCCTGTGAGGAGGGGTCCCCTGGGACATGCTCCCCACCCCAAGCAGAACGACTTCACTCACTCAGCAGCCCAAGGGTGAGCACACAGACTCTATTCTGCTGGCTGGCTGCGAGGCAGGCTAGTACACTTATCAGTCATTAAGCTCCTCCCCCAACACCAAGAAACCCCCTAAAAATCCCAAACCACCATAAAAATGTGTTGGCAGAATAGGAGCGAGTCATGCAGTGCTATTTGGAAAACATGATCTTGTTTTCAAAATAGATTAATGATGGGTTTGGTGCCGGGGAGTCTGCCCTCCCCAACCCCCCCTTAGAAAAGCAGTGAAGGCAGGTCTGCAGTCCAGCAGTAGAACTTCCTAAAAAATAAATACAAGACTAGCTAATAATAACAGCACCACTCACTACTAGTACTACTAATAGTGTGCTTCTGGCTGGCAAGGTCTGTACAGCCTGCTCTGAACGAGAGGAGCCAGGCATGGGGAGGTAACAAGCCCAATTAACTGGGATCCAGCCAGTGGATTGGCAGGGGCAGCGGTTTCACCTGATGGAAACTTAATGGTGAGGTTAAATGGCTGCCCCACAGATCCCAATGCAGTCTGTGCTGCTCCGAGCAGGAGCTAATTTGTCAATATTCAAGGCTTTTCCCTCGTGTCTTCCTGGAGGCCAGGCTCTGGTGATCCCCCCAGAGCCACACCAGCTGGAAGTGTGATGGCACCCAGCAGGTGCTTGAGAGCATAGTGATGGAAAAAACCCCTTGGATATGTTTTGAGCAGTTTCTTCCTTACCAGGGCTGGTTTGGGGTAAGGATAGCAGAGGAAAGGTTGGATACATTTATCTGTCAGAAGTTCACTTTTGCAGATGACCAGTGACTGCACTCAGACTATTTTTATTGTGGAAAGTCTTGTCTAGTTGTTCTGGTAAAACCCCACCTGGGCAACTCTAGCCCATACCCAAATCATAGAATCAGGGAACGGCTTGGGTTGGAAGCAACATTAAAGATAGTCCAGTTCCAAAGCCCCTGCCATGGGCAAGGACACCTTCCATTAGACCAGGCTGCTCAAAGCCCCATCCGGCCTTGCCTTGAACACCTCCAGGGAAAGGGAATCCACAGCTTCTCTGGGCAACCTGTGCACAATTAATTATGCCAGTGTCTTACCAACCTCTGAGTAAAGAATTTCTTCCTAACATCTAGTCTAAACCTCTCCTCTTTTAGTTTAAAATGTTTTATTTTGGCACAGCTGATTGTGGCACAGTCTGCCTGGTCGGAGCACAAGTGCTGCTCCAAAGGATTGATGCTGTGTCTCACCCTGGAGGATTTCAGTGGCGGCTCTTGGGGACGCAGGGCCGAGCGGGGCTGGCGGCAGCCCCGGGGCCGGGGGATTGCAGTCACACGCTGCTACTGCAGGGCTGGAGGAGAATTAGTAAAATCTGCTGCAGGATTCCCACACCCTTGCAGCAGAGACTGGCACTGCATCCCGAGGGCCTCTGATTCAGCTCTTTCTCCTCTTGGTCTCGATTGTTAGCACTATGTTTTTTATCAGATAGTACGGACTATAAAGTGATTTTCCTAAAAGCCACTTTTCAGAGCAATTTCCCCCCCTCCCGATGCTATTATTTAATGAAATCAATACACAGTGTTGTTACATGTTACGTTGTTTGTAAGCTATAAGCTTTCAAGCTAGGAATTGGAACAACATTATTCAAAGCCTTTTCAATTTGCCGTGCCTGCCAACTTATATGTTGATTGTGGTATTTTGCCCAAATAGCATCAACTCGCTAAACCGTGGCGAGAAATTTAGGGAACGTTAACAAGAAGGATTAGTCTGTCACCAGGATTTACCTGCGTTCCAGCAGAGATGCGGCTTCCTACACTTTGTTTTCCCTACCTGTTCCTCGGCTTGCTCGCATGCATGTGTAGCTCTGGCACAGGCACTGCCAGGCTGCACCACGCGCAGATCGCTAAGATGGGAGCCAAGGTGCGAGCCTGCAGAGGCTCTGGAAGTTGCACCCGGGCTGTGCCAAGTCTCCTTGAGCATTTTGCTCTGCCAAAGCATCGTGATCGAAGCTGTAACGCTGTCAGCGTGTCCTCACCCAGGGGAACCCACCTGGGTCACTGCAGCAAGGCTGGGCTACGGATGCTGCTGGAACAGCCCCCTCAGCATCCCTTTTCTGAGCTTATTTTTGAAACTGCAATTTTACAGTTGCATTAGCGCAGGGCTCGGGATTGAACTTCGCTGCTTTTTGACGGGAGGGAGGGATGCAGGAGGGCAAACCTCATTGGCGAAACAGCCCCATCTGCCCCGAGCAGTTCGCCGCTCACTGAAGCGCGGGGGCTGCGGCGGCGCTGCGGGGTGTTCGCCGCTCTCAGCAGTGCCCCCAGACCGAGCGGCAGCGCTGCAGCTCCCGCTGCCAGCACCATGTGTCTTCTCCCTTTGAAAGCAAGGCTTTGTAGGTAGCTGCTGTCTGAGGAGACGCTGTCGGGTCAGGGATTCAATGAGGTGATGAGTGAGCGAGTGAATGAATTGGTTTGCGGCATACGGCCCGCGTCTCCCGCAGGCCCTTTGGACTTGTTTACGTGAGACATTTCGGCTTTACCCACATGAGATCGGCATGAGTCCATCGCTCCCCTCCCTGAGCAGACCCAAAATGGTGGGTGTAAGGGATGGGAGAACGAGGGGCCAGGAAAGGGGGATAGAGGCTAGAGAGGCTGGCCCGTGCTTCTGTTTTGCCAGCGTCGTTACGCTGGTTGGAACAGTGGCTTTTTAGCCTCCTCTTGCCAAAAAATAGCTGTGCTGGCAAATGTCCCAGTGCTGATGCAGTCGTATCACTTGAAAAGGACTTTGCTGGCATTATTTGCTATCTCTTAAGAGCCAGTCTGAGATACTCCAGCTGAAGGAGGTTGCAATAAGCTGCATTTCCTCAAGGGTGTTTGATGTGGGATGTGACCTGTATCTGGAGAAGTTGGGGATAGTCAGGAAGTAAAAGGTATCCTTATGAAAACATGAGTCAACCAACCACTTACAAATTCATAAGCATTTCTGTTACCAAAACAAAATGAAGGTTTTTGGGGTGCTCCCCTGCATGCTTTTTGTACCTCTGCAGTTACTGAGAGAGCCAGAAAACTAAAAACAGAAAAGGGGGAGTAGTTTTATGTAGTTCATGAAAACAACCAAGCCACAGAGACCAAGGCCTTTGTCAGAAGATCTCCAGGAGGTCCTGTGGGGTGGTGGTTTGAAGCCTGAATGTCTCTATCTGACCACCACAGCCTTGTGTAGCAGTGAACGGGAGTCCCTGCCATGGTTGTGTGAAAGGTCCCCCTGGTGTTATTGTGTCAGCAGAGAAAAATAGAGATGGATACATGCCCACGTGGAGATGTCCCTTTTGAGGTCTGTGACACACACATTTTGCTGTGCCGTGCTCTTGTTCAGCACATGGGAAGAGTTCCCACAAGAAGAAGGTCTGGGTGGCACATGTCCCGCTGTCCTACCCTCAGTTCCCACAGAGGACCAAGGAGCTGCAGGAAAGGGGTTTGTGAGTTGGGCTAAATGGCTACTATGCAAGGGATACTATGTGCTCATATTACCACCCTGTCGTCCTCAGATTTTTAACTCATTTGACCAGACGAGACAAAATTTCAGGTACCTCAGAAGGATCAAGCTCCATCAGTTCCATGAATATACAGACCTGTTACCACTCCTGGGATAGGAAAGTAGCAACAACTCATCTTTCCCTGGGTATATGAGAAAAATCCAGCCTCACATGTAAGATGCTGTTTAGAGAAAGCAAAACTGTATTTATTTTGCTGTACACAGTATTACTTGTTGCTTTGACTGATTGTACTTGTCTGTTATACCGTGTGAACATCCCAAGCAGAACTTCATGACACTGAGACTTGGGGATTACTTAAAGCCCAAGAGCAGGACAGCCTTTCCATCTGTGCTGGACCTCATCATGGCACAGTGTGTTGGGAAGCGAGAGATGAACAGGAGAGCAGCTGCTCTTCAGATGTTCCCTATGAACAATTCTTTCAGGAGAGCCTCTGGTGTAGCCTGGAGATGCTGAGCCTGCAACATGGATAATCAGGTGATACAGACCAAGACAGCCCTGGCATTCACTAGGGTTGGTTTGGCTGCCTGTGCCAAAGTCCAGTTTAGTGACTTTCAGAGAGATCCCTGCCTGAACCTGGCCTGGACCTTCCAGTTTGTTTGGTGGGTAAGTCTGCAGAGCAGAAAGGTAAAAACAATCTGGATATGGCTGGGGAAGGACCCCAACAAAGTCAAGTTTGGGTGATGATGGGTAGGTAGAAATGGGGGTGGTGACAGACTGTAATTTCCTTCTTGAATTTCAGGATGTTGGATGAGAGGGAGCTTGAGACATGTCTCATGGCAAGGTACCAGAATACCTCAGGATTGTGCTCAAAGCCTGAATATGTGCTGCTGGTGTAAGCCAGTGTGGGGACTGACACAGTTTTGCTGTTGCTGATGGTGCTTAGCAGGTATTTCAGGGCTGTGATGTGAGAGCAAGGCAGGGCAGCGTGGACTGAGTCTCTCACAGACACATGTACTTCTGGCACGGGGTGGATGTGCCTCTGGGGCTTACAGGGCTGGCACAGGTCTTGCAGGATCAGCTGGTAACTGAATCACAGGGACCAGGGCTGGGAATGGATTTTTGAAATCCATCTGCCTGCTGTCAGTGACACCAACAGTGCCATCACTAGCAGCAGTGCTGTAGGACAGTCCAGATGATCACAGGGTGTTCCAAGTCCCTCTGTCACTGGTATCATGACAAAAACCTGGTGCCAAACTCTCTGGATTCTGAGGTCTCTACAGAATTTAGATCCTATTTCTGATCTGGTTTGGGCATCAATGTGTAGCACCTGGGAAGTGCTTTCATTTGGAGCAAAGTCTGATCTCTATAAGCTGGATTGATCCAGAGCATGTGTGCACTGCATGGGTAGAGTGTAACCACGTGTACCTGAGTGCACTGATACAGACTGTGAAGATATAACTTACTGCTCTCGTTGCTTTAGGATGCAGGCAAAGGAGAGAGAGGCCTAAGTTGTATCATGGAATCACAGAATGCTTTGGATTGGAAGGGACCTTAAAAACCCTCTGGATCCTGTAGGAATTACTTGGCAGATGAGCAAGGGATGAGGTACTCAAATAGGGGGCACCATCTCTGAGCTTCTGGAAACAGAGAGAAGGCGAGGGAATAGTGGGGAACTCTTCCCCTAGGGAACCAAATGGAAGGGCTCACCCTGAGGGTGCTGGCATGGACAGTCCCCTAGGCATGGGGGCATTACCCCAGCACAGGGCTTCACCCAAGCAAAAGGGATGAATTCCTTTTCAGGCACTGAAATTAAGAGAAGGAGAAAAAAAAAAAAGATACTTTTTACAAAGGAACTTTAAAGTAAGAAAAAAAACCCCTCTGTTCAAAAAACAAATCCAGACACAATCCCCAGTGTGGGAGTTACAATAGAAACTATTTTTCTTTAGTAACATTCATGGCAGAATTTCCTTTACTGCAGTATAATGTCACAGCACACAGTGCATTGGCACAAATGACATGTTTTAGACGGAAACAAAACTTGTAGTTTGAACATCTTTTAAAGTAATTTCATTTTTTATTTTTGTGACAGGGATTTTCTAATTTTTTGTTTTACCTCCTGCTTTCCTTAAAAGTAGTAGAAATAAACTCCCAGCTGAATGACAGGGGTGTATATTCCTGCATTAAATGAGAAAACCCCGTTACATGGAGATAACACTCTGACCCCCAGTGCAGATTGGCAGCCTTTGCTAATGCTGAAAGGATGCCACCAATTTCAGCACCACACTACTTTTACTCCAAATAATTAAAATGTCTCTATTTTTCTTGGGTCTTCCCCGGATAGATTAGAAGATATCCTCTGTATAATTGGTTTTGCTGCTCCTTTCATGTAAAACAAGCAATTTTGTTTCCCTTGTAGCTATGGGTGGCTCTTTTCCAGAATAAGAAGGAAGCTCGAAAGGAAACTGCAACTGTATGTCCAGAAAAGCCTTCGGTGGACAGAAAATGGTCAGATGTAACATGTGAAATTGTTTGGACTTCCTACCACTTTCCCAACTCCAGGCTGAAAATATCCCATGAAATTTACAAGCATCTTAGAATAAAACAAACAAACAAACAAACAAACAAACAAACAAAAACAAAACCAAAAAACCCAAACAAACAAAAAACCCCTACAAACAAACGAACCAAAAACCCACCACACGAAGATGAAGATTTTCTTGCCTTTGTTCAGACTCCTGTCAGGTCGGAGAACTGCATGTTCATGCTATTCATGCTAATTATTTTCTCCGAAACAAAACCCACACAAAACAAAGCTGGGAATTATTTCTTTATTTTTGGTATGGCTTTTGTGGTGAGCATTGTGTTCGCCTCTACAGTACATTTTTCCATTTGTTTTCATGTACTTTTATAACTCCTAAAAAAACCCAAAACAAACAAAAAACCCCCCAAACTCAACCCCCCCCCAAAAAAAAAACTTTTGAAGGATAACTTAGCACAAAACCCTGCTTCAGCAGTATTTTTCACAAGTAATATGCACAGCTCATCCGCCGATGCAGTCCTGCGGCTCAAAAAGTGTTTGCTGTATTATCTCACTTAGATAATTATGTAGGCACTGGTGAACATCACTTTGAAACAGTCAATAAAGCAAGGTGAAAACCTGAATTATCTTTGTTTTCACACATTTTGGAATGCTGATAGAAAGCTCAAGTAGCAGCGCCAAGAGAAGAATTGTACGTGCTCATTTAGCTTTCAGGAGTCGCCTCAGTTCAGCCCCACGGAGCCTGTGGGAGCGCTTGGGAGACCAGATGGTTTTCTCATTCACTAAATGGCACTGGCCAGCATAGAATTCTGTACAGAAAAATGCTGGGATTGATGTAGAAATGAGATCTCTCTGTGATGTGAGCTCTTACACCTGGTCCTGCTGTGTGTGTGTGTGCTGCAGGGCTGCAGAGGCAGACCCGGGGGGCGCGAGCTGGAGAGAAATCCCAAAGCCAAGTGGCACAACTTCACATACATGTCAGCCCCCAGGAGAGGGGGTGAATTGCTGGTCCCATTGAAGCTGGTAGGAGTTTTCTCATCAGCTTCAGTGTATTTTATTCTGCCTGTTTGGCTCTAACACATACGTTTTTATCTCTTGAGCAAAAAGAGGGTTCCTGCAGCTGTTGGTAGTACTAAGTCTCTTCAAGTCAGTCTCCAGGAAACAGCTTCACTCATTTGTACACAGAAAGCCGATGTAATGCAGGGATGTCAAAAAGCAACCATGGCCAGCGCCTGCAGAGAGGCTGAAAAAGTCAATTCAGGTTGACTTTAGAGCAGCAGGTCTGTATTGACTTCCACAGGGTTTTCCCTGTGTGCAGATGGTGGGGTTTAGCCTGGAAAATGATAGAGCCAGCTAAAGGAAAGTGCAATTACAGCTGCTGATTATGGATCAGGAGTGTCTTTCGGGATCCCCCTTCCTTCCCCTTCCAGCCCAGAGGAGTTGCTTAGGCTGGAAAGAAACCAGCAGGTGGAGTAGGACATGGGTTTAAACTTCAAGTCTTTTAAAGGTGGTCAGTTCTAACACTTTGCAGAGATGCCACAAGATCTGCTTTTTTTTTTGTTTTTCTTCAAAGGTGAACCTTATTTTTCTTGGAACAATTGAGAATAATGGCTTTTTAAGGAAATTAAGCCCAGATTGGTTTTTTCTGCATTTTTGAATGGTAACTAAACTAGTGTTACTGGCAGTGAGAGGGCTGCTACTGAGTCAAAGGATAGCAAAGGTTCCTGTCCTTGCCAGCAAAGCTCCCTCTGGGCTGAGTCTGGCTTGGCAGAGAGTTCCATATGGTCCTATATATCTATATGCATGCATGTATACAAAAGATACATATATTCATACCTATATGTAGACAGGAGTTCTTAAAAACAAAAGGCTAAACTCAAGGAAATGAACCACTTATCAGATCCCAATGGGCTCTGCTCATTCAAAAATATTTTAATTTCGAAATATTACGTTATTATAAAATAATATTTGCCATGAGGTCAAGATTCAGCAGGATTGTCTCAACAGACTTTAATTTTTAGGAGTGTGGAGGGGATTGAAGGTGATGTTAAGTTACCAAAAACATCAACAATGCTCTACATGAGCAGAGCAGCAAGTATTTCAAGAACAGATTGAATTTTATGCTGGGTTCATGGCTTGGTGAAAGGTTTTCACTGGTGCTATGATGAAAACCTGACCCCCTGACCATATTTTGAATGTGAGACAGAAAGACCTCTATGAGCTTTTCCTGTCAATAAGGATGAATTCTGGTCTGGGAACAGGGAATTTTTCCTGACACATGACATACGAGGGAAGAGGTGGTTAGTTTACTAGCTTTGTGCACTTTGGCCCTTTTACACATACTAATTAAAGTGGTTTGATGGTGGTTTGAGGGTGGCATTAGGATCATCTGTTAGTCAGACTTCAAGTTAATTAACCAGCCAACCCGCTCACACGGGAAGGGGCTCGTGGATGAGTCACCCACTCGGGTAACTGATATTTGTTTATTTTTAGGCAGACTATGAGGCACCCAGACACTATGGCAATGGGTTCCAGATCAGTACTTTAAATATATGAAATATACTGGTGATTTGGACCTTGCAGATGAGAGGAGTGTCTGCTTGCTCACAACCTCTCCTTTTGTAGAAGATGAGGTCAGGCTCATCACATGAAGACAAATTCCTCATCCTAAGTATAGTTAAGGATCATTCCTGAAATATACAGAAAGCATTATTTTGGGATGGATCTGTATGTACTCTTGCAGCCCTTGATAGGCCCTATATTTCTGAGTGAAAGGGTTGCTTTTTTTCCATGTAAGAGTATAAATATTATGGCACTACATTAAAAGCATCCAAATTTGCTTTGTGCCTCAGTCTTTTATGCTCGAAACGTGGTGCTGAAAGCACGGGTCCATGAAAACATGAGGGGTTGGCAGAAGCAAGGTGCAGAAAGCACAGTGGGATTTGGGAACAGAGGTGGGGTCTTCGGGACTGTTGAAACAAGTTGCCTGTCTTCGGAGATGATCACACTATATAATCCCTTTAATGAATGCATCAAGCTCCTTTTCATGCTTAATTAAACTGTTCTTTACCATCCCAGAGCCATGTTTCTCGCTGCCACCTTAAACACGTTTGTGGCCAGCTTAGACCCATTTGTTCTTGTGCCAATGCTGACTTTCCTTCAGTAGCTTTTGTTACAGGGCATGTCCCAGTTTGTTTTGTCAAGAGCAGGAAGAAAACTTTTCTTGTCCACATTTCTGTATGATGAATTTGGAAACTGAAGGAAGGCTTCGTCTAACTGGGAGTTTTCCAGGGGCCAGTGTCTCCTCCTCAAGAGGAGTAAGAATTTTTCTTCACTTCCCTTTCTTTTCCTCAGTTTTTGCCTCCTCCATCCTTTTCCCTATCACGTTTCTCCCACTGGCCTCCTGTGGCACCCAGCATTTGCATTCCTTGTCACTTGTGACCCCACAGAGGTACCGTTGTCCACATCTCCAGTTCAGCTGTGCACCTTTGCTGGGGGTGGGAGAGGGGGCTCAGACACAAACCCTGCCTTGTCCCAGGGTAAGACAGCTGCCTGTCTTGTGTCCTGGGGGAGGGCAACAGTGCAGAGAACGGGAACACAGTTTTCATTGCATGTTATTTGCTTTTATTTTGAGGGAAAGCATTGGGTGGGGTGACACAAACGGCACCAATTTCCCTGCAGAAGTGACTTTGGACCGTGGAGGATGACAGGAAGAAAGATAGCCCCAGTGAAATGGAGATCTGGCAGCTTGTTCATGTTACTGGATGCATTGAGTCCCACACATTTCTCCGTGGATGTGAGATATGGAGCATTACTTAAACTGTGTAAACAATCATTTATTCATTCTCACTCTACAGCCTGATACAGAGAAAAAAAGTGCTGAGAATAAGGTATCTTTTTGGAAAAGTGTCATTTTTATAAGAATTGCATTAAGCAAAGAGTTGACTTAATTTAGAATTCCCCTCTTGTGTATTTATGTCTTAATATTACATTTTTAATGTTGTTTCTGTTTAGTGTATTTTGTGCAAGCACTCAATTTGCAATGACTTTATTTAACTATAACAAAGACAATTTCTGTATTTTCTGGTATTTGGTTTAGCATTGTAAGTACATAAGCACAGTCTTCCCTTCAGTTTCCAGGTGGAAACCCCTGCATTTTCATTTTTCTGAAATGGAATCTTTTAAGATCTGTCCTTGAAATTATTTTGCTGTATACATTTCATGTTTGGTCACTTCTGCAATGAAATTTCATGAGCTTTCCTTATAATAGTTTCCACTACAACAGCACTGCAGCACAAGTCCTGTGATTTGGGTAAATGTAGTAAGGAGAGAAGATTTGTACATGAACTCTTTCTACATTGTGGTTGCAATAGGATTTGGAAGACAATTTTTGACAATTATGGTGAAATTAAAGAAATGTCTTTTGTGCATGAGTTGAGACTCTGAGACAACTTCTCACAGTAGTTTCATCCCAGTTGGTGGTGATCATGGAATCACATTAAGGAAATTTAGTACTGGGTGACTGGAAAGGGATTTTCTGTGAGCCATGGGGGCCTGGCAATGTCAGCACGATGGGGGAAGTTCTTCTGCATGCCTTCTGGCTCTTGGCTCAAACCAATGGCACAGAACTCATGCTATTACAAACACTCAATTAAATCAGCACTGTGTTTAATAAACAACTTAAAAATATCAGATGGAGCAAAACAAACACGGAGATGACAGAATCAGTTTTGTTTTTAGAGGTGGCAGAGAACAGAACATCCTTTTCTTGGAAACACTACACGTCCAGGAGGAAAGCAGCTCCTCTGCAGTGTGTGTCTCAGCTTCTCCAGACACTGTTTGCGAAGTCTCAGGCAGCACTGGCCCATGGAAACCCGTGTGCCAATGTCTGTAGAAGCATGGGCTCCCCAGCTGCCTCAGGGGTGTTCGTTCTATCAGTCACCTAAATAAAATCCCTCTTGCAATTCTCGCATATAAAGGCTAAAATGGTTTAGTAAGAGCACAGGGAATAAGTAATTTGGATAGAGAAAAATAAGTGCCTTTTGTGACCTAAAAACAGCTGTACATTTTGAAAGGCAGTGGCAAAAATCATGGCTTGGCCTTATTTTCCAATCTTATTTTAAGCTGATGACCAAGAAGTAGGTGGCTGCTGTGCTTTCCACCTAGACAACTGCAGCTGTGGGCTGGGTTTGGCTGCTGCTGTGTGAGGAAGGAGCACTTCAGGTCTCAGGTTGTGTTGATGCTTGAGTAGTTTGAAACCATACTAATGGCATCTTATTTAATGAAGGAATGGACTGGTCCTCACTGTAAAATCCTCAACATTTGAAATACAGAACCACATTAAATCCTTTCTCCAAAGTAACCTTCTGAAGTTAAGCTGCAGGTGAGTCCTCCCTTGTCTCAGTGTTCTGCTATGCCTGAAGTTCTCAGAGTCGCCCGATTTTTGTTCTCTTTGGACTGACTTTTCTGAGCAGGCTTGGAGGCTTTCAGGAAGGTTGCCCTGTTGTCCATGTTTCATGCACATCTACCAGACCTTGAGGAGCCACTGTCTGTCCCCATTTGTTGCCATGCTGGTAGAAATGCTGGTGCAAGGTGAGAAGCTTACAACTGAGATAGATCCTGAGGGCTCATTTTGCATGCAGCATGGATGCAGCCACTCTGAAAAGCTGCTTTAATTTGCATGGGTGTTGTATCCCCAGTGGCTGCTGCAAAGGCAGAGACTCACTATGTTTGGTTTTGCTCCTTATTCTTTCTACATCTGGCTTTAGCACTTTAGGGTACAGTTCTTCTCTGCTACAGTCATTCTCCAGGGAAGCTTTACAATCCTCTCAGTCTGGATTAGCAAACAAATGTCTTGCAGGCTGGGAGAGTCCTGAGGTTTGTACATCTGTAAGGTAGAACTGATCCTCCTCAATGGACTAGATAACCAGATGGATTAGATGACCTCTCAAGGGACCTTCAATTCCTTTCTTCTGTCATCACGCACCTCAAAGAGATCCAAGTGCTGGTGACGGGATGATGAGCTGCCTGAGGGGTAAGAAGAAAAGAGACTTAAAGTGGGTATTTTAATGGAAGAGCAAGAAATTACCCCAAGAACCAAAATGGGCTGGTGTCTTTCTTGCCATTGAACTCCCAGTATCACACGTGTCATCTCTGGGGAGAATCTGGAGAGACCAGCAGCCTGTAGATAGCTCTCATTCAAGTATTGGACTCTTCACTTTGAAAACAAAAATGCATTAAAAAACTGTTAAGGTTAGGTTCTCTTTCAGTAATGATGTATTTTTTCAAGGACCACTGGTTTCATTCTTGGGCTGGTGTGCTCTTTGCCTCCCTGTGTTCCTCAGCTTTAACAGTCCTTCAGCTCTGAGGTCTCTCTTGAAACAATGATGAGGTTGTTCAGAAAAATGACAGTCCCAAAGTGAAAGCAAAAACCCAACCAACTTGTCTTATGAAAGTTCACAGGGAGTGGTGGCTAATATCTGTTTCTCTTTTAGTTTTGTTGGCATAAAGTTAAAATGTAACAAAAGTCCTGAGGATGTCAGTCCTTCAGGTGCCTTCATGCAGGTGGGTCACTGAGTGATGCAGAAAGTCTGTCTTTCTTTGCTCCTGTCCCTTCTCCCACACCAGAACCAGCAGCATCCTCAGCTGTCATCTCCCTCAGCTGGACACTGGGCTCAGGTCTGAACAGAACCCACCTGGGTAGGTATTTTAATCCTCCTTCCTTCACAGGGAAGAGGCAAGAGCATAATAAAAATCAAATCTCTTCACTGGGGCCTGGGCAAATAGTCAACTCTTGAATGTCTGCAAGTTATTTTTGTTTAATAAAATGCTGCAGAGGAGGCTTTCTCAGGAGACTCTCTTTACTTCACTCTGTACTGCAGGGCCAGTATCTTAACAACTTATTTTTCCTCACATTTGTACTCTTACAGTAAGTATTTGTGCTGGCATGGTTGAGATGGGATGACCCCATTAAAATGCAAGGAGAGGGGAGCTGTGACCTTCAAACTGCTATGCAGCACTGTGAACAAAATGCCCCAAATACAGGCTCCAGCCTTGGGTGGTGGGGGTTTTCTCACTGTGCAGAGAGAGCACAGGGGCAGCGAAGGGCAGATCCATACCCAGGTAAGGGGAAGGCCACAATCCTGGAAATCCCTCTGTAGCTAAAACCTAACTCAGAGAAGCACCCTTTGTTTTGAAAGTTCCCTGGACACCTGAAGTGTGCGTGCGTGTGTGTGTGTGTGTGTGTGTGTGTTTATAGGCACTCCAGCCATAAAGCCAAAAGTGTGATGCTAATACCACGCCCACCCGTCTCCCCACAGGGACAGCAGAAAGTAGAACTCAACCTACCTTCAGTGTATCCATAGCTGTGCTCCCTTGAAAATCATGGTGAGGGGACTCTACTGCTCTATCACATCTCTCCTGTCCCTCTTCTGCTGGTCCAAGGCTCTGCTCTGGCACTGCCATGACAGCTGCCAAGCAGCCCCATGGCTGGAAAAGGCTTCCAAGGGTTGGGAGAGACAGAGCTGGTTTCTCTCCTGTGTTAGTGCCTGGAGCACTGTGCTGCAGGACACAGGGGGGAGCTGCATCACAGAGGGGCTGCTGCTGCCCTGCTGGCACAGGGAGGGTCTGCCTGCCCACTTGCTGTCCAGGGCAGCTGGCAGCAGCAGCAGCTTTTTTCCCCTGGGACCCAGCAGCCCCTCCTCTGACATTCCAGGGGTAGACATTTGCTCATGCACCAAGCAAGGCACTCATCCCTCCACTTCTGGGGAAGAGCAGTGGCTGGGGTTGGCCATGGTGCCAGTAAGAGTAATAATGCTGTGGCTCCCTGCCTGAGCCCCTCCAAGAGCAGGGAAAACGTATACACGTGGTGCTTGATCCCCTCCCAGCACCAGCCACGGGTGCTCAGCCACAGCCCAGCCTGGCACAAGGAGAGCTTGTCCTACAAGAGGTGACCACTCCCTGGGAGCTTGCACACATTGCAGCAGACAAGAGTGGGACAGCTGATTCAGCTTCCCACCAGCACTGCACCCACCCTCCCCAGCATCCCTACACCAGGCATGGGAGCTGAGGATGTGCAGGAGCTTCTGGACTGCAGCAGTTGTGACAGTCCACTACATTAAATGATAGCAGGGCTAACTGTGGTTTAATAGAGTGGGGTGAAAATGTGAAAATCAACACACCTAAGGCATTCGGGTTACCCAGGGTTGGACTCAGTTCCTCACACAAGATTTTTTTTTTAAAAATACAAGTAATGAAAGTATTAAAAAATCACAGAACTGATTGCAGCAAAAGGCTTATTGCCATGGACTCGGGGTTCTGTTAGATTTGTGTGGCAAACTAAAGGATCATTAATAGAGGTTAAAATGTTGAGTGAGTGGAGTTTCTGCCCGTTTTGGGTCTGCAGTGGGCACTAGGTGAAGCAAATAGATTTCTGATGGAGTTCCTAACTCTCAGGTCTGCCCTGCCCAGTCATTTCTCAAATCCCAGAATCCACTAAGTTATACTAAGATGGGCGTATTTTATTTGATCTGAGAAAAGTTACATAGTCAAGGAAATTAAAGGAAAGGATCTAGCTGATATATTAATTTCCATCTGGTCTGGCTTCAGTTTCTTGGTTTTTTCCTTCACTGTCCCTGTTTCCTCTTCTCTCCTCTGTCTGCTTGTGGCCCTATTTCAAAGTTTGTATTAGGCTGCCACTTTTGTTAGAGTGCTGTGAAGGTGCTCAGGAAGGCTGAGCAGGGCCCTGGCCAGCTCAATGCTGGTACAAATCATCTCAGAGGAAATGATAAGAGCGTGCACTGTGCTCTTTCTTTCAGAATGAGATGAAGAGGAAGAGTCAGCACCACAACAGTCACTGCCTTTTCTGTCTCCATGCCTCTTCCCTCTTGCTCTCCATTTATGTGCACTTGTCTTTTTTATTTTCAAAAAAATACGAACAAAAGAAAACAGCATCTGCTGCTGCCCATTTAAAATAACCTTTTCCCTTTTTGCCAAAACGGACAGTTGTTGTCACCTCCAGCACCTTACAAGAGGCAGACAGAGAGTGGCTTTCCCTGAGAGTAGGTCATTCTGTAAGCAGGAAAAATAATGAAGCCTGTTTCTCTGCAGATCTATGTTCCTATCACGTAAAGGGCAGTATTGACTTTTAAGTTAATTATACTCAAATCTACTGTTATCTCTGCATAAAGCATAAAGCATATCGTTGTGCCCTGTGACTTCCATGTTCTTCAGACACTCTGCCTCCCTCGTCTCCTCACGGCTGTTCTGCTGCCTTCAGTCTTTCCTCCTCCTTTCCATCTTCTCTGCACATTACAGCTTCCGTGTTTTTCTGTTGCTCCAGGTTTCTCTTGAGATTGTCTTGTCATTTCCTCCTCCTTTTTAACCCATCCCTTCCTCTGACGTGCTCGTTCTTCTCTTTGCAAGGCTGTGTGAGTTGCCATTTTCAGCATAAATAACAGGAGGGCTGTGGTCAAGCAGTAACAACTCCCAGTAGAGGGGAAGCTCCAGGGGAAATGGGGGTATATTTCACACCCTCTCCCCCAGCTGGTGGTCTCTCAAGCTCTTTCACATCCCCATTAACAAAAACATAGTCCAGAACTAGCTGTGCTCCAGAGCTGGGACCCATCAATGCCTCTCCTCCACTCTTGACCATTTATCCACTGAACACAATCTAGCTAGGGAATCTCCTTTTCCTGCTGCTTGCCATTGCACAGCTCTTTCACACAGCTCTAGACAGCACAGGTGTGGGAGTGGGGCAGTAGTTTAACACCAGTACCAGGGCCTACATGGCACAGCAGCTAAAGGTGAAAGAATTGAGCCACAGCTACCCTGGTATTCAATCAGCCCTTTGCACTGAGCACTGCACTCCCTCAGTGGCTGCTATCTCTTATTATACATTTTTAATTGATTAATTTTTCATCCTTATCCTAAGGTCGCACGTTCATGGCAGTCATTGTCAGCACCCCATGTTCATTTCATGTAAAACTATATTTAGAAATTTCCTGGATGACATATCTCTAATGTACAATATCCTTTTACAGCTCATATTAAGTCAGATGTCAGACCTTTAGACTGGGATTTGGTTAGTCCTTGCCTGGAACATAAGGCATTCTGCTCAGCAGAAGCTTGTCAGTCCCACCAGCGTCATTGCAATCGCACAGCTACATGAGGTCTCTGGGTTTTTTCAGGCTATTTTGGCATTGCATTACTGTGCCCTCTTCACTGCCTGGGCCACTGTTTGTTGCCCAAGGGTGGCTGTGAGGGCTCCATCTTTGGCCTTCACCGCAGTGTCACTGCAGTAGCTGTTGTGGACAGCATTCTTCATGCACTGTGTGTACTCAGCACAGTACTTCACTTCCCCTTTCTTTTCCCTTACAACATTCCACACATAATCCACCCCCACAGCCCCCAAGTATTTTAAAGCCAAGTGATATCCTAAAAATTGGGTCACAGGAGCAAAATCATCAGAGGTCAACTTGTGAAAATCCCAACCATGCTCTCTGCTTCCTGGGCACCCTTCTTATAAATCCTCGAAGAGTTTAATTAAGGTTGAAGGACTTTACTTTCTATTAAGTGCTCATGAGGGAAAGAACATTGTGGGGGGGAAGAGACCTGCATTGAGACCAGCTGATCTCATAAGCCTTATTTCTATAGGAAATCGGTATAAAATGGGAAAGGGAATAAGCAGTGTTAAAATAACAATACGTATCTGATGCTTTTAATATTTTCCTCTCTGTTTCAATACACTAAGGTGGATACATGGGGCTGAGATGATCTGTCTGAAGCCTTGGACTTCATTTGCCAAGCTGAAGTTGAGTTAGCACTTCCGAGCCTCTGGGGCTGTGTCTTGCATCAGAAACTACACAGCTCATTATCATCCCCAAACCCTGCTCCTGTCATTCACTGCACTACGTGATGGCAGCTGACACGTGGAGGAAAACAGGATCTCTTCCAGAATATGTGAAAAGGTAGGTTTGACATATGATTAAATCAATAAGAGGAAGATGGATGAGCATTCATTACCTGTATTATCAAGGAGACTGTTTTAAGAGAAGAGAAAGTTTACCTTAGGACATTTGTTCCCCTCCCCTTTGTTGTACAGCTGCTTGTCACTCAGCTCTTCAGCTGCCACAGTTGGGAGCAGTGTGTTTCAAGGTGAACTGTTTATTTCAGTTTGCCTTAAAATGTTGCTTGGCAAACTGAGGTAGTTCAGGAGGTGATTGATGAGCAATGAGACAAGCACGCAGTAGGGACAGGCTGGACAGCTGGGATGACTTCAGCCACAGTCCAGAGCCGATTCTATCGTTTAAAGGGCAGGATAGGGTCAAAAGGAAAAGGGATGCTAAAGGAGAAAGGATAAATAAGAGAGAGACAGTTTCAAAGACTAGGAGACAGGCTGTGATACAGTAGTCACCATAGTGATGATGAGGGAGGGAGGCAGAAGACAGGGCAGAAACAGTCAGTCAATAGTAAAGGCATTTAAGGTTTAAAAGGCATCCTACTGGCTTTGTGCATGTCTGGGGATCCTAAAAACTGGGCAGGCACCATCTGGCATCTCCAAGCCTTTCTACTGCTATTGGGGTTTTTTTGTTAAAGGTTCATTTCAAGTCATTATTTGCACCATCATGTAACAGTTACAACTAGTTTTAGCTAAAGAATATTCTCTTTTGGTACAAGTGACTCTTGACTAACTTTGTGGTGAGATCAATATGGAAAAAAGTTCCTTGTGGCTTCCTTCCTGTCTTTCACCAGTGCCTTTGAGTAGTTAGTGCATTTACTTTCTGTGAAGGGTGGATTTCCCTGCTGATGGGGTAAACAGAGCACAGCTGCACACCAGCCACAGGAGGATCTGCAGATCTGTGGTAAAACCCCTTGACCCCCCAGTGCATGGAGATGGCAAGGTAACATCAGAAGATCCCAAAAACCACTATACTGAAATGTCTGTTATCGAAAACAGTCCAAAGGAGGCACTGAAAAGAGGAGACATCCTTGCATATACATTAGCACTTTAGAAGACACTGCAGCAATCTAAGACACTTTAAAATAATTTAAGATGAAGTCCCTTCAGGTGTTTGAGTTGGTCATATCTCTGCCCAAGGCTGCCATTGTCAGACCACAGTTCACCTGAGTGCTCCTCACCTGCTCCAGGGCAACGTCTGATCAGTTCTTGCGCTGAAGGAGGGGAGTTCTATCACAAGCAACTCTGCCAGCCCTGCTAAGGGAAAGCAACAGGTTTCAGCACAGGAGCTGTAGCTGAAGGACAAGGACATTCCTCACACTGCCACAGTTATATTTGCAAGAGGCCATCTGACTGAAGCTTTAAATGCATCCCTTCCCATGGCATGGGCATCTGACTGCACGCCACCAGGCAGTGCCTGTCTCCTTTCAGGATTCAAAGGGGAGCCTGATGCCTGAAACTTTGCCTTATTGTGTTCAGTTGTTGCTTTTGTTGTTTCTGTGTTAGCTGCTGGAGATGACACAAGAGCCAGGGGTTAGAGCACTTGACAAAGAGATCCATTCACGCCCTGTCAATCAGCAGAGCGTTGAGGCAGAGCTGGAACTATGCAAGAAGAGAAGACCCTGCAGACCTTCTGAAGCTTTTCTCTGTTACATGAAATAATTTGAGATTCTTGACGGAGGACAAAGGGGGAGAATAACTGTTCCAGATATTACAGCACCTATCCCTGAGTCTCAGCATCCCAGGCCATCCCTATTAATTTAGCTAGTCATGCCTAGTCTTGTTCTTTGTCTCCTCAAAACTTTATTCCAGGCAGCAGTGTTTCTCTGAACTGTGGGAAAAGAGACATACAAGCTCAGAGACAGAAATCAGTCTTATTCCAGTCATTACTGGAATTCTCCAAGGTCATAAAAATTTGACACTAGTTACAAAGTGTGTTATTGCTATCCCTTTAAAGGGATATTTTTGACAATTTTCCTTGCACCTGTGTCTCTTCTTAATGCTTCATGGTAAAATCATCTGGTTATTTTGATTTCTTTCTTCAGAAATTAGGTGAATTTTAGATTTTCAAACCTGTTTTCCCTCACCTTATTCAATGAGAAAAGGCCCTTCAACTATGCCATGAGAAGTTTAGGAATTCTGTGATTTTTGCCTAATTTTTAAGGGTATAGAATGGGCTGAGTGTGGATTTGCTTCCCATTCAATAAATATCCTCACCAGAATACTCCCATTCCATTTGGGTTGTAAAACAAAGTGTGTCAAGGCATATTAGCCCCCTTCCTTTGGTCTCTTAAGCAGACCGGAGCACGTTAAAGTTCTTGATTCTTGAAATGTGCAGTCCTAGACACATTTCAGGCTTCCTGGGCCCTCCTATAACTGTTTTAAAATGTGCAGGTTCTGTGAAGTGTACTGCATGATGGACAATGACACTGTGAATCTGAATTACAAACATACACTGCCCCTTAATCCTGCATGTATTTTTATGGTATTTCAATGCTTTGTAGTGTTCGTGCACCAACAAGAGTTCAGATTGCAGCATGGATATCTTCACTAACCTGCCTCTGGGTGTTTATTTTGGCAAAGGCATCACAATAATCACCTGGTGTGGGGCACAAGCCTAGAGGTGAGAGGGAGAGAAAGGGAAAGGGAAATTCTGCAAGCAAAAGGGAGTAGAAACAGAAATGAACATGATTAAAAGACGGCTGGTGTTAAGGCATCGACAGTGTAGAAAGAGAACAACACTTGGATGGAAAATCCAGAGTTTGCCTGGATTGAAGTTGAAGAGTTAGAGGTTATAGTGATACTATCAAAGAGGGTAGGATCCCTGAAAAATGGAGAGTGAAGTTAAAACAATGGGAAAAACGAGCAGCATGAGAGGAAGCAGAGAAAGATCCATTTTAGGGAAATGCCCATCAAGATCTGTGACATCCCCCATCAGGGCATGGAAAGGCACTCAGGAAGCGGAGCCTCGCTGTTCTGCTGTGGTTAAACAGCAGTGATGCCGTGAGGGCAGGACAGGAGCTCTTCCTCCAGAGCACATGGCGTTGCTGTCCCCTGAGAAGCTGCTCTGTTAGGTCAAGCAGTAGAAGTCTGTGGAGTGGATGTAAAGAGCCCTCTCTGTCTGAGCATGACAGTATGAATGATTCCAGATGACACATTTTAAAAAAGTAAGTCGTCACTCTCCTTACTCTCAACCCAAAATAGAAATCGACAAGTACAAGTGACAATGAGGTTGAAGTTCAGGTGATTCAGAAATTCAGATGACTCAGAAAAATGACAGAAGAAAGAATGTGTTATGATGCAGTCTTTAGTGGGATACTATTTTTTCAAAGGACTTGAATTTCTTTGATACACAGGAGGGACACAAGATCCCTTAGCCATTTTGTTTTATCTGCAGTATTTAATGTGTGGTGCCCTATATATTTATTATATGGTATCCAGACTTGTTTTAAAAGCCATCTGTTTCCTACTAAGTAAGGATGCCATAGATTTGTTTTTCTCTGGTACGTACTTCTTTTCTGCCCCTTGAATCCCATCTGGGTGATTCTCTCAGGCAGTAAACAGGACTTTAAAAGAGAGTTTGAGAGATAAGTGCTCTTGGCTTTGGAGGATTTAACAGTTACCGCATAAGACCTCTACCTCTCTTACTTTTTGTCAGTGATATGCTAGCTTGAGTCCTAAAATTTTCTCTCTAGTACTCATCACTACTGCTCTTGAGGGCTTCACAAACACTCATATCAGCTTGACAAGGGTTTCGTTGTGCTCTGGTTTTTTTGGGAAAAGCGGGGGTTTAGAACCTAATTTCATTATCCATCTTTCAACTTTAATTATAGGGTGCATTTGTCCAAGCAAAGACCTTCCCAAAAACCTGCTGGTGGCATAATGGATAACACCTTCTGATTATGAATCAGAGGACTGCAAGTATGACTCCTGAATAGCGTTTCTTTTGCAGGTCATGTGTTTTTCCTTCCCAGTCAAGTTGTTTGAAGCACAACACATTAAACTCCTTGCAATCTTGGATTCCTTACCAGCTGATTGTGAAAATACCCCCTTTTCACCTACTTTCTATAGGGCTTGGTTTGTGTAGCTTCAAGTTCCTCTCTAAGGTTAAGGTGAAATAGAGATGTGGAAGGCAGGAATCCCTCTTGCTGCATGTTTCACATCTAAACCCCAACAGAATGATCTGTTACTCAGAGAGGCAGCAGATCCTGTGGAAAAAATGTGATTGCATCATTAAAGGCTTCACAACACACTTTCAGAAGCAGGGCAGAAGGGATATCAGACAAACTGAAGTTGCACACACAGGCTTAATATTAGTACTTCCTCAATCCCCCAGTCAAATTGTTCTTACTAAATTTTGATACGAGTGCTGGAAGTAGAAATGGAATGACAAACACACTTAGCAGAACGGGCATCAATTCACTGCAAAACATATTAGTTGTGACCAATAAAGTCAGATTATTTCACTGGACTTACCCTAATGTAACCCAAAACAGACTGTGGTCCAGTGGGTATGAGAAAAGTTACATTTTAAAGAAATAATTCTCACCTATTTCAAGTTTTATTGCTTTTGTTTCTGTTGTGCCTTTCAATTTTTGTATTTGTCATATACTGGAGCTTGGCTGGAAGCTTTAGGCTTCATTGTGTTACAGGGCTTTTGTAAAAAGTAGATGATGTTTTTAAAAAGCCAAGAATAGACAATACATGTAATTGTTTATAGTGAACTTACTCTTGTCTCAATTTAGCCTTTAGTGTGACAAAGAATTTTATCCAAGACCATAGTGAATCTATATGGTATTGCCAAACTGAATCATTTAAAAATAATGAGTCAGATCTTTTTAAAAAAAGTATTATGACAGGGACTTCTAACAATAATGTTTAGTAGTGAATATATGTTCAATTCACTTTGTTTTGCCTTCTGATTCCTTAGCTTTTGCAGTGTGCTCAGCTTATATTTTTAAGCTTTCTATCTACAAGCATGAGAGCAGGAAAATTACTGCTTTTTTGTTTAAATGAAAGAAAAATGAGAGTTTTTTACATAATCACATCATTCCAGGAGCTGGTACTTTGAGGAAAAAGCCTCAAATATCACAAAACTTATGATAGAGATTGTAAGAATTGGCAATTTGTAGCTCCTCAAATGTGTCTGTGGTTTAGAAATACCCTTCTTACAACTAAAGAGCTTCTCGAGGTCTATAAAAGATGAACAGCTATATTTTAGCATCAATACCATTTGAAATAACTTCTCCTCTGCAGAGAAAGATGTAGATTGCCACCTTCTATCCACAACTGCTGAAATGGGAGGCCCAGCTAATGAAAAAAAAGTTGATCTCAGCTGAGTCGACAGTCTGATACCACAGTATGGACTGGGAGTAACTCCAAGAAAGTGAGTGCAAATACCACAGCTTTCCATTTTGGATCTAAGATCAGAATGTTTCCTGATACCTCAAGGAAATGGAAGGAGGAAGTGATACTGGTTTTTTGGTTTTATGACTGTGTATTATCTCAAACAGCACAGGAGAGGTTTGTGGCCTTTTTCTGCTCTGGATTATGTTGGTCTCATTCTGCAGCAATTGCACAAAGACAAATTAGCATTCCTCAGGTAAGACTGAAGCCAAGGAAGAATTTAGCTTTTTGTGGCTTTTAGCTCAGTGTAAAGACAACATAAAATTTTGTGCATTTCAACTCACATCTGTCTCAACAGATGAGCATTTAATTCCGGATGTGAAAACACTTTTCTTAGTGTCTGGAGCAGACACTGAGGACAGAAGTCAGGGAAGTGGAGGGTCAGAAAAAGGCTCTTATCTCTCTGGGATATAAACTAGGAAGGATGAAAAAGTGAAGGACCTGGGAACTGCTGTGGCATGACCTAGTGAAGGGTGAAGTCCCATTGTCTCAGCTCCCTAGGAATTCTGAGAGTTCAGTTATTCCATTTGAGGCCGAACACAGCAGCCCCTTGTCCTCAAACCCATTGACGACATTTGTCTGCTATTATTAAAGTCAGAGGGTTGTCCTCAGAATACTCTGGTTCTCCTTTGGCTGCATCTGCTGAAATTACAAGAGTGCCTGGGCTTGTCTGCAGTTTGACAACAGGTTCTGGTTTATTATCATCTGTTCTTATGAGCAAATAAATGCAAATTTCTTTTTGTTTTGCAAAGAATCCTTGTTTTCTACACTGGCAGCTGATTACTAAGTGTCCTGTAAGCTGACCTTTCCTTACATCTTCCGCTGTTCCAGGAGTTCTTTATGGATTGGCAGCCTAAGCATCTCTCCTGAGTTTCAAGGGAGCTCTTCTTTTTTCCCCCTGAGGGCAGCTACAGTGAAGTGCTACCACCCTCTGTCCCTTTTTCTGCAGAGAGATGCCCGTGACTGATACACCATCCCATGGCTACAGCAGATGAGCACTGCTGACAGAAGTAGCTCATGCATTTACTGTGGAAAATCTTAAAGCCTGTTTTGTCAGGCACACTCCTTTCCTATCACTTGAAGGCTCCAAAGGACTTTTTCTAACACCTCTAGCTCAGACCTTTGTGGGACCTTAGCTAGTATTTCACCACTTCCACTACATCTCTTTCAGCATCCAGAAGAGCAGGAGGGGCTTCTTCCCTGGTGAACATGGCTCTTGGGTGGGTTGGTGCCAAGAGAATTTATCTTTTATCCCAGAATATCAAAACAGCAGCCTCTGCAGCAGAATCATTGAAGATTCTATCCAACAACTGAAGACACAATGTCCAAAGGTCTGTCTGGCTTCCTTTTGCTGCTTGGGGCTTGGTGGGGGTCTGCACCAGAGATCTCAATAGTCCTCCTGGTTAAGAGACTTAAAGCAGTCACCATAGCAGGATAGGTCACTTCCAAATGCCATACACAAAAGACCTACAGCTGTCTGGCAGCTGACTGGCACTGGCCTTCCTCAGACCAGGAGGCCTTCTCCTTCCTCATCCCTGCACTAGCAGGTCTGCCATCCTGCATCTCCCAGGTTCATTGGAAGCTTTATGCTCAATGGACAACTTGCCTTTTTTCTTCTCAGCTTTCCTCCCCAGCCTGTGTGCTCTTGAATCATTGCTGCCTTATGCTAATCATTGGAACTGGGTTCTTTCTAGCTCTCGTTAATTACTGTCTAGCTTATGTATAACCCTCTCATACTGCAATCACAGAGATAGTAAAGATTATGCAAATGCTGATTAGGGTGTAATGTGGCTTGCAGAGCATTCATCATAACCAGTGAGAAGGGAAGCTTTGATTCTTAGGGGCTAGGCTGAAACTGTCCTGAGAGCATGTAGATTTTACATTTTTCACTTGAAAACTGAACGTATTTGATACAGAGAATACTGAAACTCAGCAAGGAAAATATTTGAATATAATCATGCTTCCCTGAAGATATATTTAAACCAGATACTTGCTCTTGGGTTTTAACTATGCAATACGTGGGGGTTGCTAAGACAGTTGTTTGCATCCCAAGACAGCCACTCCCTACCTGATACCACCTGGAGCACTTTTAGTCGTTTTCTTCATATGCAAAGGGCAAAAACCTCCCCAACCCCCACGATAAAAAAAATTAGAGCTGAAAGCGAAATTATTCCAAATATCAGCCAGTGAATATGCTGATGTCTTTTAACTCTGAAGTCCCAGGTGGATAAGTAGAATCCAGCTAAGAGGTATCTTCAGACAAACAGCTGGGTAATTCTTTTTTCTCTAGAGCTACCTCGCCTTACGCATACTGTCATGAGACACAATGAACGGCACCTGAGAAACTGTAAATCTGAATTACCATTTTGCTATGCAAGGTGAGAAAATTGCTAAGAATAGTGGGGAAAACTTAAGTTGCAAGAGGCAGACCAACAAGGGACTACAAGCTTTATGGTAAAAGCCAGAGAGAAGGACTTTGAGCTGTCATACAGGTGCGTGTATATCTTTGATCCAACACTCGTGGATCCACTAGACAGCTGGATGTATGTTAAGACAAAGGCTGGCAGGGAGTTGTTAATGCTGTGAAGGAAGTCCCAAAACTGCATCCGTAAGAACTAGATCTAGAATAGAGCATCCTTTAGTAGCACAACAGTGTCTCTGACACATTTGCAGGGCATGATCCGTGTGATTTAACAGAGGGAATCAGGGGCAGCTGTATCAACTATGGCTGTGTTGACAAGAAAAGTGCTTTCCTTTAGGCTTCTAGAACAAGTATTCTTTAGATGATGATTGGTCCTGACTGGATTCTTTCCAGGAATCTGCTGGAGCAGCAAACACAGAGGTGTCATCCTGCAGTAATCTCTTCAATACTGAAGCCTGGTCAGTCTGCCTGGGTCAGGCTGCATGTAAAGTCAGGACAGATTATTTCAGAGTTTGGAAATGCGTCTTTTATGGACAGTTTACTTATAACAAAAGAATATCCAAAGGCTCAAACAACCTTCAAGAATACTCTGAAATTTCCCTCTAGAATTAGCTAGAGCAGTGTCAATAAAAGGGGGTGTATGTGTGTGTGTATGAAAAAGCCTCTCAGATCTGTTCTGATGCTCTGATGGCACTGAGGATAAGGCACAGAGCTAAACTGGAAGCCAGGGAAGTGATGAGACTCAGTGACCACCTCCCAGTCACTGCAAATGCTCAAATTGTTCCTGAGCCCGACTCTCAGGTTGGTTTGTGTTCCCATGACTACATGCAGAAAAGGTGAAAGTAAAAGTAGTTACATCACTCAGAAGAAACTGCTGTTATTGATTATTGAGAAGAGCCTGTAACAATTTCTACAATAATGAACAGCACTCAGCATTGAAAGTATACCCAGCTGGTCTTTCTGACAATATTAGGTAAGACTTTTTCTTTTATATGATTAGATTCTGAGACTCTTGATAGAGAAAAAATCCTAAGAATATCAGGATATCCTAAGGATGTGTCATCCAGAAAATGAGGGCATCTGGATAAATCAATACAGCTGTTATATTCATGTCAGCCTTTTGCTTTGCCAGGTCTTCAACAGAATCCTTGCAGTTGCTAGTTACAAACTAATACAATAACTGACG
This sequence comes from Scytalopus superciliaris, assembly GCA_013400415.1. NCBI lineage: Eukaryota > Metazoa > Chordata > Aves > Passeriformes > Rhinocryptidae > Scytalopus > Scytalopus superciliaris. The sequence goes on along the minus strand of VXBX01003936.1, from coordinate 1,993,414 downwards.
GTTTATGTCTGGGGAAATCTTTTGGACCAAATCCCTGTTCCCGATAAAGCTGCTTTGTGCTGCTCTAAAGGCACAAAACAGCCTTTAAGATGCTTTTACCAGTTATATTCAGATTCAGCTGTCACGGGGAAATCTCCATATGGTAGAGAGCTGATCTTGCTGAGTCTGCATTCTTCCCATCACAGCTCTGATTTTGCAGCCATACCGAGAGGCAGACGTATAGCTAAAGCATTGCTGTGCTCTAGTAATTCCCTGCTGCGGAGCTGTATCTTGTCTCTTTTTCCAGGCACAGCTTAGAATTCACATGAACCACTTTACAGGCCTCTTTGGGAATCCAGTGACATGCACTCAAAAATTTCATTTGACTCCAAAGTCAATTTGGCACTGGCACAATGGCAGTCTTGATGATAGGGGAGCCTGGGGACCTCAATATATTTTTAATAGTCTCAACAAGAGAGTAAGAAGGCCCTAAGATTACTGAGACGCAGTTGTGTTATGCCATACTAATATTTCTTGTCAATGGTGAAGTAGATCTATGAGTTGACTTGGGAATTAAAATTGGCTTGAAAGAAAGGAAAAAATGTTACATAGCATATGCATAAAGGCATATATAACTTGCTTCTGGAAGAGCTGGGGAATGTTTCACCTCAAATGCTTGTCATTTGGAAAGCCGTCACTTTTTAGGAAATTAAAGCAGAAAATCATAGCTTGGGCAGGGGAATTCTCTTTCCTTAAACAAGTGGGCTATCACATTAGACATTATTGCCTAATAGCAGTTGAAATAAACCCTGGGGAATCTTTATGTCATGTATAGGATGCAACAAATGAATGTGTATTCCCATGATACAGGTCCTCTTGGGCAGTGCTTCAGCAATAAAAAGGAATATAAATTAAATTATTTTATTATTCTGTTAATAAGCATCTTCAATCCAAAGCATAGGATGAGGAAGCTGCAAGGCAAGAAATTGCTTCAGTGCCAGAAATGTAGAAACTGGCTGCTGCTAAGTCTTGCTCAGATCCACAATAGGTATTGATTAGGAACAAAACATAACCACTTTCTGCAGAGTCTGTGGAGAGGCCACGTGAACCACACAAACCACAACTCCTAGAGCTAGCATTCCATACAGAAGGAGTGCCAAACTGCACCTGAAACAGCAAGGCTAATAAGGATGTGCTGTACCATTCCCAATTAAAAATCTTCAGCTGAAATACTGTTAATTGCAATAAGCAAATTCACACAAGAAACAATGGTTTTCTACCCCCTCTCTCTCCCACTCTCATGTTTACTTCCAGCATTAAAAATAACCTGCTGATGACATTTCTGGGAAGATGGGACTAGAAATGATCCCTCTCTACAACCACACAACAGTAATTTTGTTTAGGAGGCCTCACAGCAATAATTCTGTAGCCCCCACTTATCAAGGGTCACCAAACACTTTTTGGTATCAGGTAAACTTAAGAGCCACAGTAAAATGCCAAAACTCTCAAGCACAATATCAAAGACCTATCAGTACCTATGCAACAAGGTATTTACCAAATGAATCTCCCAGAAGATTCTGAGAAGGTGGCAAGGGGAATGCAAAACAGTCTTTTGCCAAATTCACCTGAGGGAAAAGGTTTTGTGGTGCCACAAATCTGGCAATTAATTCAACTTCATGCCTGTGAGCAAAATGCACCACAAACCACCTGATGATTTAATGTCACCAGCCCTTTCTACATCCTGTCTCTGACTAATTTCCAGTGCCTCAGAGGCAGTTGACAAAAACCTCATAAGCCAAAAGTAGATGGGGCAGAGGACCAGAAGCAGGCCTGAAGCTTGGGAATGATTAAAGCCCATGTCAGAGCTCAGCAGCTCAGTGTCCTTTTTGGATACACCAAAGTATCATGCCCCAATTTAAAACCATACAGCTGCTTGTGCCTGGAGTACTGTGTTTACTTCTGGAATAGTTAGAAAGCTTTTCAATTTAAACTCATGACCAATTTATGACCATACATCACTCTCTAATTTAAATAGTACTTCTTCCTTGATATTTACTGTTTGAATGTATTTACAGTGAATTACATGGTTTTGGCTTCACTTGGCTTGTTAAGGAAGTCAAGCTTGGTTGCTTGCAGATCCTGTTTAAGAATACAGATACTCGGCTGCCTCGCCACCCCAGTGTTCCTCTTCTGCACCTGTGGCAACCTGAGTCAATCTTTTCTGACCATAAGTCACCAGAAACTGGACACAATTTTCCAAGCAAGGCTCCTTAGCTGTACTATGTAAAACCATATGAATACTTCCCCCTCTCTACTAAAAATACCCTGCTTTGTGCATCATGGACTCACATAAGCCTTTTCCATAGCTATTCCACTGGCAGCTCACAGTCATTTTCTCATGGAGGAGTGCACCCACATAGTAGGGTCAGAGTGCTAGGCCTAAGGCTACCAGCAATACCACCTTTCTCCTGTCACCATAGAGTGTTCTAGGCACAGGGTGCTGCTTCTAACCTTGAACAAATCCTTGTTTTGGCAAGTGTTATTTGCTGCTTCTTCCAATATCTCTGAGTAAAAATCATCTTTGGGTTCATCCATCATGTCAGCCTCAGGAATTTTCTCAATTTCTCTAAGTTTGCTGTTCTGCAATCCCAAATCTTAGACAAATATCTGCATTTGTCCCTCCAGCAGTTTAACTTAAGCTGGATTAGTTCATGATCACTCAGTTCAAGATTAGTTTCAATACTATGGCCTTCTACAAGGTCCTTGCTGCTTATTAATACCAAGCCTAAAATAGCACCCTCTCTCATGGACTGTTTGCTTGAGAAATCGAGTTTCTATGACACTCAGGAACATTTAAGCCCTACCATTTCCCACTGGTACCTTCCAGTCTGTAGCTGAGAAATTAGTTTGCCATAATCACATGCCATTTGCTCTTCTATGTCTTCCCCATAGTTTTTGGAGATAACTATCCCTGTCCAAGTTTTTAAGGGATTACCACCCTTCTCCCAGGGCATTTTTTTTTTTAAATTCTTTGCTGTCATGTGATTCTCCAATGTAAGCCCTATTATTTTATTTCTTCAAACCATTTTAGTAAAATACAGAGTTACTACATAGTCTTTACTATTATTTCTGTTCCTCTAAGTAGCTACCCCTCCAACGATTATATTCTAAACACTACTGCCAAGCAGAGGTGTGCAACATGTTGCAGCAGCCTTGAGACTCTGTGTTTTAGGCCCCCATTGCTTATAATAAGAAATTCCAAACCAATTAAAGACGAGACACTGGTGACATATCTTGCTATAATAATTGTACTGGAAATAATAAAAAAATTTGTAGTCATGATATGGAAAAAGGAAAAAAATCCAACAAAGCAATTGAAATGGTAGATATTTCATTAGATCAACAGTCAGTTCCTTTGGCTACAGACATTTTTTAATGTGGAAAGGCTTCTGACATCTTTAAATGGTATAAGGATTTATTTTCTCTTTTTGGGGAAGACTACATCAGTATAGCTGCTGGAGCTACAGGCACTGGAATCCTATTAATTTTTCTCTTTTTATTATTTTTTGGTCGGTTTTTTAGGGCAAAACAAGAGGATACATATACAACAGCAAGAAGAGTGGCAAAGGAGGAAATTGCAGGTTTGTCTCTGATAGAAACTTATTTCCAGCCCTGCCGCTGGAGAAATCCAGGCTTGGTGCACAGCCCTTTCTGCCAGTCCAGAGCTAAGCAATCTTGAACAAGTGACGGGAACATTTAAGGCATCCATCTGAAATTGTCTTTCTGATCGCAGGTTCGTGGCAACCTTTCAAAAGCCGCAGTTGTCTTGACAGCTAAGCCAGTCTTTGACTGGGGACAGCAGCAAAGGCGGGAGAGAGAGGGGAAGAGAGAAAGCAGAGAAGTGGGATGAGGAGAAAAACAACACACAGGAGGGAATTAGCAGTGCGGCCGAGCTTCGTGATTTAGGGGCTGGTGAGGACACAGCCGAGCTAGAGATGTTTGGGTTTGCAGGGCAGGTTGGCGTGGGCGGTATAGAGAGCCGGGGGATGAAGACCGAGGAGGGTCAGGATGAATTTTGGGACGCGTGGAGATGCTGTAAGCGGCAACTATGACGCAAAGCTTGTCCGTTCAGGATCACGCATCCAACTGTTCCTCCCTAGTGATCCCTCGATAAACAACGTCCAAAAAGGACGGTGACCTCATCCCACTGAAATTAGCCAAACACCACACATTTCTCCGTGTTCAGCTCTGCACATTCCTTACAGCTCCGGCTCTCCCGGTTGCCAACCCCATCGCTACACCCGCGAATCCGAAGGACCCTGTGCGGCAATTCCTCCAGTCCACCCCGGCCCCCGGCTTTGGCTGAGCCCCCCACCCCTCTCGGCTCCAGCTGGGCACCCATCCCCATTCCCGGCTGGGCACCCCTAGCTCCGGCTGAGCCCCCATTCCCGGGCTTTGCGGAGGGGCGCGGGTGGCTCCGGCACCCCCGGGACTCGGGGCAGGGCACACCCCCCTGGCTCGGCGGGGACCGCGGCTCCAGCTCGCCGCTCTCTCCCGCTCTCTTCCAGACTCTTCTCCCCCTCCCCGCCGCCGTTTCCCCTCCCGTGTTTCCCAGTGG
>VXBX01003936.1:1971093-1985249 GCA_013400415.1 Scytalopus superciliaris | reverse complement strand
GAGAGAGGGAGAGAGGTTTATCTAGTCTTTGAGGGAGTGTTTGTTTTCTCCCTGGAGATCCTTTCTTCTGGATCACTGACAGCAAAATATCGTTGCCACTGTGACTTCAATTGCTACTGACTGTTGGCTTTGTAACTAGGTTAACAGGGCGAGTGTCTCTAAAATTACATACAACAACTGTAGGTCACTAATCCTCTCCACCCCTCAAAAAATGTTAAGCCTTTGATTTCCCTGCTGTTGTTCTTCCCTGCTGCTTTACTGCGTATGTATAAAATGTGATTTTAGTAGAATTTCAAGTTTTGCAGTCAAGGCAGCGTGGGAAGCAAAGTTTCAGCATGTTCAAATATGCAGAAGTTCAGTATTGGACATGTGAGATGGCTTCCATCCCTGCCTCACTGCTTGTCCTGAAAAGTGGGGTGTGGTGTACTTTGACATCAGGGTTGAATTTTTGCAAATTGGAGGTCTTAGAACCTCAGTGGGCATAGCAGGAATGGTTTAAGTTGGAATGTTTCACAGTTCCAGTACTATATATGTAGTTTCATAAGATGTTGATTTATGAAATAGATTTCTCTGATGTATAGAGGAAACATTATGTAGATTATTTACAATGATAAAAGTCACAAATAATTCTGTAGTGTAATTTAAATACTCTGAAGTGAATATATCCTTTTGCATGCAACATACATAGCAAATGCTTCAGTCAAAAATATTAGTGAAAGAAGTAATGGATCTTCCATTTTACATGCCTTAATGATGACTGTATGGAAGCTCATAATTAGAAAAAAATTAACATTGGTAGTAATACTGAACTTTTGTCTGACTTTGTGGTCTCTGCAGTAACATAAAAAGCATATTTTTGTAAATTAAGACATGCACACTCAAGCTCAAAATGCCATGAGACCTTACAGCTTTCTTGAGTGTCTAGCAAAGAGAGTTATTTGGATTTGGTCTGTCCTGAAAAGCGTGTTGCAGATGCTACTGTAAGATAGGAAGTGTTTTCCTGGCTACCACTTTGTTCCTGCAAGCTTCAACATCTATCAAGAAAGAGGAGATGGTCCATTGCAGATACCAGTGTAAAATCCAGGGGACCTAGAATCTGGGATTTGGGTTTTTTTGATTCTCGTAGAAGTGTGTGCTAGTAGTCATTCAGTTAGGGCCAAAATAGCAAGGGTCTTTATTGCAGTGCTGAGTGATGTGACATCATGGCCAAGTCCCAGGGGCAGAAGGGGGATTCCAATCCAAGTTTCCTACTTCCCTGGGGAGTATTCTCATCATCAAGCCACAGGCCAGTTAAGAGTAGTGTCACTTCCTTCTCTTGAAGGTTTTTGCCATGCCAGGAAAAAATCAAAGTCAGTGTGTGTAAGAAACAGAGCAAGAGGAAGCGTGATGGCTCAGTCAAGTGATTAGGACTTTTTTAGGATTACCGGGATGAGTAAAGACGTAGAGTCTTATACTTCATCCAGTGTTTTGTTTTCTGGTGCATTTGAACTCGATGTTGAGGTGCTTCCTGAGGTGGTCAGCCATGTCAAGATGTTTTCTCAAGCATGGAAGATGTGCTGGTAAAGAAAAGATACTTGGGTGTCACTCAGGTTAGGTGGTAGCTGACCAGGAGTTCTGAAAATAACGCTGCTGCAGCTAGTGGCTTATTTGTGTCTGGCTTCTTGCTCCATATAAAGACAATCTTCCTAGTCTGTAATAACCTGGGAATAGTGGTACTTTCCTATGATCTGAGGACATAAAAATGATGAGGTGCTGGGACCCAGCAGGGCAGTACAAGCGTCATCTGTTGAAAAAGGGAGCAAGTTACAAGTGCTGTGTGGAGACATCCAGTCCTGCCTCCTCTGCAGTGCTGTGCCATCCTGCACTGTCAGCATCCTGGGACAGGAAGCAGCACTTGATACCCACAGCAACAATGAAGTTGAGTGTACATGACAGAATTTGTCAGTGGTAGCTGTTCTGGTGCTTGTATTTGTTCTTGGCTTTCTCCTTTGGATATTCTAGAAAAGTAATGGTTTTTTTTCTTATTCTGTGATAGTAGCTTGTATGATAGTTGTGCCTAAAATAACTTTGCGACAGCAAAGCCCAGCTCATAAACCAAATTTTGGCAATGTGAATGGATTTCATTTTGTAAGCTCATCCTTGTACATGAGAGAGGGAGATAATGAGAACAATTCTTAGAGGTTTTATAATGAAGATCTTGTGTACTGTGCCCTCTCTGTCTTTCCACAGAAAGGAACCTTCTGAGAGTAGGTTCCTTTGGGTGTTGTGCCTTGTAAATGAATGACTTGCAGATGTAAGTCTTGATTTTTGCATAGGTAGTATAACTTTATAATTTTAATTTAATTTGTTCTTTTTTTAATTTCCTTTAAACCATCCCAAGTGACTCTTTCTGCGTTTTGTACTCTTCAGTTACTAATGGAATGCTTTTGTCCATGCTGTGCTTCTCTTCCAGGTTAAATTGTTTGGCTGAACAATATAAATGCTCTTTGATTTCTCGAGCTGGTTCTTCTGGTTCTTAGAAGTGGCTTATTTTGACCTGTTTTCAGTCAGATCTCTTGTAATTTTAGGGTTGTTAAGGAATGACTTTTATTCCAAGGTGTTTCATCCTTGCACTTGGGCAAAATAACTGCATTTGCCCTTTTACTTCCATTTACATCACTTTTTTTTTTTTGCCTCTTGAAATACCTGTTTCAGGATTGTACTTACTTTCACATTTCTGGCTAATACTTTTTATCTGCAAATCCACTTTTCTTTGACCTCTCTGCAGCTACCTGCTTCTTTGGTTTCCTCCCTATCCCATCTCCCACTTCAGGTGAATTAACAGACTCTTCTCTTCCAGGGCACTAAAGATGCATTACAGTGTACCCTACTACTGTCTGAAGTACATGTCTTTAAATCTACACTTCCTCCCATTCCATCCTTTGTACTGTCCTCCTTTTCTCTCAGTACAGCATCCTTGAGAGAGGAGCATTGCACTTTTGCCTGGGACCATTTTTTGTTATAAATTATGACTGTTGTGGCTGAACTTGATTATGCACCAAAGGTAAAGTGCTTGTGGTTGTAAAATGACATACTCTCAGAATGCTACCATTTGGCTGACAGTTTGTGTAGAAAGAGGTTGGATACCTGAGTAAATTAAGACTTCTGTGTTGCCTGTGTGCATCTGTAACAGTTTTGAAACCCGTTAATGCAGTAATATTTTCACTGCAATTCTAAAATTCAGTGTTTCGGGTGTGAAAAATAAAGGATTTGTGCTAACTTTGTTTGAAGCAAATAACATGCAGTATCACTTGAAGTCAGCAGTACCCTCTCTGTTTTCTGTCAGGAGTTGAATCATGTTTCTATCTACAGAACCCTGAGCATGCTATATTTCAGATTAGCAAATACGTCTCACTACTCACCCGTGGTGTCAATATGTGATGGGAATGCCAATGGATCCTGTGCTGTAGTTCAGCTGGTGTTGCTCAAACAGTTCAGCAGGTGGTTTCTGTAGCTGTGTTATAGCAAGATGTTTTGACACTCTCTCCTGGGCATGGACAGAAGAATGCTCTTGCAGTCTCTAGGAAGATAAAGCAGGTTTATTGTTTGTGTGTTGAATTTCATCAGTGAGTTTTTACTAACTGGGACCATAAATTTCCCCTGTTTCTCCTTCCTTTTTGCAAATTCCTGAGAATTTCACTTTCATTTTAAAAAGGTTATTTGGACCTGCAACTTTCAGTATTTTGGCCAGTAAGATTTTGAGGGAGTTTTGGGGGATTTACGGTGTTGGTAGCTTGTGTGGCTTGGATAGTGTTTTTGTTTGGTTTTGGGGGTTTTGTTTGTTTTGGTTTGGCTTTGTGTTTGCTTTTATTTGCTTTCAACAAGCAAATAACTATCTACCCCTTGCATTCTGTATATTTCTCCTGAGGAGACACTCTCAAAATAAATGAGGCTTGGAATTGTCCTGTTTGTATAAATAAAGCTGTTAGTACCAATACAGCCAAAGTACCATGCTATCATTTTGCAGAATTATTTACTAAGACTTTTGCTGTTGTGTTTGGTTTTTTTTTTTTAATGTGAACTCTCTGTGTATTAGTTGGCCATTCTGAGATGAGCTAGGGCAGACAGACTTTTCAAGTTCTCTGAGCTATACATAAAAAGGCAGTTTTTCCAGAACTAGAGTGTCCATATGCTGAGTTAATTGGAAAAGTTCAAAGTAGTTGAACCCTTACTTACAGTGTTGTGATTTATGTAACAAACAAGGGGAATAAAAGGCAGTGAGGGGGGGAAAAAAAGATTCCGTATGGATCCAGTGTATACATATGTTCTGTCATGTCTCTTTGCAGGACATTAAATGCTGGAAGTTGACAACAGTCATCGTGCTACATACTTTACTGATGCTTACAATAAATTAACTTCTTAAGCAGATGTGGGTGGTGACTTCTGTTGCTGCAGTTAAGGTTGAGGTTTGTCAATGTTCTCTATACTTTAGAGGTACTGACAACTGTTTTGCTTTCAGAGGGCAAGTTGAAATATGACTAAGGTAGCTGTATTGTTAAGATGGCACTGCTGCTTCAGTGTTACCTTGGTTTTCATTAAAAAATAAAATTCTAACTAAAATCTTCCCCAAATCTTATCTCCTGGTTAAACAGACGCCCTGTTGTACTTAATAAATTTGTATAGGAATGTAATGTGTGGAGGTGGGAGGACAAAAAAAAAAAGGACTGTAATTGTCTGTGGAGAAATGGTTTGGCTTCTCATGTAGCTAATCAGATTTTATAGAGTATTAAATAGTCCACGTGCTAAAGTATCAGTTGTTAACACCTCCAAACTAAAATGTTTGTCATATTAAAGAAGGGGAAATACTGGTGAGCTCTCCATTAGGTGGTGCTGCTGGGATTGAAATATTTATATACCTAATGGAAGCAGTCTTCTGTCTAGAACTGTTTCCATGTCTGTTTTGTTTTGGGTTTTTTAAGGACTTGTCTTTATTAAAATACTTTTCAATGCCAGGGATACTTGCTAAGATGTTGGTGTTTTTTCAGTTTGAAATGAATAGATAAGATACTAAAAAGGCAGGCTGTCTCCATGGGAAGGACGTATGGAAGGAATCAATCATATGCTTTTTGTGTGGGTGATTCAGATTTTAGCAGCTGCCTCTGTCGTAGCTCTCATCTGTTTAAGTGTTGACTCTGTTGTGTTCATGCCCTGCTGCCATGTGGCTATGTTAGCATTAAAGAAATTCAGTGACAATACTCGATATAAAAGTCCAGAAATTAGTTAGACTGACCAGCAAAACCATCCTTATTAACAATTTGAACTCCTGTATGCTTTTTGACCCTGGCCACTAGCATTTCTTCTTAAAGAGCAGTGGTTTAACTTAAACACATAATGATAGTGTTTCTTTGCCTGGGCCCTGACTGGCTAGTGATTTTAGAAAAGCTTAAGGGCACAAAGATGTTGCCTACACACAGAGACACTGAGTACCTTCTTAAATGCTGTAGGTCATCCCTGATGGTCTGAACTTTATGATTGAAAAGTGTGTGATATTCCATATTGCTGAACTCTTTATCTACCAGTTCTAAACATAACTGGGATATTTTAGGGTGTCTAAAGTTGTACTAAACCCCTGCAATTAGATGCCCGACTCTCTTCACAATAGTTGGAGTTGAGATACATAATTAATTTTTTTAAAAAGTGCATTAGCACGTGAATTTAAGTACTCCTTGCTATTAGGATTCCTTTAAAGATAGAAGGATGATGTTGCTGAGATCTTTGAATTCTCCCACACCACAGGGCTGTAAGTGCCCAAAAAACCAACAAACCCTCATTTTTGGAAATGGTGTTGGCCAAGAGCAATAGAGTCAGTCATGTTGGGTTCTCTTCTTGTTACAGGTAGAAATATTTTTAGTGTGATTTACAGAATGAAGGTAATAGTGACCAGATAGCAAAAAAAGTTTAGTAGCATTACACAGGACTGAGCAAGAAATGCAAGAGATGCATTTTTTCTTAAGAAACTGAGACTGATTTTTTTTCTTTTGAAGGAAGATATAGCTTAGAAAAAATCCACTTCTTGGAGTTAGAAAATTTAAATAATTTCAGATCCGGCAGCAGGAAGCTTATCTTAACAGACTTGACCTGAGTTTAGAAACTGTTGAAGTGGTGTAGGACAGCCAGTGGATATCACATGTAATTTTCTGTTTTCAAAGAAAAAAAATGAAGAAGTTCGCAAAAATCGTTGACTTTCTAACCTTGGCCAGGGTTAAAACGTGTGGTTGCCAGATGCTGTTAGTTCTTCAGAATACAGCAGATTGAAGTAACAGGCAGGGCAATGATTCTCCTTGGTCTTAATCATCTATTTGGGAATAGCTCAAATAGGAAAACTTATCAGTTATGTGATAACTGGAGAAATGGACAAACTGTTGTGTGAGAGAACTCGGCCATTAGTGTTTTATCGGTTTGCTAATAATAACTTAGGGCTTGCTAAGAATAACCCTCAAAGGGGCCATGAAAAGGTGGCGTCTGTGATGTCATCCAGCCATAGGACTTCATATCAAATGTGAGCTTGTCATTCCTCACTTACGTGACTGGCTTGCTGAGTGAGGCCAAAGCCAGAGGTGGGAATGAATCGGGCAGAGAGGAAGCTTTGCCTGGTCACCTTGAGTAGAAAGCCTTGATTCTAACATTGCCGTAGGACAGCTCACAGACAGAAGGGTGGTAGTATTCTGCACTCTGTTAACAGATCTTTAAATACTAAATAACAAAACCTAGCCTTACTTCTTCCATCCTCCCATGACTTTCAGCTGGTTCCTGTTCCTATGGCCAAAATGACATCAACAGCACATCCCAAAGGCGTGTTAATCAGAGAGGGCAGTAAGGACAGTCAGGGAAGAAGTGACAATGTGTTGTAGTGCATGAAGGGTTTGTCTCTTTATTTTTAGGTGAAGAAGGTAATGAGGGGAGGCCTAGGGAGTGATAAGAGCAGTACTGTGATACTCCCACCCAAAAGTGAGTGGGATGGTGAAATATATTTCTGTTCTTTAACGAAGTAGTAAATAAACAAATGATTGAACTTGAGACTTGGCATAAATGATGGATTTTATTTGCCCAGGTATCTTTTGAGAGAGATTTGTGGGACATGCACTCCTGTGTAAGAATTGATTGACATACAGGAAGGCTCTTGATAATAAATATGGATGTCTGTCTTGAGTTATTAAATGAAATGCTTGAACCTGATATTAAGACTAGATGTGATGTGTCAGTCTCAATGCTGTTACCAGCACTGAAATGAAATAGTGTATGTCCCTCACTCCTAGAGTAGACCCAGAGCTGTGGAGTGCTGGAAACCACTTTGTACCATGGGCAGTGTTTAAGTCTCCACTGAACATGAGTTTTATATTGTATGATGGTGTGAACTGTATAAACCAAGGAATCATGGTTTTGGATTATTTTTTTTTGTTACTACCTCAGGCATAGTAAATTCCAAGGGTGAGGTGGGAAGGCCAAATAAAGATGGACCAATATCTTAATGCTGCAGTTTGTCACCAGGGTTCAAGCATCAGAGCCTATTGCCAAGTATTACATACAATAAGTAAAATAGAAACAAGAGCTTTTATTGAGTGTTTTAATAGTGTTTCTATCTGGCCTTGTTATTCCCTGCTAGAGCTCCCTGAGCCTGTATGGTACCCTTCTTAAACTGAAATTGTGTCTCTCTGTTCTTCTGGTCTCTGCCCATTCTCCTGTAAATAGAAACGTTTTAAAGAAAGCTTTAGTATTTGCATACAAGCAACTTCTGAGATGCTATTTCCCTACCATGACCCTGCATGTCCAGATGTTCACTGCAAGAATAAAGAAGCCAGTGTATGATGACTGAAAATCAGTACAGGAGAGTTCAGCTCCCATTATTCATCTAAGCTGATGATGTAGGGTATTAATCTGTTTTCACTAAACAGAATGAGACTGGAGTCATTGTTTCTGCACGTACCCAGCGTGGTCAGTCAGTCCTCTTTGACAGTGTTGCAGCTGTGCTATGACTGTGGCAGGACTAGTTAGACAGTCCAAGCTAACTAACTTGGTAAAAGTGTGAAGATGAAAATTGGTATTAGGCTGATGACTCTTCAGCATTATGTTTATTGATGAAACTGATCTACTACCAATACTGAATGAGGGAGAAGTGCATAGGGAATATAGACGTTGGAATGTTACACATTTTGAATCAGTAACCACTGCCCGCAGTTTGCTCAAAGGTAATTCTTTCTGGTGGCTGTCTAAACACAGAAGGCTTTGGGGTTGTCTCCAGTCTGTACTCTGACTTGTGGATAGTTGGACTGGAGGTGTAAAGTCCAGGAAGCCAGTATGTGATACAGGGAATTTTGTCTGCTTATGTCTGCAGGGAGAGCACTGTAGGAGGAAACAAGTCTCCATTATAGAAATAGGAGTCTTTCAGGTGTGTAATGGTGTTCTGCCTGCTTTCATTGCCTCCTTTTTCTGAGGAGCTGAGAAAGATCAGGGACTGAACTGCAGGTTGGAACACAGCTGCTTGCTGCTGCTGCAAGGATTTCTTTTTCTAATCCATTCTTTGCTTCTGGTCTAAGATTTTAATAACATTTTATTTCTTGTCTGGTTGGGATTTTTTGTTTTGATTTGGTTTTTTTGTTTTTTTTCGGGGCTTTTTGTTGTTCTTGTTCTTTGTTTTTTTAAATTTGCATTGTGAGTTTTGTGTTTTGGACTACTGTACTCTGATTCTTCCCTGAACTAGGAGATACCACGTTAGACAAGACCTGCTGAAGCCCCTCTGCCATTATGTTCCTATCTGAATTGAGGCAGTGGGTGTTATGGTGTGACCTTCACTTACTACAGTGGCTCCAAGGGTTCTGAGCTCTGCAGGTCCATCTTGCAAAGTAGCAGATCCAGGTTGCTCCAGCAAATTTCTCCGTGTCTCACACTCCAGGAAGAACTGTGCTTCCTTTTGAGATCTGAAGGGTAGCAATTGCCTTAGGTGGAAAAGCTAAGGCAGATCACAAAGCCAGGACTTTTTTGGATGTGTTTTTTTGATAAGGTGTAGAGGGTGTGCAGCCTGTCAGTTCATGGAGCATGAGAGCTGATCCTTTGTGTATGGATAAAGATGGTGAAGTCCATGTAAGTACAGCGCTGTCAAGAGTGACCAGAAGAGTCTAGTTGCAGGTGAGGAGAAGGGTTTGGCTATCCCAGGGAACTTAAGGAGCTGTGCTGCCATTTGCTTTCCCTGTGAATGGATGGACACCTTGGGAACCATCCTGAGTACCCAGGAGGTTGCTTTGTTCATTACAACGTGGAGATGTTGCTTTTTACTTGAGCAGTGCAGCCGTATTGCTTGGTTTGGGTTGGTCTGTGTGCTCCAGGGAGAGTATTTAGGTCTTCAGATGAGTGAGTGCATCAGCAGGTAAAAGAGAGAAATGTGCTTTTTGTTTTCTCTTTTGTGTGCAGTTTTTCTTTCTCCATAAATAACAGGTTGGTTCTGTCATGCAGTGGAGGCATCCCCCATAGCTGGGTTTCAATTTAAAAAGAAGCATATTTGAAGTTATTTGAGTCAGAAGACCTTTCTCATTCATTCTTCTGTTACCATCAATGTGGCTTTTTCTGGTAAATGCACAGAAAAAGTAAATTGTCTTTGAGAAGAAAAGTGAAATGGGATGTCTTAATGTACTGTGGGGTGATGAGAATGTCTCAGTAGGACAGAATGCTCTATAAAGGATTTGCATCACCAAAAGTAGAATAAAAAACTAAGGGCCACAGAAATGGTTGTTCATATCTTGCATTATGGAGCCCCAGCACCAGGGGCTGGTAAAAGATGAACTTAACTGTCTGTATTTGAGTTTCTAATGATGTGTGCCCCCCCCCAGATGCTTTGTGGCCTGCTGGGAAAGTTGTATTGCACTGTCATGGTAACAGAATTATACTTCTCCAGTACTAAAACAAATGTGGTCTCTGTGCTTTTGAGACTTTACATAGTAGGCTTTAGTTTATGATCAGTTTTGTAATTTAAAGTCTCTTTTGGAACCCTGATTCTCCTACTTGTGCATTTGTGATCCATGACATTCATTCAGAATATTTATTCAATTTCCAACTTTCAAAAAGTTGTGTAATGAAAATACTTACTCTTAAGTATAATTAAAAGTACTTTAAAAGCAGCAACTGAAACATAATCTGCATTTTTAAATTGGCCATTTTTAGCAGAAAAAGAGGAATATGACCTGTGAGATGTTTTGAATTTACTCTTTGAATTTTAAATATAACCATTAAGTTGTTATCAGCCCTCTGAAAACTGAGGAAAGATTCCTTCATTTAAGCTACTTTACTTTGAGTGAACTGGATTTTATACTGTAGTTGTGTTTCAGTATCTTTTCATTGCTAAATGAAAGAACACCTTTCTGTTCCTTACTGACTGACTTGTAGGGATTCTTGGCTCTCTTACTAGCTTTTAAAAGTAAAGTGAAAATGGAAGAAGTAAGATGGTATTGTGCCTTCCTGTAAATCTGTTCTGACTGTTTCACTAGTGCTAATTTTCTGCAAGAATAAACCTGGTTGCTTAAACTGCTTCAGTTCTCAGTGTCACAGTTCAGAAATGGCAGCCATGTGCTGGCCAAAATTCTATGCCAGGTGATATGTTTTAATGCCATTTGGTGGTAGTCTAAAAACTCCCTCTGCTTTCAGTGTTCCCATTTCCATCCTTTAATATTGGAGTGTAAGTCTTTCCTATGCTGAATAGGTTGAAGTACAGTGGCCAGTAAATTTAGACCTGTGTTGTGAAATGGAGCGTGCATCTCGGATAGTTTCTTTTCTTGGTTTTGGTTTAGGTTAACAGAAGTATCTTTACATCTGCAGTTTCTGGAAATTTAAGAACACTGTGAACCTCTGGCCAATAAAAATTTTCCCAGTATGTAAAACATTCTTGTAGATTAGCTTGACTCACTAAATGGTGGTAGTGGTGACTTCCTCCATGAGGTAAATAGACTTCTGCAATTTTCTAGTGAACTAGTAAGTCTCAAGTGCAGCTTTTTGATTTGCTGTAGTTTGTTACGGTTTGGTGCAACCTTAACCTACTATTTCTCTTCTCTGCCTTCAGGCTTGTGAGAATTGTTTCTGTATATTAATAGGAGATGCTTGAAACCAACTTGACTTGTTTGTTTCCCAGCAGGAAAGCCTGAGTGCTTAGGCTTTAACTGAATCAAGACCAGCTCTCAGCAGTGGGAAACAATATATTAATCTATTGGAAGCACAGACTGCAGTCTTGTGTGTCACTGGGGTTTGTGTTGTGAATTTTTTTCATGTAAACAGGTAGGTAGGAACGATTCTTCTGCTGTATATATTTTTAATATGTACATTTAGAAACCTCATGACAGTTGTGTGAGTTGGGGTTTTTTGTTGGGTTTTTCTTTATTTTGGTAGTATTCATATCATTGCATGAAACTGTGAAGTACCTTGTTCTCCTTTGTGTTTTCACATCTTTAAGTTGATGGTATTAATTTGACAAATCATCTTCAGTGCCTGGACTTGTTTTAGTTATGAATGGGGGTGATACCTCAAAAGTCAAAAGGAGTTTCATTCTCATTTCTGTAAGTAAACCCTCCTATAGCCTTGTTCTTGCTCTGTGTCTGCCACACAATCAGAATGGACTATTTAGCAAGTTCTTCATTCTCTGCCTGATGGGCTTACATTGCATGATAGTTTATGGAGGCTTGCTTTTTATAAATATTTGGTTTGTTTCATCAGTTGTATTTGCAAGGAAGGTAAGCAAATTATTATCTCCATTTCACAAAAAAAAAATTATTTCCTTCAGATGTTTGATTTCAAATAGACTAAAAATATGATTAGAACTCGTAGATGGTAGCCAGTTTCCTCAGTCAGCCACAGCTTAATTTGGAAAACTACATTATACCTTAGTTGCAAGAGGAGAAAACATCCCAAATCTTCTAGAACAGTAAATTAAGTATTTTTGGGCTTGTGCTTTCCTTCCTTGTTCCACTCTACTTTTGCTGGAGTTTGAAAAGAAATGATGCTTCTACAAAAAAAAAAGTTAGTCCTGTTTGCCTTCAGTTTAAGCTTTAAATTAGGAATGGATAAAAGAAGTGAAACGTGCTCCTTTCAACTTCTTGCCATGGCCATAGGAAATCCATCAGTGCGCCAGGTGAGTGACGGGGTTGTGTCTCTGGAGAGCAGCAGCAGGTGATGCACTGGGACTCCTCTCTGGCCTGTTCCTCAGGACAGGTGCAGCTTTATCAAGCTGGCAGGTAGAGAGGCTCTTTCAAGATTTTGTGTGGAAATGGACAAAAATAAGCTTTTTGCTACGTTAATACCAGGCAATACATTCAGCACTGTGACTAAGAACTTCCTGTCAGTAATAAATTATGTGAATTAGTGATGCTGTTTATGTACAGAAGTTCATGTTCTTGTCACAATAAGTTCTTTCTGTAGGCTCGTGTAACAGTATGACAAATCCTTTCTAGGCTGTGATTTAAGTGTAGCATCTGAAGAGTGCAGGAAGAAGAAATAGTCTGCTGGAATGATTGGATACTCACTTGGCCTTTTCTCTCACACTGGACTGTGAACAATTTATGAAGCAGACTTGATATCTTTCTGCAAGATTTTTTTCCTTGACTGTGTCTTCTTACTTAGTACTAGCTGTTTGATGTTTTTTTTTCCTAAGAAATGCAGTGTGCACACCAGTTCCTGGTGTGTGAATGCCAGCCAGAAAGCAACTACATTGCACATGGCTGTCTTCAAATAATTCTCACTGCCTTGAAGCAAGACAGGTTAAGAAGTGTTAAGATGCTAGTCTTAGACTAACTGCAGAAGCCAAAAAATAATTAAAGATCTTATTTTGTCATTTAAGTTTGGTTTTTAGGGGAAAGGGATATTTTTGGTCCTCCTTCTTCCCAACTTTACCAAGATATAACTGTATTTTTGTGTTCCTTATTTCTAGTTATTTTTTCACTTTTGGCAGTTCCCAGCTTAAGACTGGAGTCCTATTGTACAAGGTAATACATGTACAAGTATATGAAGAGATGGGAACTTGGTAGGTGTCCAGGTAAGATCAGAGAAAGGGTATCTGTTCCTTGCCGAAGGAGAATAGAAATATGCAGAAGTGCTCTAAGTCATGCAGAAAGTCTGATAGCTTTTCTGATGATTTTTTCCCCTGTTTCAAAGCCAACAGGCCTTTCCCCTTTTTAAATTCATGATCATATTTTTAAAATGTGGTATGTGATGTGGTCTACAAAGCAGGGAAGAGATTTGAAGCTGAAAATGACCTTTAGTGATAAATTATTTTCAATAGAGTTGAGTTTAAAATTAAACTAACTAAAACTTTGTTTGGGGGCCTAAACTGAGCAAATATTGGCCGTTACAGAAATTTCAATGTTAACTAAGTTAACTAATCTTAACTTCCTTTTTTTTAAGAAGAAAAAATTGTAAAACTGCTGTTTTAATGAACTTGGGAGCCCTGGTGAAGAGTAAGCAAAGGACTTGTGTGCAGCAGTGGGAAATTAATCTTCCTCCCATCTGTTGGTAGGGTAGTAGTTATGTTCATTGTATCTTGTGAGTCTATACCTACGTTGCCCATTATGTTGGCCTTTTAAAGGAAAAGTAAACCTTGTTGAAACACACCACTAAAAGCAGCCAGCCTTTGCACTGCTCTGAGTGAAACCCCCAAAGGATGCATCTGCCTCTAAACTCTCCCATTTCCGTTCTGCTTATCCCCATATAACATGCTCTGATTGCTGGCTACTGCCCCTCTCCTGGGGGGCTGCAGCAGAAGGTGGGGAGGTGCTGAAGAGCTGCTGGAGGTTTCCGAGCTTTCCATGTCGTTGTCAGCATGTGTTCAGCCCTGCCTAATGTTCCAGTGAGGCCGAACTAGAGAAGACTGGGCAGCATCGTCCCCCAGCGAGGACCTGGATCTCCAGGAATAATAGATTGCTGATGGTAGGCAGCTGGGCTGTGATGAGCTGAAAGATCTGGCCTTGAGCCTGGCTCTGCAGGATGCAGAGGGAAGGAGGGGTGGAAAGCAGTGATGAACCTATTATTTCAAATGAGCCAACAACTGGCTGATTGACACTAAGGGCTCATTGTTGCTCCCTTTGCTCTTAAACACAGCTGTGGAGAATGAAGAAGTTGGGGGACAGAAGGGGGGGGAGGGTAAAAAA